>JAZHRO010000018.1:5710000-6050000 GCA_037157565.1 Thalassia testudinum | reverse complement strand
TCTCTTAGGGCAAGTGGACTAAAATTCACTTGTTTGATTGATTGACATCACTCCCACCGCCCTGGGATTTCCCGCCTTACTTCGCATAGCGAAAATCCAAGAATCTTGATTCTTGAATTTTTCGCCGTGTGAAGTATTCTTTGAGACAAATAAAAAGATTGACTGCACCCCTCTTTGCCTCATTTACCTGCAAATTCGGGATCACATTCTTGGTGGGGAGACATGGAATTGAGTTGATTCCAACCCCACCACAACTTTTCAACTTGCTTAAGATTCGATCCTGAACATTTCAATCCCAACAATTTGATTTTCTTTCTCTTTTGGTTGAGCCTTGTGTGGACATCTTTTTGGTGATTGGGAAAACTTGAATTGAAGTGCTTTGGCTCCCTTTCACACTAATTTAAAACTGATTCGTGCATCCACACATAGAAATCTCTAATTAGGGAAGCCCATTGCATTTTAGCATGCATTAACCAACTGACATTGAAGAAGAGTTTGTTAGGCTTAGAAGAAAACCTGTATTCTCTCAAAAACCTGGAGATTGGTTGAATTGGTAATTCAGAGAAATCCTAAAATTCATACTACTTAAGGCTGAACTCTAAAAACCATTCACCAATTAAAAACTTCAATTCAAGGAGATTTCCCCATTGCATGCTTGTTTTACGCACTCTGAAAATCAATCACTTGGGCATTACCCGTAAACAACACCCTTCACATTCCAAAAGCACTTGACCCTAAGCCTCTAACTAAAACTGGTAGTAACTTGACCCTTCTTAAGGATTGGAGGTCTAACTACCTACATGTAGCGCCTACGTGCTGGTGAGAGTTCCCGCGTGCTATCAGGTGTCTAAGATTGGGGCAAACGGCCTTTCAATTTGGCCCGGTGGTTCCGCAGTGCTCGCATTCAGTTCCGTAGTCTGTGATAACAGGTAACTTAGATCTTTAGGTCTAAGTGCACACTGTAGAGGTTAGGAATTTGATTGAATTGATTTTTCATCAAGTGTACCTTTGCGGCGTCATTTCTCTCATCTCTTTTCCTTTCTTATCTCCCCAATTCTTCCTGCGGTAGTGCATGTTTGGTAGGAGGTCACAAAACCCTGAACTGTTTGAATTGCCTGATAAATTTAGAAAAGAAGCCGAATTGTCCTCCTCCACAAACATGGCAGCACACCCACCCCTAAATCCCGAGGGAGGAAACCACCCTCAGAACCTAGTAGGTGGTGGAGCCTTAGATCCCATAACCCGCCTCCAAGCCCAAATGGAAATGTATAATGAACAAATTGAAGCCATTCGGGAAACATTAGGGGAAATGCAGAACCCTCCCGAACGGGAGGAGCCTAGGTCTCTTAGCTCCTATCAGAATCCCGCTGCTACAGAGACCATAGGACAAATTCGGGTCCCCATGGGCGGGGACGACTTTGAACCGAAACCTAACATTATTGGCCTAATAAATTTTCACTTCCATGGTCTTGCAAGTGAAGATCCTTTTCTCCACTTGGAATACCTAACC
This sequence comes from Thalassia testudinum, assembly GCA_037157565.1. Taxonomy (NCBI): domain Eukaryota; kingdom Viridiplantae; phylum Streptophyta; class Magnoliopsida; order Alismatales; family Hydrocharitaceae; genus Thalassia; species Thalassia testudinum. The sequence goes on along the minus strand of JAZHRO010000018.1, from coordinate 6,048,490 downwards.
CGACTGGCAGAAACGGTTAAGCCAAGAAATGTCGGGTTACCTATAGTCCCCATGAAAATGTTCCTGTTTTCATTGCGGGATAAAGCATCGCAGTGGTTACGCACCCTTGGGAGAACCATCCACTCTTGGGAAGAGATGCGAATAGCGTTTCTCAAGAAGTTCTTCCCAATCGGGCGAACCAATGCGCTTCGCCGTGCTATCACCTCTTTTACGCAACAAAACGGCGAATAATTTCATGAGGCATGGGAGAGATATAATGGCCTCCTCAGGAAGTTTCCGCACCACAGTCTGCCTAAGTGGCATATAGCCTAGATTTTCTACTACGGGCTAAATGAGACTTTGAAGCAGATTGCAGACACTTCTTGCGGAGGGAATTTTATGAATAAAGATGAGAATGGAGCATTCGAATTGTTTGAAATATGAGCGAAAACTCAATGAATAATGCTTCCATTGTCGCCTTTAATCGTACTAGCCAGCCCTGAAATGTCCACGAAGTTGACACGGGACCCTCCCATTCATCCACTGATCTTAGCCTTATTGCACAAAAATTGGATGAAGTCTCCGTCGTGCACAAGAAGCTGGACGAGCTTCTGGCCAACCCCGCCCATTCTATGGCAAACACCCCCACTTCACCACTTTGTCACAATCCAAATTATTCCAACACAGGCTTATCCCGAGAAACCCCGTAAGACCTTCCTTACCGAGTGTCGCGCCGAGCAACTCGATAAGTCATGTGGATCTGGCTTCTGCGAGCCACTATTTCAACACGGAGGACCAAGCCTCTGTGTGCTCGGACGCATATTTACATGCGGACACGTCTTTTGGCATAGAAGATGCTTACGCCCTGGGGAACAACCCGTTCTCTGCCACGTATAACCCAGGGTGGCGAAATCATCCGAACTTCGCATGGTCCAACAACCCACAGCACCAAAACCCCGCGGGTGGACCAATACGACCATCCGCATCCGTCATCCCAAGGGCCCAGTCTAATCCTTTGGCAAATCCGCCATCAAGCCCTTGCGTACCGCACACCGAACACGCATCAAGTCCTCTTGACAAATTGATGCGAATGATGACGGAAATGTCAAAGCGCCATGAAGAGAACATGACCTCTCTTCAGCACCAATTGGCGTAGCAAAATGCTGAGATCAGTCAACTACGCATGACGACTCGATCTTAGGGAACTCTTCCTACCCAACCAGTTCCAAACCCACGAAACTTCGTACCCCATGGTCCTCAACCACAGGCACGACCTTCTCAGGGGTAGGTTAATCAAATTTTTCAAGTCCGAGCATTCCACCGGGATTTCAGGCTAATCCCGCTACAGCACTACACTCTTATGTCCCTATTGCGAACCATCCTCCGCCGTATGATCCCACTTGACCCGCATCGTCCAATGCTATCACTACGAGGAGCGGTAAGTAGACCGTCGATCCGCCTCGACCTGATCCTGGCCTATCTTCTTCATCGCCCTCTCATTCGGGATGCGCACCGCATTCGCGAGAGGACGATACACCCAAATTGGTGCCAGAATCAGTTTCATTCCCTGAGGCTCTACTGAGGGAGCCAAAAGGCAAAAGAAAGATATGCAGGCCTTTAATAACTTGCATAATTTGTTCAGGGATGTAGAAATCAAGGTACCCCTGCTTGAGGCTATCGACCACATACCTACTGTCGTCCGATTCTTCAAAGACTACACAACACCCCGACGACAGTCAAAGAAAACTAAGAATCCGGTGGTTCTCTCGCCTCATGCAAGTTGTGCTATACTGTCAAACCTACCACCGAAGCAGAAAGATCCGGGTACACTGCTCATTTCCTGTAGCATCCAAGGCTGCAATTTTAACCATGCCCTGCTTGATCTAGGATCTTCCATAAATCTTATACCAACCATCATGCTCGAAAAATTTTCCTTGGGAAATCTGAAACCCACCCCTGTCACATTACAATTGGCAGATCGTTCTGTCAAAATCCCAAAGGGTGTGGTGGAAGATGTGGTGGTTAGGGTCAACAATCTCTGTTTTCCTGTTGACTTTCTTGTTTTGGATATGGAAGTTCCTAACTCACTTTCTGATTGTCCAATCATCCTTGGTCGACCTTTCTTGGCCACAGCCCGCACCCATATCGACTGCGAGTCGGGCTGTATTGAGATTGCCATTGGATCTGAAAAGCTCAAGCTCAACGTCTTCAAGGCAGCCAAGAACTTTGATTGCGATTGCATCGAGGATGACATGTCTGACGAGGACATGGCCGTCATCACATGTATCGGACTAATTGGGACCTATTCAGATTGCTGCGGATTACCTATAAACACTGATGACTGCCTAACCAACACATATTGTGACATTCCCCCATCCCTCCCTTGTCTCGTACCCTCTCCTGGCCAGACTTCTGACGAGGTTTTCTCCGCTTCCTATACCTCATGGTCTGAGTCATATCCGGGCTACTCACCGCTGGTCTACACTCTTGAAGACCGGATTGCCCTTTCTTCCTTGCCAAATCAAGCGGATTTGCAAATCCACACTGGGACCTTGAGCCCATTTACTTCTCACTGGGGCTATTCCTTTTTGGATCCATCTATCCAAGAAGCCCCTCTTCTTGGCCAATCTGAGGGCCCATTTCTTCCTCCTGACCTGTTCTCCAACCCACCTGGGACACTCTCGTCCCAAGAAATGCCAGATCTTTCACCATCCACTCCCAAGCTGAAAGAGCTGCCTTGTACACTTAAGTATGTTTTCCTAGGACCAAATGAAACACTCCCTGTAATCATCAGTTCAAAGTTGACCAGGGAGCAAGAGTGCAAACTAACGAAGGTCCTCATTGAACACAAGGCAGCCATTGGATGGTCTTTATCGGACTTATCTGGCATTAGCCCCTCCTATTGCACTCACCGTATATATACGGAGGAGGAGGCTCGACCTTCCCGCGAGATGCAGCGACGTCTCAACCCTAACATGCGGGAGGTCGTTAAGAAAGAAATTATTAAGTGGCTGGATGCGGGCATAATCTACCCAATCAGCGATAGCCCCTGGGTGAGTCCGATTCACATTGTGCCCAAAAAGGCAGGACTCACCATTCGTGTCAATGACAGGGGCAAATCCATCCCTACACGCACTCCTACATCTTGGAGAGTGTGTGTAGATTATAGGAAACTCAATGCTACAACCAACAAAGATCACCTTCTACTACCATTCATTGACCAAATCCTGGAGCGGTTAGCAGGAAATAAATTTTTCTGTTTCCTGGATAGATTCTCAGGATATAACCAGGTGGCAATTGACCCTCGAGACCAAGAGAAAATCACTTTTGCCTGCCCCTTCGGCACCTTTGATTTAAAAGGATGCCGTTCGGACTTTGCACGCGCTAGCAACTTTCCAAAGATGTATGCTAGCGATATTCCATGACATGGTGGGTGAGTTTCTCGAGGTCTTCATGGATGACTTTTCGGTCTTTGGACCATCTTTCGATGAATGTCTTTCCAACCTGACTCGTATCCTTAGGAGATGTATTGATGTAAACCTCATGCTTTCCTGGGAAAAAAGTCATTTTATGGTGCACGAGGGAATTGTTCTCGGACATATCATCTCCGATAGGGGTATCAAGGTTGATAGAGCTAACCTCAATGTCATTACTGATTTACCTGTGCCTGGCTCTATCAAACAAATCCGCTCCTTCCTGGGACACGTCGATTTCTATAGGAGATTCATCAAAGACTTCTCCAAGATTTCTCAACCCTTAACTCACCTCCTATCGACCGACGTACCCTTCAATATGGGCCCCGACTGCATACGAGCATTCACGCAGCTGCATAATGCTGTCACCAAGGCCCCTGTTCTCTAGCCACCTGATTGGTCCCTCGACATTGAACTCATGTGTGACACTTCCGACCTTACAGTCGGAGCCATCCTGGGACAAAGACGCGATAAACACCCCTTCGTGGTGTACTACTCCAGTAAGACGTTGGAGGAGGCCCAGCGTAATTATACTACCACTGAAAAAGAACTACTAGCGGTCGTCTTTGGGATGGAGAAATTCTACTCTTACCTTCTGGGCTCTCACGTTATTGTTTTCACTGATCACGCGGCCATTCGCCATCTCATGCACAAGAAGGATGCCAAGCCTAGACTGATTCGTTGGATCCTTCTGCTCCAGGAATTTGACATTGAGATCTGCGATAAAGCTGGAGCCTAGAATGTTGTAGCTGATCACCTTTCCAGACCGGACCCTGATCATATTGGACTTACTCTACTGATTAATGAAATTTTTCCTGATGAGCACCTGTTGGCAATAAATGTGGCAAGTGGACCATGGTATGCTGACATTGCCAATTACCTTGCTTCTGGATCCCTTCCACGTGGCTGGCCTAAAAACCAGCCCGAGCGTCTCATGGCAGAAGCACAGTATTATTTCTGGGATAATCCACTTCTTTTTCGGATAGGTGCTGATCAAATCATCCATCGCTGTATTCCTGACAGCGAGTTCCCCAGTGTGCTATCCTTCTGCCACGATCAGGCCTGCGGAGGCCATTTCTCTGGGAGGAAAACTGCAGCCAAGGTGTTGCAGTGCGATTTCTTTTTGCCCTCCCTTCACCAAGATGCACACAATTATGCCGAGCATTGCACTAGGTGCCAGTCGTTAAGGTCAATGTCACGTCGTGACATGATGCCCTTGCAACCCATCCTTGCTGTGGAAATCTTCGACATCTAGGCAATTGACTTCATGGGTCCCTTTCCTCCGTCCAACGGCTTCGAATTCATCCTCGTGGCCGTTGACTATGTTTCGAAAAGGATCGAGGCTATTCCCACGCGCCGTGCTGACCATGTTATATCCACCCGATTTGTCAAAGACCACATCTTTGCGCGCTTTGGGATCCCTCGAGCCATTATCTCGGATGGAGGAAGCCACTTTACCCATGCTTCTTTTCGGGCACTTCTGAGGAAATACGGAGTCCACCATCGTATCACATCCCCGTATCATCCTCAGACGAACGACCAAGCAAAAGTGTCGAACCGATAAATCAAGCAGATTCTCCAAAAAATGGTTCAGCCTGACCCTAAGGATTGGTCCGACAAGCTGATTAACGCACTTTGGGCATATCGGACCGCCTTCAAGGCTCCCCTTGGTATGTCTCCGTATAGAATCATTTACGGGAAGCCTTGTCATTTGCCCATGGAGTTGGAGCACCGCGCTTATTGGGCAGTTCGCCAATGTAACCTCGACCCAGACCTGTGTGGTCGAGAAAGGAAACTCCAACTCCAGGAGCTGGAAGAGTTCGTCGTGAAGCCTATGATTCTGCTTTAACTTTCAAACAACGCACTAAGGCTTTTCACGACAGCCGTATTCGGCGGAAAGAATTTGAGCCATCTCAGCAAGTTTGGCTCTATAATGCCCGACTCAAATTCTTTCCTGGGAAATTGGAGTCCAAATGGACTGGTCCTTTCCTGGTCTCAAGACCATTCCCCAACGGGGCCATCGAGATCGAAGATCCCAAATCTGGGCGTAAATTTATGGTCAACGGGCAGCGTTTGAAACCCTATCTGACTCATGAACCTGCCCCCGTTGGAGAAACCATTGCCCTGCAGGAGGGTAACTAATTCTTTGCCTCATTCTGAGTCTAGCTGGGGACGTTAAATTCAGCGCTCGTTGGGAGGCACCCCAACAACACTCACCATCCTCCATCACCTTTCACTTCACTGTCATGATCACTTCACTTTTCACTTCACCACCCACCATCCACCCACCCTACCACCCTGCTATATACCCTTCACTTCAGCTCTCGTTACCCGATCTTTCGTCATTTCTCTCCCCTTCCCTGCATGCATATGAGGACATAGCATCGTTTGGCATGGTGGGTGGATAGGCATCCTTAGGATCTAGGTATTTTAGGGTATCATGCAGTTTCTATATATATATATAAAACAAAATGAAAAATGAAAATGGTGTTTAGTAATGATCTAAAGGCTAAAACAAAAATACAATAAGTGTTTATGGATATTCAACCTCTGTTTTGAAGACTTTCCAGGCCACAGAAGCTTGATTCGCTCAGGCTCGGGCTTAATTCACTTGAGCATTGACAAGATAGATCGGAATCTCTCCTAACTAAGGATGTATTCTTGTACCTGAGACACCAGTACAAGATTCGTTGGTTTGCTTCTACTTGAGAGCTTAAGTAAACTTGGTTCACACTACACATATCAAGAAAGACCAGGTGAACATAAGATCCAACCCTAGTGTTCATTAGGGAAGGTGGAGTCCTTACCTGTGCGCGCAGGTAGACTTTTTATCCCAGGTTTTAGTCTTGTGTTTAGGAGAAACTCTTTCCACCAAAAAGAAATTCTCCCACCAAAAAAAGAAAAGTGTGCTCCTCCAAATAATGTTATAAGAGATATACTGACACGTGTTTCAAAAAAAAATGCAAATAAGTCAATCTATCTCGCAAATGTCTGTAAAGTCTCTACCCTAAAAAAGTTTTTCAGGGCAAGTCGCAAATACCCTATTTTTCCTGCAAGCCACAAATATCAGAAAATGGGAGTTGAGTTTTCCGTCATCTTCTTAAGGGTCAATCCAAAAACACGAGCTAAAACTGGGACCAACCTATACTTAAAAATTCGTGAAACCCTTAGTTCATCTGGTCAGTCTTGATCCTTCACTATGCACAAGCCATAATCTCTTGAGCTCTCGAGTACGGCAAAAACCTCCTGGATCCTGGAAATCGTACTTAAGGTTTAGATATCAAGAGTCCTGGTTAGTCAAGAGATGATCTATGGCATGTGAGCTTAAAGTACTGGTAGTCTTCTCTACAATTGGTTCTTACAATATCCAACAATAAACACACCTATGTTTCCTCGGAAGAAAATCTTCAGCTTAAGATCATTTCTAAATACTACAAAAAATGTTTTGCTAGGGACTAGTAAAAGATAGGCATGGGGGTATGATTGCACCGCAAAAATACACCTGCAATTGTGTCGTCTTGTGCTATTTCCTAGCACTACCAATGCATATTAGGTCTCCATAGTCGCATTGTAAAAATACACGCATGCATGCATTTAATTGAGAGGGGAGGAGAATAAAATAAGTGGCCCTGCTATTAACATTTTTCCTCAAGTGCATCTTTGCAAATTCACCATCTTTTTATTTTTTATTTTTTATCTTTTTATTTTATTTGATTTTGTAATCACTCTTCCCTCGGCTGCATGGCAACTTCTCATTCGAGCCATTCCCTGCTCTCCATCACCTCTTCCTGCTCAGACCCTTCCCTGCGACTACCTCTCCCTGCTGAGCCCCATCCAGCCGCATGCATAGCCAGGGCATGGCTGTGCATGCTCTCTCCTTCTATAAGAAGAGCTCGGCTGCCTTCTTGCAAAGAAGCATGGTCCAACACCAAAAAAACCCAGCACTTCTCCTTCTAGGCCACCGTCCTCTCCTCCCTCTCCCTCCACACGCCGGCACTCCTCCTCCGAGGAGACACCCGGCTTACAGGAGCATCTCACCGTGGTGCACAACCACCACCGTGAGACCACCACCGCCCAGCTCATCAAAGAGTCGGTGGGTGTGGTGGCCTTCTTCCCTATTCCACCTTCCACGCCATTTCAGCCATTACCGCAAGCTTCAAAGCTGTGAAGCTCCACAGGCCACCGCACGCCCTACAGCAGCCGGCCGAGCCCCATAGCAGCAGCAGCAAGGCAGTAGTAGTGCACGCAGGCCTTCCGTGTGCGCCTGCAGGCATTCTTGCCTCCTCCTTCACACTTCCCTCGCCTCCAGCTTCTTCACGCAAGCGCCCTGTCGCACTCTCTCTTCCTCAACCAGCCACCGCGCGCCATTGCAGCCGCTGGCCAAGCTTCCCACACACCCCAGCCAACACCCGCAGGCTACCGCACGCTCTGTCGCGCCCCTTCGCGTGCTCTGTCATGACATTCCGCCTGCAAGCCACCAGCCGGAGCCACTCCACCGCGCGTGCCGAGCCGTCCGCACTCACAGCACCGCCCACCCCCAGTTGCACGGCGCGGCCTTGCACTGTAGCCACTGTTCGCGCCAGTCTGCGGAACACTGTGGCTACAGTGGGGTGATCGGAAAGCTTCTCACTTATCCGGTCACCCAGGGAGCCACAATCAGCCGTCGCCCGCTCACGCGTTCAGCCCCGTGCCCGCTCCAACACCCACCCGCACGTCTGCGTGTGCCCGCCTCTCCCAGCTCCTGCCTTCGCCCGCTTCCTTCACCGCGTGCACCTGCAAGCGCTCGCTCTAGCCTTCCACGCAGCGTGGTGCGGTGCGGCCTCCTCTCTCTGCGCCATCGCCCTCCAGCGTGCACGTCCTTGCGCGCATACGCACCTGCACGTGCACTTGAAGCCTCCAGATGGCGCTCTGAAGCTGCAGACGTCTTAACTCGCCTCCCTCACCTCCAACAGTGCTCTCTCTCTTTCTCTCAACACTCTCTCCCTATCTCTTTACCGACGCTTGCACACACATACACTCACACTTTCATACACACACACACCTCTACACTATTATATACATATATATATATATATATATATATATATATATATATATATATATATATATATATATATATATATATATATATATATATATATATATATATATATATATATATATTTATATACGTATATATATATATATATACTTATATTTATACATATAGTAGTACCTATATACTTATGTATTAGTATACTTACATACATATATATATATATATATATATATATATATATATATATATATATATATATATATATATATATATGTATATATATATATATATTTACATATATACATATACTTATATACATATACATATATATATATATATATTTACATATATACATATACTTATATACATATACATATATATATATATACTTATATCTATATATATAGTAGTATTTATATAACTAAGTATTAGTATACATATATATATATACATATATCTATATACTTATATATATATATATACATATATACTTACATATATACATATACTTATATACATATACATATATATATATATATATACATATATCTATACATATATTAGTACTTATATAACTATGTATTAGTCTATATATATATATATATATATATATATACTTATACATACATAGATACATATATATATATAAATATACATACATATATATATATATATATATATATATATATATATATATATATATATACTTATACATACATAGATACATATATATATATATATATATCTATAACTATATATCCATATATATATACATATCTATCTACATATATCTATATACATATATTACTTTATGTGTGTGTATATATATATATATATATATATATATACTCATATATATATACCTATATATATATACATATACATATGTTCATGTATACATATATATATATACATATATAACTACATATAGATATATTTACATATATACATATATATATATATATATTTTCACGTTACTTATCATACGTGGTATCGCGGGAGTATCTGCACCAGTTGTTGATATTCCCCGATACATGCGTACAAAAGGCGTGTTCGCATTCATCTTCCACCATCCATCCTACACCTTACACGTGGCACTTCATCCTGTTGGTTGCATCTTTCTAGACGACGACCGACTCGACACCGTGCTACACTCCATCTCCGCCTCCACCCCACCCCTTTATACATATATAATATATACCTTTATATATATAATATATTTACTTTATTTCTGCTTTTCTTTCATGCCAATAAAAAGATAAAAAAATATGTAAAAGAGAAAAGATAATCCTTGACTTGCAGGTACTCCGTCTTGCGAATAGCAAGAGCCGTTTTGGAACCCTGATTTGGCTCAAAGCCAAGAACCTAATTTTGAGGGTGTGCCTCAAGGACAAAGATTACCAGAAAAAAATCTAAATAGAAAAACACCAAAAACACAATAACCGAACGGAAGAGACTCGTTGTAGGAAAGGCGTAGAAACTTGACTTGTAACCCCACTTCCCTAAGTTCGACCCTGGGCCTAAAAGTGACCAAGATAAAATCAAGTAGGCTAAGTTAAAAATTTTGTAAAGAGATGGTTAGGTCCAATTTAGGTTAACCACTATACACATTTCAACGATAAAATCACCATATTAACAACCTATTCGGGTCCGACACCACCATCTACTATTTAGGATAACTCTGATTGGGGGTACAATTTTGAACCTCTGTGTTCAGGGTCTAACCCTGGACACCATGATCTTGATTCTTATCCTTCTCCAAGCTACATCGATTATAGATCACCACCCTTTTATGGACAACCTAATACGATCTACAATCAAGAAGGATATGCTGATCCTTACCCTTCCCTAGATTACACTGCATATGGGTTATCACCTCTTTATGAACAACCTGAAATGACCTATTATCAGGGAGGATATCACTGAACCCAAACTCGCCCAACCCTGAACCAAACCATTTGGTTCAGGTTAACCAGGTCCAAGATAAGGTATTGGCTAACTTAAGGAATACCATACAATCTTTAGAAGCTCAACCAACACCCTGTACTGAAAAATTGGAGCCTCTGATTGAAATGATTGACGATCTTAACAAGAATTTGTTGGATTGGCTCCAAGATGTTAAAAGTAAGGACCCGGGTAAATTTTTACTTGGGAAGTTATCAAAATAGAGGATGAAATTTGCGATTGCTTTAGTTCAATCTTGGGATGATTCCCAAAATGAACCCCCTTCAAGAGAGCTAATATCAGAATCTGCTCAGGCACCTGTAGGGGGGACACGTTTTATGAAATCGGGGATGACCAAGTTATTCTAGACCAACCAATTGAGGATGAGTTGATTACTTCACTCGAGATCCTTAAGTAGGAGTACGAGGAAAGATATCTCTATGGACCAAAAAGTGATTGATGATTTTGAGATATATATTAATGCAGATTCAGAATTCTTTGATTCTGAAGGTGAACAATCATTATGTGAAGTCTCACATGAGTTTGAGGCACATGATTTCAGTGAGACAACTGGACCTGAGGAATTCAATGAATCATTTAATGGCCCTAAAATTGAGGAATTTGATCCTATTGGGGCTCTAGCATGATAGATTTAGATCCTAATTTCATGAAGGATTCAACTCATAGCCCCAATCCTCGATCACGCCCCATTAAGCTTACTGATGATTCTGATTTTGAGATCACTAAACTCAAGTCAATTCTAATTCAGTTACAAATCTTAGACTTGGAAATTTTAGATGGGGTGATTAATAAGCAGGAGATCCCAGAATTTGAAATTCTGAATGTGGAAGATAGGAATTAGGAAATGCAGATTTGGGAAGTCAATTCCGGAGGAAGTAGAAAGCTGAGTCTAAGGATTCCTATTTGCTTGAAATCACCAACCTTCCACCAGGAACCTTATGATATTGTTGACTCATAGGATGTCAAACCCAAGAACATATTCATTGATTATCTTCTTGACCTTGTTATTTTCTGATTGTTTGGACTTGAGTTGCATCCTCACAAATCGCAGGCCTGACTCTGCTTGCATGGTGATCTTAGGTTATGGGTAATTTTTATCCAGAACCTTAGATACACTTGACCATGGAGCATGGGTCTGCATCATAACCTCGTCCATATTTGTGGACATCTTCTCTTGACAGGTCCAAAAATTGATTTTCTTATCCTGATTCTGACCTGCACCTGTGAATTCTTGATTTCTTCTTTTGTATAGTGTGCCTAGCTGAAGGCACTAAATGCAGCACATATACAGTCTGTTTTCTTCTCGAAGCTGACCGGGTAATCATGAAATTCAGGTGCTTTCTACTCTACTCCACTCTATTTCATGTCTTTTTAATACAATGAGGACATTGCGTTATATAGGCATGGGGGGGTGGATATCATTATCTGAATCATCTTGTTAGTGCCATTGATTCTTTTTATTTTCTCTTTATTTTTGTAAAAAAAATTGAACTAGGAAAAGAGAGCTTGGGCTTTAGAAATTTTCAACTTTAGGAAATAATACAGTAGGACCTGAACACTTAGACCCTTCAGGTCTTAAGGCTTAATCAACTCGGGTGTCCACTAAAATGTGGACCTATTTATCAAGTCCTCACCATTCTGAATTCAAATTTCAATTTGTTAATAAGTTGGGGTGATAAGTACAAGACTTATCAACCCGCCATCTAATTTGAGGGGACTTTAAGTCTAAACATTTACACACTATTTACGCTGACTTGCTTTTCAACGGTTTTAACGTAAATTAGGTAGCTAATGAACCTTCTACGATGATATGGTTGGCAAGTTATCGTAGGTAACAGCCCATTGGTCAGTTGTCCAGAACCCAGCCACACGACCATTCTCTTCTTGCTGCTTTTAGGTAAATGTTAGATCAAGGAAGCCACCTAATTAGGAAAAAAAAAGAAAAAAAATAGAAAAATATCCAAAAAGAAAAGAAAAAGAAACAGAAAAGAAGAAAAAGAAATAAACCACACTTCACCGCACGAGTATGGCTGTTAAGTTGTCGGTGGTAGCAGCTCATCGACAGGTTGTCCAGAACCCAGCTCACAATAATGCACATTTAATTTCAAACACTTAGGAAGAAGCGGAGAAGTAGAATAAGCCGAGGAGATATACATTGGGTTCTCCCTTGTGTTGACCCTATGAAAATAACAAGTAGGGAGAAAGCTACTGGTCGTATAGATACACCTTTAGGCAAAATTCCTTTTCAATGCCACCAGGGGTGTAGAAACCCGAAGTCCCTTCTGACTGTCGATTAGTGAGTCTATCATATATATACAAAAAGATGCTTAATACTTAGAGTTCTCTTCGAGTCTTAGGTGAGTTAGGTAGCCGTAGAAAGCTTCCTCGAAACCTTAAACTTAAAAATCCAAAAAATTAGAAAAGAAGAAAAAGAAAAAGATGCTTCTACTTTTGAATAAGGCGAGGGCTTGGGTGGTTTGCATTTATGCAGACACCTAAGCGCTGTTGTGTCTTTGTAGTTTAATCCTTAGTAGAAATTTTCTAGTGTTGAAAAATAACTTTTTCCCAAGAAATCTGATCCTAATTCTTTTATAAATAGCATATAGTTTTGCTAGGGACTAGTAAAAGATAGGCATGGGGGTGTGATGTGCACACATCTAATTGACCTATATTGCCTATTTATGCATGTTTCTAGTGTTATAGAAGCATTCATCATTATAAATATTGATAACATGCATCATCGTGCATTTAGGTTAGATTGTATACATTTTAGGTTAATTTTCTCTTTTTGTGGTCAGGGAATAGGGAGATATTTAATTGGGGCCTCAGATTGAAGATCCAATCATACGGATCTGATCAGGGAGACAATCGGAGTTCAATGACTCCAAGATCATCCCGATCGGACTAACGTAGCATCAGATGTAGCTCAAGAAAGATAAGAGGTCAAGGTGCCAGGTGGTGTAAATCCATACCTCAGACAACAAATCCAACCGCACAGATGGGTTCGAATCGACAATCGCATCCCAACGACGCGAAAATAAGTCCAATCCGACACCCGTGGCACCATCTACAAGTTAAAGAAGATGGACAGTCATAATGGCGCCACATGGCTCCATTCCAGCTGCCCGACATCAGCCCAAGTCTCCCTTTCCACCTCTTCATGCGATGGCCAACATACAGCTGAGAACGTGCCATGTCGCTCCGTAGCCACGCAACATCTTCACCGAAGGCAAGGGTTAGATCGCTCTCGATCGTTGGATCAAGAACCAACGATCGTGAGCACGCCAGCCTTAAAAGATAAACGAGACACTAAAGGCCACGTAGTGTAGCAGTTAAGGCACTTCGCCTCAGATGGGTGCACCTTCGAGTCGACCGTGCTGCATCTCCCCCTCACATGCATGAGCGCAGTTCAACTGCTCAATCATGTGCCAATGGCTCAGATCGAGCAATCAGATGGACGTGCAGTTGGACTCTCGATCTCACGCCTAATCACACGCGTTGGAGGCTCGCATTGTGAAGGCACACAAGCATGAGTGTCAGTCGTTGATCGCTCATCCAACACCGATGAAGCAGCCGCATCACCTCTTAACGCACGAGCAGTGTGCATGCGTTTAAGCCATCTGATCTCTCGATCGGATGGCTAAGGATGCGCATACGTGGGAGGAGCGTTTGGTGGATGAAGATGAAGGGGTGCGGGCACAAGCACACGTTCAGTGACGTGGGGGCTTTAGTGACCATTTTATCCATCAGTAAAGACCCCTACATTAATGTTTTAATGTTGAAATGACCTATTTGCCCCTTATTCTTTACCTATAAAAAGTCCTACAACCCCCACATTCTTCTCATCTCTTCCTCTCTTCTCCCATCCCCTCCATAGCTGAAAGAGCTTGTCCTAAACCTGGGATGGTCCATTAGAGCTTAAAATAGAATTTTTCCACCTTCTCATCCCCGTTCGTGGAGCGCCTACGGTTGTCTTCTCACCACCATTCAAGAAGTAGATCCCGCTACGACATTGCCTTGCCCCGTCCTCTGTTTTCCATCTTTGTTCTCCCTCGTCCGTCGTCTCACAACCCTCATTCGTGTGCTCCATCAATGCGACTCGTCCTCCAAGGAGCCATCAAGGAGGATAACCTCTCTCCACCTTCTCTTTTATCACTTTCTAATATAGATTTCCTGCTTGCTAGTGTAATGAATAGTTGTAATGAACATCAATTTGTGGGTATGAAATTCCTATTTATTCTCTCTATTTTCTCTTTATTTGTATCATTCTTTTTCTCTCTCTTCTATTGTTTATTCTTTAAGTAGATAGCTAGAGGTGATTTAATTCAACCAGCTATTCTGCTTCGTGACAATAATATAAACATAATATTTGATCAAACATTTGCCTCCCCATGTTCGACCCAGGACTCATTCTAAGCTCCGATTAAAATTATTTGATTGTTCGGATTTTCTCGCAAATTACACTAAGACGACGAGTTTTCAAACTTAAATCTTTTTGCGATGAATTTTCGATACAACACTCCATTTCATTTTTCAATGTTTTATCCCAACTCCTTTTTCCTCACATTTATAAGTATGCCACCCATCCCTATCACTGCTTGTTCTTATTTTCTTTTTGGTTTTGTTTATTTTGGATTTATTTCTTCAATAGGCCTTCTCATTTTTTGGTTTTCTCCTTTCATTTTATTGGTAAGTGTCTCATCCTTCCTCCGTTCACGAACATTACCTAAGCAAAACCCAAGGGAGCTCAGGATGCTAAGTTAGGCTCTAAGCACCCGACACTAGCAAGGCTCTCCTAATGCAACGTGACAGACATACCCACAGGGGCCTTTATTAGTTTTGATATAAATTAGGTATATTTTAGTGTAAAGCTCCCCAATCCCGACCCTAGTGAAACTCATTGTTTTCAAGATTGTTGTTCCTTGCAAGTCAAATCGAGTGTGCAAAATTTAGGATGCTTAGGTTACCCAACCCCCAAATCAACGGGTAGACAAACAAGCCTTATCCTTTCTCCTTCGTTGACTTTTGACCTTAATCAAAAGGATTCTTCAAGAATTCCTACTAAACCTGAATTCTAGGCAACTTCCCACTTCTTAAAAGGCCTTATGGACTAAGTGTCCTCATAACTCCCTCAACTTAGTGGCTTCTACATAGCAAGTTTTCACTAGCTCGAGTTAAGCAGTCATGCTAACTATAAAGGATTTTTTTTTAAAATAAAAATTGAAATTGAAAGGAACATAAATAGAAATTTTATTAGGGATGACAAAATAGCTCAGAAATATATATCCACTCCCCATGCCTACCTAATGCAATGTCCTCATTATATTATATATGCATGAAAGAGGAAGAAGATAGCACCTAAGTATCATCTTGAATCTGGGTCAGTTATAGCCCTTGTAAGAAGAAAGAAAAGGTTATGTAACCCATATTCTCCTCCCCATCATCATCGGAGATGAGGATTGATGGACACCAACAAAGATGATGAGGAGGAGCTCCTTCACCCATGACACCATTACTCCATCCTCGAGCCTCAATACCATGCCAACCAATGTGCACAAGTAGAGATCCTTCGACACAAGCAAAAGGAACTCACCATGCATAGAGGTACAATTTCATCCCATCCCCTTCTCAAATCTTGTGACAAATCGTAGTACCCTCATGAAATATGCATCGTGGTTGATAAGGGAGCCTTATAGAGCCTTGTTTGGATCGAAGAAGACCCTACAAGTCACGACAGGGAGAAGGCAATTATCTGCACAGTGTCCCAATCCCTTGCACTGCTGACAAACAACATCTAATGAGCATGAGCTCACCATATGGCCATTGTGAAAACAATGGAAGCATCGAACAATGTTAGTCCTACCTTAACGACACTGCAGCGACGATGACTCACCCAAACCCAGCCATCTTTATCTGGATGTAATGGTGCAAATAGTGCAGTAACCTCTAAACAACCACGAAAAGGGGGGCCCTGGTGCTATGGTCCTCAATGGTGTTGGAGATGGGTGGGCTATCTTTGAGAAATCCACTATAAAGCGGCAATAAAAACTAACATGCCCGAGAAAAGATCTAATTTGCTTAACCGACAAAGGTAGTGGTAGTTCGGAAATCAATTTTACCTTCGCACGGTCAACCTCTATTCCTCTCTCAGAAATAAGGTGACCTAAAACTAGTCCTTCTGGTACCATGAAATGTGATTTCTCCCAGGAAAGTACCAGATTCGCATTTATGCATCTTTGCAGGACCTTAGTCAGCTGGTCTAAGCATGCATCAAATGTGCTCCCAAAAACCGAAAAGTCATCCATGAAGACTTCCAAACAATCACCTACTAAATCAGAGAAGATTGCAAACATACACCGCTGAAATGTAGCGAGTGCATTGCACATTCCAAATGGCATCCTATGGAATGCAAAGGTTCCGTAGGGGCAGGTGAAGGTCGTTTTCTCCTGGTCATCAGGGTGAATTGTCACCTGATTATAACCTAAATAGCCATCCAAAAAGCAGAAAAATCTATTCCCTGGCAATCTTTCCAGTATCTGATCAATGAAGGGCAATGGGAAATTATCTTTCTTCATGGCTTGGTTGAGTTTGCAGTAGTCAATACATACTCGCCACGAACTCACAATCCGTGTAGGGATGACTTCTCCAAATTCAGTGGTTATGATGGTAAGTCTGACCTTCTTAGGCACAACTTGAATAGGACTTACCCATTGGCTATCTGATATGGGGAAAATGATTCCATTGTCTAACCACTTGATCATCTCATTTTTAACCACCTCTTGAAGTGTAGGATTCAGTCTACGCTGTGGCTGCCTAGTAGGTCTAGATCCTTCAGTGAAAATCCTATGTGTGCAGTAAGAAGGACTAATGCCAGTCAAGTCAGAGAGGCTCCATCCTATCACCTATCTATGTGCTCTCAGGACAGATAAAAGTCGTGATTCTTGATCAAAAGAAAGATGAGAGTTGACAATCACAGGATAAGTCTGATCAAGTTCCAAGAAGACATACTTCAAAGAGTCAGGAAGAGGCTTGAGTTCAACAAGAATAGGATCTAGTGAAGGAGCAGGTGTGGAGATCTCAGAAGATCCTAGAGACACTAAAGGAATTGGAGGTAAGTCTTCAATTTCTACTGCTAGTGTCTCATGGGAAGTCAAGTTATAATCCAAAGGGCGTAGAGGAATTTTTATATCATTTTATTTTTTTGGAATTTTTATATCATTTCTATTTATTTACAAATCTAACTCAATTCTAGGCCTTCAAAGGGTTGTAAAGTGGAACCTAAGGGACTAGAAATGGTTTTAATGGCTAGAATGACAATGGGAGGGTTTAGATATGTTGTAAACATGATATGAGAGGTGTGCAAGTAGTTGAACATGAATTTCTACTCAGATTCATCCCATTTTTAAATTTGGATAGTTAGACACAAAAGTAGCTGACAAAGGATGATTAAAAACACAATACAAGCTATTCAAATGCAATTAAAAGGCATAAAAGTACATGAATGCTTGTTACAAATTATTACACACATTACAAACATGTCAGCCATTCAATTATACTAATTCTTGCTTACTATCCTACTCATCTCAAACCAGCAGCAGTAGCAACTAAGCACAGCAACAACCAAGCTGCTAATAGCAGCTGTAGCTACTGAACAATTGCTAAGTTGATTTGCTGCAACAGCTTCGGATGGCTTATGATAAAATCCAGTGGCTACTGTTGCAGGCTTTGCTCAATTTCAGCAGATCTACTAGGAGTTTCAGTACAAAAATCATTCAAGATCAAACTTGGAAAGTCTGATCTTGAATCATTACTATCCAAACCAAATTCTCCCCTTCAGATCATTGAATTTAGGGTTGAAAAACCCATGGATATGTAGCTTCTAATGCAGCACTTTACTGTGTTGATTTGGGATTCACCAAACACTTTAAAATATGATAACACATCAAATTCTCTTTAAAAACAATTGGAAGCATTGAATCTTCATCAAAAATCTTGAAACAACAATCCTAGCCTCAAATCAGAGAAGACATACTGATCTAAAACCTTCCTAATGCTATAAATAGCATGTAGGAAGATCTTAGAACAGGCTATTAAATTCAACTAATCATGAATCTCAATTCTCTAAACCTTAAGGAATATTGACAATTCCTTAGGTTAATAATCAGAATCTCAAATTCAAATCAACATAAAAAATCCTTGGTAGAGCCTCAAATCAATAATATTGATTCTCCTTGGCTTTCCCACACATTCAAGATCATAAAATCCCAATTCAAGCCAAATTCAGACATGGCTTATCTGAGGAAAAATTCTTCACTTATAACATCTCAGATTCACTGCCAAGGACTGATTTACTTAAAAACATATCGATTTACTTGATCAAAAATCCATTCAAAACCCAATCTAATCAAAATATTGCGATCTTGCCTTGAAAACCAAACTGAAATCAGATCAAGCAAACCGATTCCATTTTAAACTCAGATCAGGGGTCTTTGTGGATTTCTAAAATGAATGGGAGACCCCTAAATGGAATTGAGTGCAAAACTTCATCTCAAAGCTAAAGAGCAATGAGATGAGGGTTTGACTCTTAATGGATGGGTGAATTACGAAATAAAACACGAGGGAAATTCAGAACATGGACTTGTGAGGTGGTGAGGGAGAGATTAATGATCAAATGAGCGAGATGGATTCAACTCCTCTGATCTGAAATGATCAAAGGAGGTGGAGTGCGAATTCTACACTACATTAATCTACTTCTAGCTAGCAATCAATCTAGCAAATTTCCTACATCTGATCTACTTCTATTCTACTCTAACTTATACTAACTAAACTGCAATTAACTAGGAAATAGGGAAATCCTATTCTAATTAGATGAATGGGACCTGTTGAGAAGATCTGCAGCTGGTGGCTGCAGCGACGAAGGGGGGAGAATCTCCAGCAGATTGAAAGTCCACTAGTGGGACTCAGGGTCATCCTCAAGTGCTATGTGGTCCTTAGCGGCGAGGAGAGTAGGAGAAGATGGAGTTCCTTTGCCCATGGTGCCAAAACAAGGTTGGGTGGAGAGGAGAAACTAGAGAGGACGAAGAGATCGCCTCGAGAAAGTAGGAGAGGAGGTCGATCGTTTACGCATGAGGCAGGGGAGCTCCTTAAGTAGAACAATCAGTGAGTGAGCTCGCCGTGAGGGTGAAAATATGCGCTTAGGTCGTTGTAATGGCCCGTTACACTTTTAGCCATTTAAGACGTCTAGAGTTTCAGTCAGATGTCTATCCAGACATCTGGACCTGCTCCCGGACGTCTGAAAGTAAAATTTTCGTACTACGCTTTGTGCTCTGCACGCGGGCGATGCGTAGTGGATGTTCCCCCTCTCTCTCCCTCACCCCCTGAACCCTAACCCTCTCCTATTTATACCCGTCCTTTCTCCTCTCCTCACACCACAGCCACCACCACCTCCAGTTTTCCTGTGCGACTGTGGCAAGGCCTGAGAGAGAGGCGAGAGGGGGGCGAGCAAGGGAGAGCGAGAGGGAGGAAGGAGGAGAGCGTGGAAGGTTGGAGGACCTTTGGGAGGTCGGTGGAGCTCGCACGACCAGTGGCGAGCGCGTGCTCGGGGAGGTGGCCTCCTGACCCTCTACAGCAACTGGAGCTACTGCGGCGCGTTGCAAGAGAGCGGAGTGAGCTATGAGGAGCTTCTGATACTGAAAATTTTCCAATATCAGATGTCTGAAGTGAAGCCCAAACGACTGGCAAGCTACCTGGACATCTAGAGCCAAGGCCAGATGTCTGAAATCACATATATCGCAAGGTATGTATCTTCCTGCACCATGCATATCGCAGCACAGGGGTTGTTGTCGACTGACCATGCCTGTGCTCTTGTACGTAGGTGCATCTTTGGGAAGGCATGCGGTACACTTTCGCATGCACTTTTGGACATATGATGACATCACCAGACGTCTAGAGGTGCTTCTAGACGACTGGAGACCTTGTCCGATGACTGAAGACCTTGTCCGACGACTGAAGACCTTGTCCGACGTCTGGAACTATCCTCAGACAGTCGCAAAGGAGGTCTGAACATCTAATCAGCCGCAGGAGACACAAGGTGAGTTTTGACATCTTTTAAGACATCTGGGATTAGTCCCAAACATCTGATTTTGATCAGAAACCGCATTTTTGGCCTGTTTAAGGCCCAAACGGAATCAGATTTTCGCAAACGAAGTACCGTTGTTTTCTACTCGAGCTCCTCTATGTATTCGTGTTGAGTACCTACTGTTTTGAGGTTGTCTAATGTACATTGGTTGCTGGTACAGGTTACCAGCCGGTGGCATGCTCGGGTCCCACGGAGATGACAAGATCTACAGCATAGGCCCCCATTCCTCCCGTGATACCCGGTATAGTGGTTTAATTTAGTTATTAATATTTAAATAAGAATGTGCTTGGTTGAAATAGCCGAATGGAACTCTAGGATGTGGAATGAACCCTAGGGTAGAAAATGGATGAGCCTGTTTGATTTGTACTGTTTACTTGAATGCATGGTTAAGATAAATTGCTAGAAAATGCCTGTATTATAATTACGAGTTGCATGTTAGAATGTGAGCTACCTGTATTCAATTGAGAAATTACCTATGAAAACACTAGTTGCATGTTATTGAGAATTGAACTATGAAAACACGAGCTGCCTGTATATGGATGTGGAATGAATTATGAAGCATGAGATCTAGATCTGAATAAATGAGGTGAACATAAGCATAAACCCTACGAGGAATTAGGAGTAGAACTCTTGTGGACAAACGGAATTTGGAATGTAGACGGAAAGTGTGTTGGCCCTTGAGTACGTGCTACCAAGGAGAGCAACTATCCTCTTTTAGTGTAGAGTGAAGCTAGCCTACCTCAGGTTTAGACCCAACATTAGGATTGGCCACTCTACACCGACTCCTGTTGGCCCTCGCGTACGTGGTACCGAGGTGAGCTACTAGTGTAGGGAGGGAGCTAGCCACCCCACGGGACCTGAGGTTCAGCTAGCCACCCTACACCGACTTTGTTAGGCCCACTGGGCAAACCGGGGCAGTCAGACGAGGTTGCGCGGACTGTGGAGGGGCGAGACCCCTATTCTGAGAGGGAAAAGCCCTATACTGTTCCGTGCTGCACTTTGGGCGTACCCGCTAGCGGAAACGACTGACTGCGTGTCAGTGTAGAGTAGCTACCCGTGAGCTTATTACGCGTGCCATAGTCATTGCTACATCATGACAGTAACCTCGGGGTGGTTGACTGGATGTAGGACTACCACGGGGGACTCTCCTGGCCAGGAGAGCACCACGTGTACCTTCTACTCTACGAAAAAGACTACAATCAAGATCATTCCCACGAGGAACATGCAAGATCAAGAAATATTTGGACACTTTAAGAAATAGATGAAATAGAAACATATAAATAAGATAAATAGAAATGAGAATT
The DNA here is from genome assembly GCA_037157565.1 of Thalassia testudinum. Classification (NCBI taxonomy): domain Eukaryota; kingdom Viridiplantae; phylum Streptophyta; class Magnoliopsida; order Alismatales; family Hydrocharitaceae; genus Thalassia; species Thalassia testudinum. The sequence goes on along the minus strand of JAZHRO010000018.1, from coordinate 6,026,593 downwards.
AAATCTGTTGTTTTTAATATTCTTGCACTTAAATAATACAAACACCACTCTACTCAGTGTTCACTGACTCTATTTTTTTCATAACACTATTCAGGACCAAGAGTTGAGGAACCCGAGTTTCTGGCTACAGAGGGTGCTGGGCCCAGTCGACTCCAACCGTAGTCTTTCTTCAGCACTTTCTCTGTCTCTACTATTGTAGTAGGTATTAGACACCTAGTCTGCTATTTCCACTACTTCTGTTTCCTTTCCACTTTCAATTATTGTTGTTGTTGTTGTTGTTGTTGTGGCATGTACTGAGACAGTTATTCTGCTTTCTTTACTACTTTGTACTTTTCTTCTGCTTAATTATATGGCATGTGTGAATGTGGTTTATTTTCCTACTTTTGGTTATTTCTTGTTGGACGACTAGGTCATAGGACTAGTCAAGGCGAGCCGGCGTCGGGTTCTGTAGGGATCTAGGAATCGGGTCGTAACAATCGTTCATGGTGAGGATTCAAGGAGAGGAGCACGCCAAGAGTTAAAATGAGAAGCCACCATTAGATCAGATCTGGGGGAAGGGGTGATCGCACGCGAGGATTCGCATGAAGGTTCGATTGATTGGCATCCATAGATCAAGAGATCAAGAGAGTGAATGGCCATGATGGAAGGTGTTCTTCACAGCTACAATAGCACGCGAGCAGCAGGTGGCTTTGGGATCTATTGGTGTTTTTGCGTAATAAGACCCTACGCGAAACAGTGGAAGAAGTGTAATCAAACCCATAAGTGGTTAGGAATGGTTACAGAGCAATCCTTATGAGCTTGCAAATAGGTCCTTGCATCTTACAATTTGGTCCTTGGAGAGATTTCTAAGGTTGAAAAGTTATAACCAAGGACCTAAATGAGAATCTCTAATCGCAAGGCCTTAATGATGTCTAAATGCAACCAATTTTTTATTGAAGCTCACTTGCACATATTAGAAGTTAATTTTACTTTTGATTTGGAATTTTGAGCTCATTTATGTGTTCAATTTGCAATTGGATCACCATTTCACATTTATTAATAGAATATCTCAATAATTGACCTAATTATACATTTTTAACACAAAATTGATGTTTTAGGTCTTTTTCTCTATTTTCCACACTTAACCCTTTTTATGCGTTAATTCCATAGTGTTTAATCTAGTTTCTAGCTTAACTTAGGCAATTTAGCTATGATGAGTCACAACTCAACAGTTTTTCTCTTCTAGTAATCTATTTGATAAAGTGCCTTTTTTGGAGTATTGTAAAATAATCATGTTTGGTTACACATGTTTGCAGGTAGAAAAATCTATGAATTTCAAGGGTAGCAGTAGCAACAAGCTAAAGTCAACCCTAGAAAAGTGCACTTCATATTAAAGGTGATTCTTATATGAGTCGACTTCAATGGATTTTTTGTGGTGCTTTGGCTATCTAAAGTCGACTCTTGTAAAATCGACTTCATAACACTACATATGTTTTCCAGGAACCCAAATAATAATATATATTTTTTTAGAAATTTCAATACAAAATTTTTTCCTCCCAATCTCCACCACTCCATCGCAAAAATCCTAGGCCCAAACTCCAACCCCTACCTCCACAACCTCACATGCTCCTAGTTGGAGGGTGCCAATCCTTGACCTCCATTACCAAGCCTCTCCAACCCACCACTTCCCTCTCCACCACCATCGTCGAGCACCACCTCCCCTCTCCAACCCCCCACCTTCATTGCCAAGCACTACCTCTTGCCCCATCCACACTAAGACCCCCCCCTCGCAATCCTAACCCCCTACCTCCATTACCAAGTGCCACATCCATTACTGAGCCTCTCCAATCCCCTACTTCCCTCCCTAACTCCAACATCAAGCACCACCTCCTCTCTCAAACCCCCAATGTTCAATGCCAAGCCCCACCTTCGACCCCATCCACGCCAAGCCCCCCCCCCCCCCCCCCCAATAGCAATCCTAAGGCTTTGTTGGTATCCCCTTGTTTTGATTATCATAAAATCAATATATATATATGCACATTGTTTAGTTGATGCTTTAGGAGATTGAAAACTTTTGTATGCAAAGACATGGATAAAACATTATGAGAGGAATGGAATGATAAAATCATGAAAGGAGACTTGAAGACCTAAAGAAGATGAAAAAGACTTCCAAAGTATCTTTGACAATTTATATATTTTGTGAGTTTTTTTTGGATGTATAAGGAACCTCTTAAAACTAAAATCGACCTTAATACATTTCAAAAACATCAATTTTAGCTCATTGGATAACATAGGAATCAAGCAACGATCGACTAAATACTCCTTTGATCGATCAACTTACATTTGCTTAAGCAACTTTCAACTTTATGTAAATTGATTAACCAAAATAATAGATTGATCGACCAAAATGTGAAGTTTTTTAAAAACAAAAAATGAACCTTTTCTAATTGGCCAAAACATTGTTTGATCGACCAAAACTCTATATTGATTGATCAAAAATACTTTTGATCGACCAATATGCATGGAAAGCAAACTTGCAACCTTTACACAAATTGATCAACCAATCATAATATTGATCAACCAATGGTACTATTTAATCGGCTAAAATATTTTGTGATTCATCAATATTTTCAAAAGACTGTTGGGAGAATTTTTTCATGCAAATTAATCAATCAATTTCAAAATCTATCGATTAATGAACAATTCTTGTGATCGACCAAATCTATCCACAATCAAATTTAATCACATCATTAACTCATTAGATTTGATTAATAACTATCCTAAAATCGACTCTAAGGAATCTCTATAAATAAGCTCGACTTCATTTCATCAAAAACAAAAAGAAGAAAACAAAAAGAAAATCATTTTCTCTTACACTCAAATAGATTCAAGTTCTACAAAATTGAGAGACCTCACCTCATGTTCACTATGCTTTCACACTCCATTTTCTTCACACACAAACATGTTCAACCTCTATAGCAAGCTTCTAAAGAATGATTTAAATTTCAAATTAATATTTTGAGGTTCCATAGGCTTGTTGTAATTCTTCTATTTGTATCTTCTTTTGTAGTTTGGGTGTCAAATTGTTAATTGTCTCTATTTTGAGTTAGGATAAGGTGACTAAGGTAACCCACACTTCACCTTGGTGATTTTGTAATGGTTGAGACAACCCGTTAATTGTCTTGGATAGTGCATTTCATTGATGTGGATCGATTAGACAAAATTCTAAGTTGGGAGGCTTAAGTAGTGATTTTTACCTAAAAGAGTTTTCCATTATAAATATTTACGTATATTGTGGGATTAATTCTATTGTGTCATATTTTTATTACGATCAATATCACACTTGATCTTGTGTTTGTGGCTAAGTAAGGTCTGTGCAGGATGCCTCCCATCAATCAGTAGTAAATCAAGATTGTGAAGTCGGCGTCACACCTTACCTTCGCATGGTCGCAACAACAAGTTTTATGGAAGAACAATCATTTTTCCAACCACCACTATTTGATGGATCGAACTATGGTTATTGGAAGAAAAGAATGCAATTTTTTCTTAGATCCATGAGAAAAGGGATCCGGGAAATAATAGAATCATGATACATTAATCCTAGGCAAAGAGAAGGAATGAACTACATACGAAGTTCAATTGAAGCATATAAAGGAGGATGACTATGAAAGGAAGAAAAAGAACCTTGATTTCCATGCCAAAGAAGATTCAAAAAAGGACCCAAAATATGAAGATGAGGAGATGGTGCATCTCACACATCATTTCAAAAAATTTCTTAAAAAAATGGTATGAGAAAAATTCAAAATTCTAACAAACTATTGTGTTATGATTGTAAGTAGAAGGGACACATAAGGTTAAATTGCCCTACATTAAAAGTGAAAAGGAAAGGCAAAGGAACAAAGAAGAGTAAAGAAGATAGACAAATCAAGTCAATTGAAGAGAAGAGGAAAGAGAAAGCCAAGAAAAAGGCATTTACAACAACCTAGGATGATTATGATTCATGTTTGGAATTAGATATCCAAGAGGATACCTTTGCATAAGGAGCTTATTTTGTCTTATGGCAAATAGTGAGTCAACTGCAAATGAAAAAGAGATGAATTCTAATTTTTCTTTTTCAGAGTTATTAGATGCATATCACGATTATACAAATTTATCACAAGATTAAAGAATGAAAATAAGGAACTTAAAGATAAGTGCTCAAGTTTAGAAAGTAAAAAACTTAATTTATCTCTAGACTTAGAAATTAACAAAAAAGAACTAGATGCAATAAGAGTTATGAATGAATAATTCCACGAGAAGGTGAAAGATCTTAAGAAAAAATACATTAACTTAGAAGATACACTTAATAGCCTCAAATATTGTACTAAATCATACACGGAAATATATCAGGACATAAAGAAGAAAGATCCAAAGATTAGGCATACATTTTTATATCAAAAAGCCAAGAGAAGAGAGTCTAGTGGACACTCTAACTGAAGTGTATTAAGAACAAAGGATCCAAAAGAATATGGGTACTAAAAAAGTTCGTGGAAAACTATGTTGCTGGTTATGAAGAGGATCAATGTGGAAACAACTATTAGAGATGCAATCTTCAAGAAGCCAATAATCACCGATTTGGCTATGGAAGATGATGGCCTTGACAAAGTCAATGGATGCAAAATCATTGGTGGCTCCACCTGACAACAACTATTAGGTATAACTCCTTATACCTTAGCAGGTATGACTCTCCAATATAAATCTTTATTATCAACTTCGATGTTAATAAGCTCTCTAGATTGAATTAACTTCGTATTGGATTACTTAAATAGGGCAGGCTACCATGTATATTTTAAAAAAAAAAAGAAGGCCAAAATAGATTTATTTGTATATCTTTTGCTTATGACATAAAGGGGGAGAAACTGCGGTAAAATTGTGCTAAATTACAATTGATTGGATAATAATATTAAATGATTTTCATGTAATCTTTATCTACACAGTTTTATTTTTGCAAAATTTATCATCAAAAGGAGGGAGATTGTTGATATCCATGATTTTGATGATCACAAAATCAATATATATAGATGCATGTAAATGGTTTAGCTAATGTTTTTAAAGGTTGAAAGCTTATGTATGCAAAGAGATGGATAAAACATTACAAGAAGATTGGAATGATAAAATCAAAAAAGGTGACTTGAAGATCTGAAGAAGATGAAGCAAACTTCCAAAGTATCTTTGATGATTTATGCATGTTGTGAGTTTTTTTTTTAATGTACAAAGAACCTTTTAAAACTAAAGTTAATCTTAATACCATTTGAAAACATCAATTTTTACTCATTGGATAACATAGGAGTCAAGCAATGATCGACCAAATACTCCTTTGATCAATCAACTTGTATGTGCTTAAGCAACTTTCAACTTCACGCAAATTGATAGACTAAAATAATAGCTTGATCGATCAAAATGTTAATGGATTTACCAAAATAGTATTTTGATCAATCAAAATGTGAAGATTAAAAAAAAAATGAACTTTTTTTGATCGATCAAAATACTTTTTGATCAATCAAAAATCTATATTGATTGATCAAAAATACTTTTGATCAACCAATATGCATAACAAACTTACAATCTTTACGAATATCAATTGACCAATCATAATATTGATCAACCAACGATATTGTTTAACCAACAAAAATATTTTGTGATCGATCAATATTTTTGAAAGACTTTTGGGAGAAATTTTTCATGCAAATTAATCAACCAAATTCAAAATTGATCGATCAATAAATCATTCTTTTGATCAACAAAATCTTTCCGCAATTAAATTTAATCTCGCCACACTTTTTGGATTTGATTAATAACTATCCTAAGAAAAACAAAAAGAAAATCATTCTCTTACAATCAAATAGATTCAAACTCTACAAAAATAAGAAAAACCTCTCCCCATACTTAGTGGTCTTTCATGCTCCATTTTCTACCTGAACGAACATGCTCAACCTCCATAGAAAGTTTTTAAACCTCATTTTGATTTTCATATTAATATTTTTAGTTCCATAAGCTTGTTGTAATTATTTTATTTGTATCTTTTTTTTGTAGTTTGAGTAAGATGAATTGTTAATTGCCTCGATTTTAAGTTGGGATAAGATGACCCACACTTCACCTTAGCAATTTTGTAAGGATTGAGACAACCCCTTAATTGCCTCAGATAATGGATTCGATCAATGTGAACCATTCGAGGAAAATCTTATATTAAGATGTTTAGGTAATGATTTTTATTCGAATGAATTTTTCACTGTAAATATTTGTGTATATTGTGAGATTAATTCTATTGTGTCATATTGTTATTATAGTCGATATCACACTTAATCTTATATTTGTAGCTAACTAAGATTCGTGTAAGACGCCTCCCATTACACTTTACCTCCAATAGGGAAAAAACTTTAAATTTGAAACTCTACATTAACTAATAGAAAATCATGTTCAAACTACAAAATCAAGTACAATTAGAAAATAAAGAGAAACAAAAAAAAAAGTATTGAATTAGACCTTGAAATAAATTGAATTAGATTGAAAATTTATCAATATGAAAAAAGCAATTTGGATTATGAATTTGCTAGAACCTGATGCAATCCGATGCACGTGCACCCCAAACTATAACTAGCATAACCACATCATAGTGCTCCAACATTAAGTCAGCAACAAATGCCTTGGAGTCAATACTCAGCACCAATAATTAATTAGTACAATAGCTCTTTGATGATAGTTATAAGTTGTTTATGGATATTACCAAGCATCTTTGGCTATTTCAGATAGCACTTGTGGTTTTACCCTTTCCATAGCAATGGGCATTCATGATTTTCACGTGATTATAGGTACTCTTTTGTTGATCTTATGTTGTAATTGCAAATATCTTGGTCATCTGACCAAGAACATCACACTAGCTTTAAAGCAACTACACGGTACAGGCATTTTATAGATGTGGCTGATTACACCTATTCAGCTCGATGTATTAGTGGGAAAACATATGAAAGAAGCAATACAACTACAGCATCCAAGTGCATGATGCATGCCTATTCGTAGAATATGATGGAAACAACCAAACTCGCTTCATTCTCACATCAAACTGTTTCTACTGCAAAGCTACATGCTTTCCTCTTCTGGCTCTTCCGTAGAAAGTTATTGTAGGCTTGAGTACCATGTCCCATTATTAAGGAAATATTAAGTGGAACCCTTTCATTCATTTTCCATCATAGTTTCAATTTGAGTTCTTTCCTTTTTGCTCCCTTATCAAGTATTGCATTTCACTTTTAGCTTCAGCATTTGTTTACCGAGGATGGAGAGCTCCAATTGTAGAGTTGAATAAGTAGAAAAAACAGGCAATAGAGAATCCAAAGGGGCAATAGGAAGAGTTTACCGTTTGTTTACGAACTTCAACATGGAGTGCTGATGTTAGGCAAGAGATGTTTTTAAGGGATAGCCGCATCGGTTGAGATACGAACAGCGTGTGAAAGGGGATGAAGTTTAATTTGCTAACCACAGCCCTAGAGCATTTTTCACTGTTTATTACCAGATACAGTATCATTGCGTTTGTAAAACTAATAACTTGAACCTTGGAAATCCCAAGCTCCTGAAGCAAGAAAAGAAAAAAAAAATCAAAATCTCACCAAATACTCCAATGGGTCCTGGATGCAACGAATGAAATCTTCCGGATATTTTACATTCGCAAAATAATATTTTTACGTGACTTTTAACATTCTAATAAAGTTTAACATTATATCACACTTGCAATCAACTCAATAGGCGTTGGTTTCCCAGAATATGGTTCCTTATCTTTTATTTTTTGAAAGTATCCATATCTAGGACAACAAAAACATCAACTAACAGGGCACCACCAATATTAGGAAAAGCATCAGAGGCATTTTATACATAATCAGAGGATAAACAAAAACATGAATGGCATCTTATAACATGACAATTTGCATTTAGACGGTCAAAAGGCTCCAGTCTAGCAAAATCTGGAAGTTTGACCACCAGTCTATCGAAATCCGGAATGATACAACAATAGACCACCAAGGGGCGACCAGAATAAATAAAGCCAAAAACCTACACCAAAACATAAAATCCCTCAATTGAGCAGCAATTTACATCCTATAATGCATTGACTCACCAGTATTCCAGAAAAATCATTTCACAGGGAAAACCTTGGAAGATTCCTCAAAACTCGAACAATGTGAGGTGCAACCATTGGCCTCGTCATGGGAATGCAGCCACAACTAAGATCTTGGAGTGCGAACGTTTCGAGACCATGGAATTCCATAGCAAACTTAATTCAATGGTGGCAATGGTTATCAACACATGGAAAGCTGCAGTAACCTACAAGCCAACTACAAAAAGAATGAAGCAATAGCAATGGAAATGCTAAGCTTTAAAAAATTGACCCTTCCCTATTGACCAGATGCCGCCTTCTCAAGCTACTCTTTCTCCATCTCCACTCTTCTCAATTCAGCATGTTGGGCTATGCCACTGGCAAGAGCCTGATAGTGAAAGTCAAGTGTTTGCATGAGGCTTCGAAACCTAAATTGATCCAAACCTTGCAAAACTGGAAAAAAAATGATCAGTTAAATTCACAGTCATGCTTAAGTGATCAAAGGTGAATTTATAGGAGTGACATATCATATATAGCCAGCCATAAAGTTGAACCTTTCATAGAGTCAACAAAGTAAACAAAAGGGTCAACTTCATCTATAGGAGATTGCACTTCGTCATCACTGTAATCCTCCTCTGACTCATCCTCGTCATCATCTAGATGGAAATCTCGTGCCTATGTTGCAAATAAAACATATGTAAATGGAAGAAAAAAAAATTGCTAAATCATGTGTAAAAAAGCCTCAAACCTTCATTGAAGGGATAGGTGAACTAACGAAAACGGAACTAATAACAGCAGAAATATACAAATATGACAATAAAGTTGCAACATAAAAACATTTGTCCTAAAACATTTAGAGAAAAGACCAGTGCTACTTCTGAAAAGAAGGTTTGGCCAGAATGCCAAATGCTACAAATTATTAACTATTTCAAACCAGAGCCCATCCCCACATGATAACTATATTTTTTTAGAAAAGCGAAGAAAAAACCTGCTGACATTTATAAGCCTAGAGCACCCAAACAACATCATATTAAAAAATTAAATCTAATTCAATGGGCACATCTTTATCTTTTCACCAACCATTTGAATGGCATCATCCCATTCAATGACAATTATTCTACAATGCATTAACCACCTAAAAAATAATGCTCAGAGAAAATATTTGCACTTTTTCCTTCATTCCTTTAGGAATTACCTGTGCTGCTAATTTTTGAAGCTTTTTGCTATCTGCTTCATCACCATCATCTTCCCCATCAACACCCATTTCATCCTCCTCGTCATCGTTGTCATCCTCATTGTCAGAAAAGCCATTCATCTCATTTTTGTTTTCCTCATTATCCTTAGCTTCTGTTTCAGTTCCAGACAAATGTTATAATATAAAAGTCAATCCAAGTTAAAAGCACTTACCATAAATTAAAAAGATTAACATGACAAAAGGGGATTAAAATGGCAAAAAAGCCACAAACAAGAATAAACACGTATTGAAAGAAAATGCAGAATCTATATTTTCGTATTGTAGTTGCACAGGGCTGCACGTGAAAATTGCCTGACTACCTGCAACTTGGTCCTTGTAAGAAACAAGTAGATCAAGAACTGCTTTTAGGACTCTCTCTAATGCCTCCCCAGGGAGCTGGTTTGAAGGAAGTGTCAACAGAGAAGTCAACCCCAAGAGGCAGACTTTCTTATCATGTTCCCTGCAATTAATTGACCATTATTTCAAGGGAGAAAAAAAGATAAGGGGGAAAACATCTCAAGCAGAAGAGAAACATACCGCTTGAAATGTGCATGCTTACCACTCTTCTTCACTTGCAACATTTGGAACCAGAGGTTGAAAAGATCAGTTGCAACACCAAGCTTTTGCAGTGTTCCAAGTGTTAGTGGTGCATTATAGTAGAGAGCATCAGCAACCTTGACATGATCCATTCGACTGTTAAAATGAAAATACAAAACAAGTCCCATACAAGGAATCTAACTTTAATAGTTCAAATATGGTAACACTTGGCAGATTAAAAATGATGTTAATAGCGAAGAACATCTAGCGAAAGCGCAAGTATGTCCCAACAAGGAAGAAGGGAAGGAAGGCTGGGTGGTGGTGTGATGGAGGAGGGCAACCAGGGATGTCTTTGATCATCGTGTCAGTCACGAGAGGTTCTACCGATGACCAAGTCACCAGGGTGCTTTTGTTTTTGGGTCTTCGGTCACTTTGCAAAGGTGTGCAAAGACCCTCCCCCCCTCTCCTCTCCCTTCCATCAACGACCTGACCTCCTCGCTGGCCGCCACCATCGCCACCAACGTTGCCAAAGACAAGGCCGCCACTGCTGCTGTTGCAGCTGGAGTTGCTGCTGCCATTGCTGCTTGCATGGTGGAGAAAAGAAGAAAAGGAGAGCTTCATCTCCAAGGTAGAGACCTCATTCACCTGATCTCCTCTCTGGTTTTCCTGTGGCTAGGACCCGTAATGGGAAGCATTTGGATTTGCAATCAGTGTTGCATGCGAGTTTTTGGGTGATGCATGTTTGCCCTCCATGTTTGGTGGGATACATGTGGCACCATATGATTTTTCCAATTAAGGGTTGCCCTAGTTTTTGGTAGGGGGCTTCTCTAGTTTAATGTATTCCTTACATGTGTGTTAACTTGTGGTCAAGCTTTCATAAGATTCCAAGGTGTGAAACCTAGGTTTCAGGATACAAAATGTGGTTCTATAGTTCTGGAATCGGCCTGCAGCCAGACCTAACGTTAGGTCAATGTTATGTATCAGTCACCTCATGTTAAGTGGCTTGTTGAAGCTATAAACCAGCTTGAAATTAGGGTTGCTAATTGTATAGGCCCTAAGAGGTGACCAGACCTAATCTTGGACCTATTTAGGGATCTAGTGGATACCCTAATATGGAGGGGAATGGTCAAATTGTATAAAAACCCTAGATGGGTATTGAGTGTCCTTAAATGAACTTGGAGCTCTCTAAATGGACTAAAAGCAACCTAAAATGGCTAAGCGATGGATTAAATCTCTCATGGTAATATCAATGACTTGGCTTCAAGTCTAAGAAAAATGCTTGGATCCTAAGATTGAGTAAGACCCTGGGTGATCTAGTAGGTCATTGGGATTGTTTGATCCTAGTATAGATCAAAAGAGATGGGGTTATAGGATGGCTATGTCTTCTTAGGTGAGCTCGTAAAGCAAACACCAAAACCTCGTGAACCGTAAGTTCACCGTTGCATGTTGGAGACCTAGGAATCTGGGTAGCCAAAGGCTACCATAATTCAACCCCAAAGCCTAAATAGTTCCTGATGTCGTAACAAGCCACGTACTATCATTGGGATGAGGAACTTAAATTGACATGAATCCAACTCGACGTGAGGCTCTCAACGATCCCCTGGAATAGCTTTCAGTGGATTTAAAATAATGGTAGTCATGAGGATCCTATGTGGAATAGCTTTCCAAGGATTCGAATGAACGAAGAGAGTGCACGATCTTGTGTAGAATAGCCTTCCAGGAATATTGAGTGACAGGAATCGTGCAAATCCTGTATGAAATAACTTTCTAGGAATTTGAACAAACAGAGAATGTATGGGATCCTGTGTAGAATAGTCTTCCATGAATCTCAAGTATCAAGATGCTGGGGATCCTGTGTGAAATAGCCTTCCAGGGATCTCAGGCATCAGAAACACAGGTGATCTTGGCTGGAATAGCTTTCCAAGGATCACTAGTGAAGTGAGAAGTCGCTCCCACATAATCAATTGGATTAGTGCCCAAGGAGTCTTGTGTGGAATAGCTTTCTAGGGACCTATGTGTAGTTAGCATTTCGACACCCGAAGTGGGTATCCTTATTGGGTGGACATGAGTGCTTTAATCTCTCCAAAGGCCAAGGGTTACTAGTACTAGTGTACCATTAGAGTGGGCACACATCAAGATCTTCAGTAGGAAGGGTTGATTTATCACTCTAAGGATCGGAGTGACAAGTGACAGGAACTTCGATCATTAGGGTAGTCATGTTAGAACGAGTTAGTGTTAATCAACAAGAATGATTAATGGGATTGGACCACGGTGGTAAGATTAAACTGGGTTTGGGAGTTGAAACCTGGGTCCGAGGTTTGGGTTAGGGATTTAGCCAACTAATAAATCCACGCACTACCTTGTTTATTGAAAATAGTAGTTGTTTGTCCCTACTGAGTCGATTGGCTCATCCCTATTTTTTTGAAAAGCTGAAAGGTGGTTATCTATGCAATAACCACCCAATTTCATTACCCCAAAAAAGGATTACAATTACATGGTCGACTCCAACAACACCACCTGGGACGAAATGGAGCAAACAATATTTTCAGCATATGGTGTCTCACCCCTAAACACGACTCCATTCCTCCCCAGCCACACTCTCCACAGGACCGCCAACACCCTCACCTTCTCTCAGATCTGAAAGTGTTTCCCCTACCATGAGTACCTACCGTCCGAAAAGAAGACCAAAAGTCATCCATGCTTTCAACGACAATCCAGTCAAAGCGAATCTTCTGCCAAACCTACACAACAAATGGACATTAAAAGAACTGGTGTTGCACATCCTCATTCGCTTTAGTGCAGAAAGGGCAACCCAAGTCATCCGTCGTGGCCCATCTCGCCCTCCAAGTCTTGGTCACCAATCTTCCTCTCATCAACAAGCATGCAAAGATTCTGACATTCAGCAGGCACTCAACCGACCAAAGCAACCTACAATCCCTCATCAAATCCACATCTAACGTCTATCGCGTGGTACACAATCTACAAAACGCCTTTGCCACCGTAAACTCCCCTTCATCCCAATAGTAAGCATCCTACCCTCCTTCCATCTCCCAACCCACTAAGGCACCCATCAATTGTTGGAATTCTACACACCTCTGATCTAACAACACCCCCTAAAAAGTGGGGCAACCCATCCCAATAGCTCCCCACCGTTGCCTCTTGATCCACTAATCTCAAGAAAAGGAGAGGGTATCTGTCGAGAAGATTGCTCCCTTCGTCCCGCCAATCATCCAACCAAAATCTAAAGATGTCCCCCTCTCCTATGTAGGGTGAGAAGGCACACACCTTCAAAGCCACCATTGCCAAACCTCTCAAGAAATGTGAAGCTCCTAACAGCGAAGACCCAAGAGGCCCCCATGATAAGGGGCCATAACCCCGTAAGATATCTCTAAACATGCTCTGCTCCTGGCCGACCAACCTGGCGAACCACTTCGTGGGAAGACTCATGTTGACCCCATCCACATCCCTAACCCCAAGTCCACCTTCCTTCAAAGGTCGGCACACTTCCTCTCAAGCCACCAATCTCATCCCCTTCCCAACTGATCCCACATTGGACCAAAAGAAGTCACGCATCAAACCTGTAATTTTCTTCACCACCTACTTGGGCATCCTAAAGACGGAGAGGAAATAAGTTGGCATGGAGGATAGAACTGCCTTCACCAAAGTAAACCTTCCCCCCTCGAAAGTAGTTTAGAGGACCATCCCTCCAGCCTCCTCTCCATCCTCTCCAATAGTGGCAACCTGTCCTGTAGTCTCAAGCGACCAGCAGACAATGGTAACCCTAAATACAACAAAGGGAGTGCCCCAACAGCAGTCCTAAGAGCAGCAACAAATGCCTCCACATCCCTGTCTGACATATTGAATGGAATAAAGCTGGATTTCCCATAGTTAATCTGCAGCCCCGAAGCCTCACCAAATAACTCCGAAAGTATACACATCCTTTTAGCTTCAAGTATCGACCCCTCCACCAGGAACAGCGTATCACCCACGTACTGTAACACCAGAACCTCACTGTCAGCTTCCACCGTGAAGCCTCTAAGCAGACCCCTCGAACAAGATCTGTAAGATGCCCTCGCAAGAGCATCCACTGCTAACACAAACAGCATAGGGGCTAGCAGACAACCCTGCATAACTCCCCTCCTAGGTTGCACCCAACCTCTCGAAGGATTGCCATTCAATAGCACCAAAAAGGATGTCGTCGTGACACTTTTTCATCCAGTCAATCCACACCTGAGGAAAGCCCCTCTTAACCAGGGAGGCCCACAAGAAATCCCACTGAACCGAGTCAGAAGCTTTACTAAAATCGGCCTTCCAAAGAAAGGTCGTTTTCTTCTCTCTCCTCCAAGCTACTAGGGCCCCTAGAGCCACACCAAAACCGTCCAAGATGCCTCTCCCCAGGACAAATGTTGTCTACACAGGTGAAATCAACTCACCCAAGAGCCCACAGAGTCTATTTGCCAAGACCTTCGTGACAATGAGATAGATTGCATTTGACAATGCAATTGGCCTAAACTCCTCAATGGACTCGGCACACTCTTTCTTACGAAAAAGGAAGAGGTAAAACTTATTGATTCTATCAAAGCCCCTATATTCCCTGACGCAAACTCATCACCTGCAACACCTCCTCAACCACAGACTAGAACTCCTTATAGCACAATACCGGGAAGCCGTCTAGACCCGGGCATCTATCTACATTGAGACCCCAAACCGCTCTCCTCACCTCGTCCTCCTAGAAACTAATAGTGAGTGCCAAAGCCTGCTCTGCCGAGATGCTCTGCAAGCCCTCCCCCCTCCATCTCCATCTTCCCCTCTAGTGTCTTCCAGTGAAATCTCTAAAGAACTTCGCCACTCTCCCCACCTCCTCCCTACCTGAGTAGGTCACCCCACTTATCAACAACCTCTCAATGAAATTCCTTCTCCTTCTAGCTGACGTCGCCTGATGAAAGTATTTGGTATTGGAGTCCCCTTCCTTCAACCACTTCTGTCTGGACCTCATCTTCCACTCAACCTCAACCCTTCTATCTTCCTCCTGCACTACTCGCATCTGTCTCGCCCTATGTTCTTTGTTCTCTACAAGCAGTGTCCCCCCGTCCTGTCTATCAATCCTGGTGATCTCAGCAGGTGCCTCAGTTTCTTTCTAAGCCTAGACTCCCTGAGCTCCTTCCTAAACCTCCTCTGGTAGTCCCGCATGTTGGCCAATTTCCTGGCCAACAGAACTGCAGCCGACCCCTCAACCACCATGGATCTCCATTCCTCCTCGACCATCTCTGAATCCTGCCTCCATCAACCAAGATCTATCAAACTTGAAATAAGTGCCAAAGAAAATACCTTCATTCGACTTCCACATCAAGGGTGTGTGGTCCGAAAAAGGCCACTCCAACGAAGAGACTTTTGCCAACGGGAACACCCCTACCATCTCAACATTAGAAAGGAATATGTCAATCTTGGACTTCTTACCATTTCTGGACCTCCATGTATATGTGCATGAAACCGGAACCAAGTTAATTAGCCCATGCAGTGCCACAAACTTCACAAACTGCGAATTCCCAGGGTCCTGTCTCCCTTGTCCATCAAGCCTACCATCCAGCCGCAACGTGGTGTTGAAGTCTCCCCCAATCAACCACGGCACTCCAACACTATTCGTTGCCACCGCCACCAGCTCATCCTACAACAGATCTCTCGCCTGCACTTCAGATGAGCCATACACTCCAGTTACAACCATCTTAGCCCCATCTCTTGTCAAAAGTCTGGCAGAGATAATGTGGTCCCCTAGGAAAACATCCTCGAGGGCAAAGATGTCCCTATGCCATCCCAGAATCTGTCCTCCCGCATGGCCATTTACATCAAGACCCCAAAATCCCTCCATCCAGGAACCCCCAACCTCACTCCACTCTGTTGTCACAACCAACCAACTTCGTCTCCTGCAGAAGGACAACGTTGCCTTCCACTGTCGGATGTATCCCCCTAGAGCAACCCTCCTAGAGGAACCCCTAATGTTCCACGAAAGAATCCCAGTCATTGGGCAATCATGGTTCCTCCCCTCCACCTGACGAAAGCCTGACGCTATTGCCATCCCACCAACCTCCACATCGCCCCCATCCAGCGCCTCTGACACCTGCTGATGCAATGCCCGAGGCCTCTTCTTACAGCCATCCACCACAACCCAGGCCTGGGCTCCGCCGCGCCTAGCAATCTAATACCCGAACCTCTTCTTATATCGAAGCCCTTCAACGCGACCCCCCCCTCACCACCTGCAGGCACCACCTAGTCAGTAGGAGCTCGCCCCGATCGCCCCCACTTCGATCACCTCCCAGTGGCACCGCACCTTCACCTCCCGCTGTGGCCAGCAACATGCAGTAGAGATCGGATAGCCACCAGCCTCCACATCACATCTCAACACCCCGACCAACCCCCTCGATCTGGGTGTGCGAGGCGATCGTGCCACCAGGGGACCTTCGCAGAGCTCCACAGCCCCTCTCTCTACCATAGAGCGTGGAGTGGAGGTAAATGAGTAGAAACCCTCCAAGACCATGCAAGAACCCTCCCCGAAGGGGGCCTTCCCCGATGGGCCCTCATCCAGAATCCCGACACAACAAAGTCCATCCATATCGAAAGGGGTCTCGGGAATGCCCAGGTCCAAAGGGTCCGACCCAACTCCAATTGGATCTGGATCCTCATCGACTCTGTGCAAAGGACTGAAGTGGCCCTTAAAAGGCGCCTCCATCTTCTCGACTCCCTCAATCCCTCCGGATTCCCTGCTCTTTCCCCCCCCTGAAGCTGCCATCAATGGCTCCGCATCCAAAGCACCATTAGCTGCAATTGTCGCAACCGAGGTGTCGCCAGCCGTAATCGTCGCAACGCCCTCGGAAGGCGAGAGTCCACGTCAACCTCTGGTCGCTTCAACTCCCATCTCGATCGCCAAACCCTAGCGACGTGACACGGCGTCACCAGAGGTCGACTCCAATCAGCAAAAGCGTCAGAGCTAACCGCCTCAGCGTATGTGCCAACAGTCGGCGAAGGCAAGGTCCAATGTTGTCAATGCGAAAGGCGATACCATGGCAACACGACTCAACATTGCCCGAGGCGAGAGGCAACAAAAAGGCAACAGGCCAAGTGAATTGAGGTGACCGTTGTTTAGCACTAAATTTATAAAAACATGTCTAATAACAATGTTGAAGACTTTAAGTAAAAGAATTATATTGCCAAAAATTATTTCGCATAATTTCAAATAGTAAAGAAAGAAAAGCTTCTACACAATTAAGGTAGAAAAACATAAAAGCAAAAATTGTCATTGAAGTGAACAATTCTCAAATAACATAACACATCAGTCGTCAGAATCATCTTCAAGATTCAATTCATCATCGTCATCGTCATCCTCACCAACTTCAATCTCCTCTTCCTTTTCCTCAGCACCATCACTGTTCATATACTCTTCCTCTTTTTCAATGACTATTGGAGCTTTTCCTTTTCCCTTAGCCTTCTTAGGACCATTTTTCTTCGTAGTAACACGAGCCCAAGTATGTCGAGAAGTGCCTTGCTCGTTAATGCCCGATGCAAGCTCAACCATGCCCCAAGTGAGATCATCACCAAACACAAGATCACCACCTGCATTTTCCTCATCTTCCTCTAGTTTCCCTAATAGCCATTCATTTGAATCATCAATCTCCTGGAGGGAAATGGGATCAAGATAATCCCTATCTTCATATCGATCCCTCAAAGATTCGTTGTACTTAACAAATACAAGATCATTCAACTTTTATCGTGCCAACGGATTTTTTTCTTTGAGTGAACCTATATAAATTTCTAAAATAAAAGTATTAATATAAAATTACTTGATAAAATTAATGCAATGGCACATATTAAGAATTAGTTTATAACTTACATTTTCAAATACACTCCAATTCCTTTCGCATCCCCAGGCACTACAAGTAAGACCTAGCACCTTCAGTGCCAATTTTGCCAAGTTAGATACAGACCCACCAAAGAGATTCCACCATTCCACTATAAAAAGATAACAAGTTATATAATATTAATAAGCACTTGGAAAGTTACTATAAAAAAAATTATACCACTTGACTACCTGAGGCAATGGTCTTCCTTTGTCTAATAGCAATAGGTGTTCCAAAGAGTCCTTGTTCATTTCTATAAATGGAAATTTCTCGTGTTATTGTCCTCCACACTCCCATCAGGCTCCAATTTTGTCAAGACATTGTAGAATCCATTCATAACCTCCGAATCAAAATCAAGATTCTGATTTTCATAAGAGAATTTAGGATTGAGGAAATATCCCACTGCATGTAGAGGCCTATGAAGCTGGCAATCCCACCTCTTATCAATGATGTCACAAATAGATCCAAACTTTTCGACATTATTGTTGAAAGCCTTCATGACAGCTTCCTCAACTCTATTCATTGCTTCGTATATGTATCCCATTGTAGGCCTCTTCTCTGAGTCAACAAGACGAAGCACTCTCATAAGAGGAGACGTAGCCTTGAAAATGTAAACAACCTAATTTCAAGATGAAGGCATGATGATTGTTGCCACCTTCTTTCCCTTATCTTCGTTTGCATTTTTAGAAGTGATTCACTTATCTGAAGTGAACATCTTCCTTAAATTTACCTTTTTTCTATTAATGCTCTATAAGGTGAGGAAAGATGTAGCAAATCTTGTAACTACAGGCCTCAACAACTCCCTACTTGTGAACTGCCACATCAAATTTAAGACTGAAGGATGTATGTATATATAACTACTCAGTTGCATTGCATGCTTGAGTGTCTTTTTTACATCCTCTAACTTCTCATAATCTTCCAACATCAGACCGATGCAGTGTGCAACACAAGGAGTCTAATAAACTTGAGGATGCTTAGCCTCCAGTAATTTTCCTATGGAAAAGAAAAATGATATTTTTTATATTTTACAATGCTTGCATTGGTAAAGAAAATACGTAAGTTAAAATAAATAGAGATTTATTACCAGCAAGAACATAATTCGATGCGTTATCTCTGACTTGAATCACATATTCCTCCTTGACGCGACCGATCATGCCACTTAACTCGCAAAGCTTCTCCCTTGTCTTTACGTAGGATGAAGCATCAATGGACTCCAAGAAAACAGTTCCCATGGGAGAATTGACCAGAAAATCTATTAGTGTTCTACATTTCCTATCTGTCCAACCATCTACCATAATGTGCATCCATATTTCGTCCGAGCATCATGATGTTTGATGATGAAATCCTGAGTCTTGTTCACATGATATCTCAATAAAGGAACTCTCACTTCATAGTAAGGAGGCTTCAATCTACGGCCAAAACGACCAATTGCCTCAATCATTATGTCAAACTAGATATCTTTAACTGCATTGAATGCAATGTTGTTACGGTACATCCATTTTGCAATGATCCGTACAACTGCATCTCTTCCCTCCTTGACAACCTCAGAAATTGTAATTTATTTTGTCAACAATCTCCTTTTTCGTTCCTGAACCACCCTTTCAGGATCAACCTTCGTAAACTTATCCATTAGTCCATGAAACTTCTTCATTAGTGGAAGTCCACCACTTCCA
The DNA here is from genome assembly GCA_037157565.1 of Thalassia testudinum. Lineage (NCBI taxonomy): Eukaryota > Viridiplantae > Streptophyta > Magnoliopsida > Alismatales > Hydrocharitaceae > Thalassia > Thalassia testudinum. The sequence continues at coordinate 6,007,159 of JAZHRO010000018.1, read as the reverse complement.
CTTCCACCAACACCCATCATGATTCAAGCCTTCTTTACATGTGACTGCAGGATTTTCTACTCTTCTTTTAGTTGTGAATCTATCCATGAGTCCTCGTAAGACATTCACTTCTATTTCATTTCCATCATCATCATCATCATCGTTAAGCAGCTCATTGTAAATAAAATCTTCCATGAACCTTTCTTTTTCTTCCTTTTTAGATTGTCGATATTCTCTCAACTCCTCTCTCGCATGTTGTGGAGCTTTTGGATATATTGTGTTCTTAGCACCACCAATAATATATCCAGTAGCTCTATGAATCCCCCCTTTCACTATCCTACCACAAAAAGTACACTTCGTATCATTAATTTTTTTTTTATCCTCTAATGTGACATACTTCCATCATGGGTACTTTCTCCTTGTTTCAACCATCTACAAAATTCAAAACACATGCACACATTGCAAAGTTGCAAACAATGATGTAACATCATGTAACTTGAAAACATAATATACTAACAAATATCACATTATATAACAGTATATATACCTACTTATATATATACATACATATATAACAGTATATATACATACTTATATTTAATATGTTATATCAGCCAGTAATTTATAATACAATACATATTAATCAGTAATTTATACAATACATATAATTTACATAATGTTACTATTAGATTTAATACAATACATATTAACAATTCTTATAAAAAAGTACTTATGGTGATTATATTATTTATATTTTGATTTATAAACATACTTTCTATATAAATTAGATATATTATGTATTGTAAATCTATTATCTACTGAATAGTAAATAAGACCTAAATAGGACCTAAATACCTAATTGCAGTAGTAGTACTTTCTATATAAATTACATATATTATGTATTGTATATCTATTATCTACTAATTAGTAAATAAGACCTAAATAGGACCTAAATAGTAAATACCTAGTGGTGCTGCTGCAGCACTATCACGAGATTCACGAGTCGGGACCTTAGGTCACAGACTCACAGGACACACATATGTTGCAATCAAGACTTGATGATGGAGAGGACCTGACCTTGCTAACGATGGAGCAACAGTTGCAGCGAAAGGGATGGCGGCACCACAGTGATGAGAGAAGCAACGGTGACAAGCAATCGAACCTTGTGCAGCAATGGTGGAAAGCAATGGCGAGCCATTCCAACGCTGGCTCGCTATATTTGCATGTGACTGTGTAGGAAACGAAAAGCCATGTTCGCAACGAACATGTGGAACTCGAGGCGACACGCGCTGTCGAGGCGACGGGGCAGCTGAGACAAGCGTGAGGCGACGAGGCGTCTCACCTGATTGAAGGCCATCGCCTGGTGCTTGCTCGAGGTGACAGCCTCTGGGATCACCTCGTATAGTCGCCTCTTTGCCTGAGGCCATCGCCTTGACAGCGCTAGCAAGGTCCTCGTGGGTGTACAAGGTACGACCCACGAGAGACCCCCATGGCAGAGAAGCAACCTCTCCACCAGCGGAACTCCCACCATCTCGACGACAGCCACGAGCAGGTTCCCAGAGAGGCCAACACCTCTGCACTCCTTAAGCTGCGTAAATGGTGCAACCACAACCTCAGCCACCTCCACTGTCCTTAGCCACCACGAAACCCCACCAATCACCACCTCAATCAGAGGTTTCTCCAATGGGCACTCTCTCAACATGCCATCATGGACACAGGGCTTCATCTTAGAAATGCCATCCCTACCTAGGTAACCTTTATATGTTGGTTTTATGGTGGATTTCTGCTTGATATGCCAGCTTAATGGGTGTTTAGATTGTGTTGTGAATTACCATTTTTTCCAATGTTTCTTCCATTTCGTTGATTAATGGGAATTCCTAGGGGGCTCAACTATGATTTGTGCAACCCAAATTAAATAAACCATCTCTTCTATTGCCACTCCTAGTAATCTTGGCCTCGATTAGGCATGGGATTTTGGGGGCGATAACGCAATGCAGCAGCAACACTCCATGTGCATGGGCATGCGGTGGACAAGGAACCTACACATAATGCACAATGAGAAAAGACATGCCTTAAGCATTGGTGTGCAAAGGCACAAAGCTTGTGCACATGCACTGCAAGGAGAAACACTTGCAGTATGGTGCATGCGAGTAGGCTGCTGCTCCCTATCCACACATGTGTGAAAAAGCTATGAACCCATGAAGAAGGGTGCTAGTTACAACAGTGGGTCTTTCTATCTCTCTTAGGGCCTAAGGTTAGGTTTTTCTACCTTAGGATGATCTCTAGGAGAAAAATAAATTGTGTTTTTTTTTTAATTAAGAAAACCCTGGTCCTCTTTATATAAAGAGAGGACCAAAGGGTAATTGGAAACAATAAAACTTTTTACCAAATATAAAAAAACTAAAAATAGAAAAGACAACCAATCCTAAATTTAATCTCAATGTATTTTATTCACTAACAATAACAACAAAAGAATAATCTTTTCCAACAAAAAGAAAGCCTTACCACTTCAACAAGGAGACATTTAACATATGACTTTTCAGCCCTTCGCAAGCGGTTAATTGTAACCCTCAAATAGGGTTCAACCCACTCATCTACCTGACCTATACAATTTTGAAAAAACACCCCAATGAGTTTTGGAGCAGGACAGATATCATTATCCTCCATATTTTTGTCCTCCATTACCTGCATGAGATAATATATATTAGATGCCAACAAAGACTGACATCTGGACTGGCACTTTTTTATAATCAACAAATTGTAAGTGCACTCATGCTTACAGATGAAAGCGTACTCCAAAGGCTTTGCTTGTAATCAGGATCTTTGCATGTTAAAAAATGTGCAGTGCCCCTTGATATGTAATTGTCTAATGGAACAAGAATATCTGCAGGCAAAAGCTTCGAAAGACTTAATAGATGTGGACAGAAGAGAACGGAGACATCTAAACAAGTCAAATTGCATATAACAGAAGTTACATTTGTATGTACAAGTTATAAAAAGATGGGTTAATGAATTTAAATGGCATCCCCATCTATGATCTAGTCTATCCAAAAAGGAAGATAGGTATTCAATTGGGCGGGTCACTGACTATATATATATATATATATATATATATATATATATATATATATATATATATATTCAAGATGTATTTATTGACACAATTCAATATTTCAACAGGTAAAATATACCACCACATAAAGATCAACCATTTTAAAGCTCAAGGTAATAAAAATAAGCTACAAACCATAAATCCAAACCAAATAAATAACATGAGCCCACAATTTCTAATCATTATAAGTTATAACAGGTCGGGTTGGGACCCAACAAACCCATGTGTAGAAATCACTCTACTCATCTGGGTAGTTGGGTTGGCCGATTATCGGCCCAAGTATGGGTACTCAAGTCGGGGGGGGGGGGGGGGGGGGGGGGGGGGGGGGTTGATTGCACAGCAATCATAAGTCGTAATCTACCTGAATTAAGTTAGATCCTAGCTTAACTTAAGAATAATGCATGCATCAGCATCATATTTTGCATCATAGTTGATTTGTTAGCTTTGTAAATAATAATGATATAATTGCATGTAATTTAAGGTCACGGATGATAAATCCAACTATACGGATCTATTCAGGACAATGACAGGAGTCCAATGCTTCCAAGATCGTCTTGATCGGACTCTCGTAGCATCTTATGAAATCCGCGGAAGAGGAAAGGCCAAGAAGCAAGGTGGCAAAATCCGAACCTCAAATGTCAAATCTGACCGCACGGATGGATCCAAATCAACGATTGCAGTCTAACGGTGCAGAAATCAACTCGATCGAACCCCTGCAGCACCATCTACAAAGCAAAGAAGATGGAAGGCCATGATGGCGCCACGTGGCGCCACGCCCAAGGCCACCGCCCCATCCACTGAAGGGATTCCACGTGCCTTGTGGGTCGTTGGATCGTCATCCAACGACCACAAGAGTGCCACATCGCCCTCACCACACCTAATCAAGTGAGAGTCTATCTCAGCCATCAGATCCTCATCCAACGGCTGAGAGCACAAGACCATTAAAGCATCACCGCGACCATCCAATGCAGCAACACAACGGAGAGCACCTACGTTCAGAAGCCAAAGATGCGTGATCGAGTTGCAAAGTGCGGCCAAATTCGTGCTTAAGCGCAAGGTGCTACAATTGGACCGCACGATGAAGATCAAGCGGTGCAGAAGTAAACGCGTGGCGTGCTATCATGCGTCTGATCAGGCGGTGCAATGCACACACGAGACGACACGCGGTTAGACTCACCGATATACGCAGCTCGATGAGGCGATAGCGCGCGCGTCCTTAACCATTGATTTAGGCGATCGAATGGTTGAAGTTGAACAAACACGTGCGCGAGAAGAGACGGTGCGGAGCATGCTTTTAAGCCATTCGATCGAATGATCAGACGGCTAATGAGAATCGAGCGTGGGCACGTGCGATCAAGGTGCAAGGCGGTGGAGCAAGCGGTTGAAAGCATGCCACGTGTTGACATCCAGAGCGTTGCAGGTGTATCAAGCACGTGGGAGGTTTTTTGAAGTGCGATCTGATCTGTTGATCTCCCAATCGATGGATCTGATCAATCCAAGGCTGTTGCAGGTTTGGAGGGCCAAATACCTGCTTTGCCCCTCATTTTGGCTATAAAAAGGACCCCAGAGCCCCCATTTGAAAGCATCTTCTCCATCTCTCCCTCCAGACCTCCAAGCTTCTCCAAACTCCCTCTTCCTATGAGGCATACATCAAGACCACCTTAGTGCACCGCTACTGCTCTCCCCAACCTCTGTAAAGGCCACCAAGGACCACCTTTGGTGCCCTTATTCTAGTAGCTTAGATAGTTATCTTTAATTCTAGTTTTAGTAGTACATGTTCTAGTTCTAGTGTAATTGCAACTCATGATCAACCAATTGCCTTATTTGCTTTATATCCATTGCGATTAGTATTTAGTTATAATTAGTTCTAAATCAATTGTAAAATCAAGTCGTTTTCTACCTCGAGTTCGACCAGGACTCACATCTCGTTATATTTATTTGCTTCGACGTATTTTCGTGCTATATTACGACTTAATCATCTTTAAACGTGATTTTACGATCGAGAAGGGGTATGTTGGGGGGCAACTAAGAGTAGTCAGCCTAGCCAGCTGATTTTTACAACCCTATGGACCTTTTCTTTTTGGAAGACTATAATAATTGTAATAACAAATGAGTACCAAAACCAGAATTGAGATTTATATAGTTCCTGATAGCATAGTGCAATCCTACTTTACTGGAAGAAGCAACCTAACAGCTAGACCTTGATTTTTGCTAAATATTATGGCAATGTTTTTCCTCTCTATTTTCTTCTTTTAAAGGGATAATTTTTATCACTTTAAAAGAAGCAAATAGAAAGGCAAAACGTTGCCATAATCATAGAGTAATCTAGGCCTCACTCACTCTAACAAATCACTCAACCGTTGAGTGGGACTAAATAAATAACCACATACCACTACACAAATCATAGAGTAATCACTTGAATAACTTAATACCATACATTCCTCTCAATATTCTGAAATAGCACACATTCAACAGATCCTAAATTCTATATCCTGATGCCTAAGAACTAAATTCTAAGGGACAATCTCTCTCTCCCCTTTTCCTCCTTCAAGCCCTTTTTTTTCTAAAAAAGGTAAGGATGGTTACTGGAGATCACTAGTCATCCGCTTCGTTAATCAAAAAGAAATTACAAATGCAATTTCTATAAGACAAGTGAAAAACCTCCCTTGCTACATTTTCCACCCAAACTTTCTTACCCGAAAGATCGTAGAGGTGCAATGAACATGAACCCACAAGGACCAAAGAGCAGCTGAAGCAACAATCCAGATTTTGGTACTCGTCTGCACGTCGCATCGAAATGAATGCAAAAAGTCCACAGACACCAAGGAGACCCCTCAACGCAAGATGAGTCCAGACTAGATTCGCAAATGCACACAAAAAAAAATAGGTGGAAAATGTCCTCATCAGCAGAACCACACAGTGAAGATGAAGTATCCAATTTTGCTGCCCATCTACTTAGCTGTATCTTCGTAACAATTTTGTATCTCCGAATAAGCCAAGAGGAAAATCTTCACCTTCAGTTGGACTTTCAAATGCCATATGCACTTTTAGTCGACTCCCTGATTATATAAAGCATAGCCGAACACTCCCCGCAACAACAAATATGCCTTCTTCAGAAAGGAACCCTCGTCCCATACCAATGCATCCAACCTCCCTTGAACAATGTGAAAGTCATTCAGCAGAGATAACAACAAATGCAAATCCTACACTCCAGCATCTAACAGACCACCACTAAAAGAGGGTAGCCATGAGCCAGAGGAGACATACTGTCTATCTGACACCGCATACAGCTATTTGCTGCAAGAGCATACAGCCTAGGTGTCAAAGCTAAGAATGCACCACTCTCCGTCCAAGCATCCTTCCAAGACAAAAAAGTTTGACCATCCCCCAACTCAAACCGAAGATAGGATGAAAGGCGCTGAATAACAGGAATAAGACTCCTCCAAAAGGCCAATGCCCCCAAACTAATAGTTCCCAACGAGATAAATCAAGAGGTACCATAGGAGTCTTTCATAATTAGCTACCACATGTCACCACCATTCTAAAGCAACCTAACCAACCATTTTGCCAACAGGGCATCATTGAAATCACTAAGGTCCAAGATTCCCAAACCCCTACACTTGTTAGGCATACAAACCTCAAATGAAGCAACAAGTTGCAAAAATCTACCGATGTGGTTCGGACCCTTAAAGAAGAACCTCTTTCGTAGAACACCCAACCTGTGCAAAATCTTTTTTGAAGGCTTAAAAACAAAGAGGTAGAAAACCAAAATAGCAAAAAGGATAGACTTCAAGAGAACCAGATGACCACCTCTAGAGAGCTGCTTTCCACTCTATAGCCTCTTATCAATCCTCTCAACTAAAGGATACCAATCGCCTATGATGAGCCGCTTGCCCTTCAAAGGATGACCCAAGTAAGTGAAAGGCAAGTAGCCAACCACTGCACTCAAGTACTAGGAACAAGTAAGAATATCAACATCATCCAAACCAAAAGGCACAAAGGCTAACCTAGTGTGGTTCACAACAAGTCCAGATATCTCCCCAAAAATTCTAACCATGGCAACCAAGTTCTTAACCTCTTTGCTACCTCCTATGAAAAATAAGGTATCATCAGCATATTGGAACACCAGAGCCCACACTACAGGTCTTAAAGGCCATCGCCACAAGAGTATCTGCCCCCAAGATAAACGATAGAGGCACTAGAGGACATCCCTGGCGTACACCCCATTGTGATTCCATCCAAGTCCCATTAGAACGTCCATTAACCAAAATCAAGAAGGGTGTGGTCGTGATACATACTTCAGTCAACTAATCCAAACATCAGGAAACCCCCTCCTACAAAACATCTACCAAAGAAAGGACCAGGAGATGGAATCATAAGCCTCTAAGAAGTCGACCTTCCAAAGGAAAGATCGTCTTCCCAACCTCCTCCAAGAAGCAACCATCTCTTTTGCCAAAGTGAGATGCCTACAAAGACCTCCTTTTTATGCAACTATAATGGTAGGCAATGAACCATGGGATGTAGCAATTAATCTATAGCATCTCATCACTCATTTCCCTTACCTCCCTGCCCCCTCCTAAATCCTTCCATCTATAATTTTTTTTTCTTTTTGCCCCTTGCTTCTTCTCCCATTCTAACAATTCCCTTCCCTTTCCCATCTTCGTTTACTTTTGGTCCCCTCACTTATTAATTTGTCACTTTGAAAACAAATCCAATACTAAATAAAATTTGTAAATCCATGAAATAAGTTTCTTTCATTCCAATGAAATCCTACCGCTCTATATTATATAAAGAGGTGGAAAAAAGGAAAATTACAAAACTACTCCAAAAGAAATAGAAATAAAAAGGCTACAAAACAACAAGTGAAAATAACAAAAAAATAATAGACCGAAGGGCCTCAACACTTCCCTCAAGTTGAACCATAGATGTCAATCATGCTCAGCTTGAAACAACAAATATCAAAAGACGATCGTGGCAATGACTTGGCGAAAATATCTGCTGTCGGATCATCTAAAGAAACTGGAGTAGAATAAATAAGGCCTCACTAGATCAAGTCACGAGTGTGTGGCAATCAACTTCCATGTGCCTAGTCCTCTTGTAGAGCATCAAGTTATTGGCTATGTATGTGGTTGCCCGATTGTCACAACTTATCTCCATAGGTGTGTCCACTGGTATCTGCAAATAAATGAGGGACCTAACCCACATCATATCAGAAGCTGTATGTGCCATGGCTCTATACTCTGACACAGCACTCTACCAGGAGACCACAACCTGCTTCTTGCCTTTCCAGGTGACGAGATTCCCTGCAACATGGTTATAAAACTCCATCGTTGACTCCTATCAATCAAGCACCCTGCATAGTCTACATCTGAATATGCTACCACATTCATGAAGGCAGTGATTTAAATGCCGCTGGCAAGGGTATTTCGGCGAGGGGGTCGTGCCAACACAATAGAAGTGTCGATTTACAGGTGTGCTGCCAGCATGCCGACAGCTGCCGATGGTTTCGGCAGCATGCCGGTAAGGCAGGAGTTCTGGATTCAAAATTTGGTCTAGCGGGAGGTTTTTCTTGAAATCTAGAGGCCTAGCGAGAACTTTTATTTAAGAAGGCTGGTTGGACACAATTTTTGGCCAAGTCGTTGACATTCCCACGACGTGCCCTCCACATTGCCATTGGCATGGCCATCGAAAAACGAGCATTTCCACGGCATGCACACTTCAAATTTATCGACACGACATCGAAATCGGCATTTCGAGCCTTGCATGGAGGTCCATTTGCTAAACAAAATCCGTCTGCCCAGTGCTTTCTTAAGGTACCTTAGTATCATCATTGCAACATCCCAATGCTGCGTTGTAGGCCAATCCATGAACTGATTCAGTTTCCCAACTGCCTGGGAAATGTCAAGTTGGTAATGGTCAAGTATAAGAACTTGCCTATCAACTCTCTGTATTGCCTATTGTCCATTGCCTCTGCATCCTCATCATAGAGATGAGCCTTAGGATCCATGAGAACATTAACAGGTTTGGCTCATAGGATGACAATCTCCTGCAAAACATCAAGAGCATACTTCCTCTAGAATATCACTATACCCTTGTTGCTACATGCCATCTCTATCCCAAGGAAGTACGTCGAAGGGCCAAAACCTTCATGACAAATTTGCCTACAAGGCCTTTTTTAACCTTAGCTATACATGTGTCATCATCATCTGTAATGATCAAATCATCTACATACACAAGTAGCATAACAACTCCCTTCCATGTCTTCTTGACAAATAGGGAATGATCAAAAGAGGACCTTTTGAATCCCTCTGTTACCTCCGAGAGCTTCTGAAACCAACCTTGGGTTTTTGCTTCAGGCCATATATAGCCTTCTACAACCTGCACACTCAAGAACAATCCCCCTAACTCTCGAATCTACGGGTTATTACATGTAGACTTCCTCAAGCATATCTCCATAGAGGAAGGCATTCTTCACATCTAACTAGTGAAGGGGCCAGTCAAAGTGAACTGCAACGGCTAAAAGAATGCATACTATAGGAAGCTGAGCCATCAGGAAGAAACTATCAAAGAAGTCCACACCATATATCTATGTGAACCTCTTTGCAGCCAGCCTGGCCTTGTGCCTGTTAACTGACCCATTTGGGTTGTACTTGATGGTAAACGCCCATCAACAACCAACCAATGTTGCCCAATTAGGTACCTCTGCAAGCTCCCAGGTACCACATGAACAAACTGCAGCCATCTCATCCTCCATGACCTGCCACTATTTTGGATCGAGCATGGCTTGCTGGTGAGTAAAAGGAATCTAAGTTGCAGACAAGGCATGCAAGAACTTCCCAAAAGTGATCCCCAAGCACTCCGTAGAGACTACCCTTGAAATAGGATAGCGAGCACAACTACGTTGCGCCTTCCGAATGGCAATTGAAAGATCAGGATCATCTGGCACCACATCTGAAGGCTGGGTATCACCTAACTGCTCTGAGGAGGTAGTACCCTATGCTGTCCTTGTATCACCACAACTAGGAAATACATCATCAACCTACAATAAATCTATGCTCACCTGAACCGAGGAAGATGATGGTACTGAAGAGGGGGAGTGTTGCCTGTAAGTGACAGGGAACTTGCAGGTGACAAGAGGGTCGCGGAACCTTTTATGCCCACTAGAAGAAGGCACGGGATCGGTGATTGGAATATCTTCTAAGGGAGTAGGTGGTATAGGCATGGGCACCACTGTGAGCTCAGGAGAAAGACTGCGCCCTGTAGAAAAATATGGGATAAACTCGTGGAAGGTAACATCAACATTAACATAATGTCTAGTAGAGATAGGGTTATGGCACCGATACCCCTTTTGAGTGCGAGAATACCCCAGGAACACAGACTTCACCGCCTTTGGAGCCAACTTATCCCAATTGGGAGAAGTAAGGTGAACAAAGGCAACACACCTAAAAACACACATTGAAACATGGAATAGCTCAACATCAGAGTGTAATACCTGCCAAGGTATCTGTTCATGGATAGCAAAGCTCCACATCCTTTTTCTTTTTTGAGAAAATAGGTAGTAAGCACAGCATCACCCCAGTACAAGGAACACTATGGTGAATCAATAGGGTGTGTGCCATATCCAATAAATGTCTGTTTGCACTCAGCTATCCCATTCTACTGAAAAGTGTAGGGACAAGTAATCTGATGAACAAATCACTAAGTTTTATAAAAGGTGGACAATCTCTTGGTACAGAATTCAAGGCACTATCAAACCGCACAATTTTAACACAAGTAGAAAACCAGCTCTTTATTTCCAAGATAAAGTTTTCAATAACAATTTCTACATCAAACTTACTTCTCAAAAGAAATACCCAAAATAACCGAGAAAAATCATCAACCAAAACAAGATAGTAACAGTGACCCATCCTATCAGGAATGTAGTTACGGCCCCACATATCAATATGAACTAATTAAAACAACTTGGTAGACCCAGGACTACGGCTAGCAGGATAAGAGGCTCAATGATGCTTTCCCAGCTAACATCACAGGTGATCTTAACAATAGAAGGGATATGAGAAATAACCCACTTCAGCCTATGCAATGAGAGGTGGCCAAGATGGAGGTACCATTGAAAGGGACTTCCAGCAATGAAGGTGACACCTCCATAGCAAGTAGCAGCAACAAAAGGCGATTGGATAGACGATATACACCCCCATCTTCATGTCCACCACCAATCGTCATCCTCGCCAATTTGTCCTAAACAGTACAAGTCTAAGCGTCAAATATGGCATGGCAGTTTAACTTTTTAGTAATTCTACTAAGAGAAAGTAGACTGATTAGAAAATCTAACACAAATAAAGCATTCGGTAGCCTCAATGTAGAGGTAACTGAAACCCCCCCTTGTTCATCTATCTAGGAATGTCTCCCATCTGCTACTTGTGCAATCCTGCCTGATGGCACAAGCTAGAGGTGACGAAAACACCTTTGATCTCCACTCAAGTGACGTGAAGCTCCAAAATCGATTAACCAATCTACATAGCACTGGTCATCTATTTGAGACGCTAAAGCAAAGTATGTACCTGAGGAGGAAGCAAAGGTGACAATCTTAGATGTAGCAGCAGGCTCTTGGGTCAACTGAGTAATACGTTGCAGAAACTCATCATACTCAACCCTAGAAACTCGAAGAGGATCACTCAGTGTATCAGGACTAGTGACAACCTGATTGGCTATTGAAGGTTGACCATGCTTCGTTCAACAAGTAGCCTCAGTATGTCTAGGCCTCCCACAATATGTGCAAGGAGGATGCCCTCTCCCAGCATGCGCATGGCCTCTACCTCTACCACGTGTGGTTGGAGCCCCTCTACCGCGCCCTGTTGTAGCAATGAGGGCAAAAGTCTATGTCGTAGACTCGATAGAGGGCAAAGTGACTACAATTCTACTCAATCTACCATATGCTTCCTTAAGTGAAGGAAACTCCGATAGGGAACATGGCATACTCCAAAGCTAAGAACATGAGCCAAATACTTAGGCCCAAGACTAGAGAGAAACTATAAAGCAGTAGCCTCTCTGTGATACTCCCTATGTGTAGCACATGCACAGATAGACCTACATGCATTGTATTTCTCAAGAAGTCCCTTCAAGGTGGAATAATATTGGGACAATGAGCGGCCCTCCTGATGAAACTATGAGAACTCACTATAAATTTGGAATACTCTACTAGAGTTCATCTCGTGGGAATAGTTATCACGCAAACTATCCCATATTTCTTTTGTTGTCGTATGGTACATGATCTCGTCCCCAATATGAGGAATAACGCAATTCATGATCCATGCACAGGCCATGGTGTTATCCTTCTTCCAGGTATCATTCCTGCCCATCTTTTTCGTTTGCTCTAGTTGAAGTATGTGTTGTTTATCATGACCTTCCACAGTCATTAGGAAAGTCTATGACCATCGGGGATGGTTAATCTCATCCAACTTCACCATGGGATCAAAGAAAGGACTCTTGTATGTCCTTATTTCAGACATAGATTCCAATGTCACTTCTAAAGAACTTGAAGGTGCCATCTACTCTTCAATTAGAGCCAATCTAACTCAACTCCAAGGTCTAAAAAAAGGACATTCCAACCATAGTAGCACGAAACCAAATCAAAAATTTGATTTGATTTGATTAAAAAAGGGCCCAATCAATGCTGCAGCCCCTCCTAATCTATGCCACAGCCACCAGGGATAGGCTACGATGCGACCACCAACAGAGGCACTACAGCATCTAGGGACAACGCTGAAATCACCAGGAGACTGACAGTGCCCCCTCTAGGTGCTACTGTTGTTGCCTACGACTGACAGAAGACAGTAGCGACGATGTTGGACCACCTGCAGGGGCTGGTAGCAATGCCGAGGACCACCTACAAGGACAGGCGACAGCGTTGGGAGGTGAAGGTGGCCTACCGACATCACTAACTACCGTCGGTAGGCTGTTGCCCACCATGAGGAGTGGCACGGCAAGATGGGGACAAGTGGTGCCTAAGAAGAGAGAGAGAAGGGATTGACGTGGAGGTTTTGGAGGCTAGGGTTTTCGATGAGATATCCAAGCACCGACTTAGAACCGCTACTTTGATACCAAATCCAAAGGAAATGAGTTTCTAGCATTCCAATGTAACCCTACCTCTCAATGTATAGAGAGGTGGAGAAAGGAAAAATTACAAGACTTCTCTAAAAGAAATAGAAATAAAAAAGCTACAAAAGAGTAAGTGAAATAAGAAAACAATAATAGATTGAAAGAGCTCAATAATTTTCTGAGAAGAAAAGGTTCTCTCCCGACAATCTACTTATTCTCAGTGTGGAAACATTCCTTCTTCCACTAAAACAATCACAACACTTACTGCAGAATAGAGAGGAGTCAGATGCAGGAATTCAGACATTCATTCTACAATAACACATAAACTGCAGTGAAAACCCACGGACCAACTCCAGTTCCACTGCACTTACTGCAGCTGGCCAAGACATATTTGCATTTAGTAAGTTCCATTCAATACCTTATATCTCCTAACAAATCTATTGTCATGCTGAAAAACAGCAGGAAATGTTCAGAAGGCAAGATACCAAGGGTCGCTAGAGGTGCTAATCAAATCAAATCTTCCTAAATTTGGATTCAATTGATAAGAAAACTCAATTTCAAGTGTGGTTTGAATTTGTTCTAAATTTGGCAAGAAATTTGAAAATTCAAATTAATTATTTGTTAAGGATTCATTAGTTCAATTCAATATATAAATTCATTATTTCAATTTAATATGTAGATTTTTTAGTTTAAAATTAATTCATTGAACACTAATTTCTTAGTTTGCCAATGATTTTTCTTTTTTGTTGAAAAGGAAAGGATGTCTACCGGAAGTCGGTAGCCATCCACATTATATTACATAATTTAAAAAATAATATTACAACAACGTTCTCAACCCAAGATCTCTCTCCCTTAAAAATGGTTGCATTTTGTTGAAGCCAAATAGACCAGATACTAACCACAGCAATAACCCAATTAATAGCATTGATCGGAATCCCACTCCTAACAGTACTGCAACTTCAGAGATCACCCCAACACCAACAAGACTCATGGACTCCCAGACGGTAGCAGAAAAATCACACATCCAAAAGAGGTGAGGAACGTCTTCCTCATCACCACTACATAAGCTTCAAGTGACATCATAGTTCTCAATCAATCGTCCCCTTCATTTCTTCGCAACAAACCCATTTCTCCTCAAAAGCCAAGGGAAGATCTTAACCTTCAAGGAAATTTTAATATGCTAAAGTAGACAACAATCCACCACAAGCTCATTAGCATATACGACACTACCCTTTAGCAAAATGTAGGCCTTAGCAACCGCGAATTGTCCCTCAATCCAAACTAGCTAATCAACTGAACAAAAACTTGGGCACAAATCATACAAAATAGAAAGCAACAACCGTAAATCCTGGCCTCAAAGAGTCCACCACCAAATAGAAGTGACCAAGAAGACGAATCAACATCCCAAACATCTACCACATTACACCACTTGTCCTCCGTCCGTCCAAAAAGTGTACATGCTAAATCAACAAAACAGCTAACCTCTATCCAATCATCTATCTAGAACCAAAAAGTTCTTCCATTCCCCAAACTAGGATGAAAGAAAGAAGACACCCTCAGCACCATGGGAATAATAGCTCTCCAAAAGGCAAAAATACCATGGCGAATCACGCCCTCTCTGACATGCTCAAGACCGTGCCATAAAAGCCAAACAAATTCTACTGCCAAACGGACTCCCTACCTCCAAAAAGCTTGACTACCCACTTTGGAAGCAACACATCACATAAATTGGCAACATCATGGACACCAAGTCCACCCTCCTCCGAAGAACAAATAATGTCCCATGATACTGGTTGATCGAAAGGCACGTGTGATCAATACCCTTCCGAAAGAATCACTTCTGAGTAATCTCCAAAGAACGTAACACCTTCTATAATGGCCTAATGATGGAGAGAGAAAACTTGAATAGCAAACAAAGTCGCTTTAAGCAATCCATGGTGACCTTACCTCAACAACAGCCCACTCCAAGAATTTAGCACCTTCCACACCCTCTCCAAGAGAGGCTCCCAATCATGCGAAGTAAGTTGTTTGCCCTTCAAAGGCAAATGACTTGTGTCCGTATGGAAGGGCCTCATCCTCCAACATATGAAAAGGCACAAAAGCTAACTTGCTATGATTAACCACCAGACCAAATATCTCCCTAAAAATGCTAACAAGTGCAGGCTCATTTTCAAGCTCCTTGCCTCCTCCCTCAATCAAAAAGTGTATCATCAACATATTACAAGAGTCAAAATAGACCCACCCCTCTATTAGGTGAAACCAGAGAAGAGACCACCACAACATGCCTTCAAAGCTATTGTAGCCAAGGTGTCAACCGCAATATTCAAAATCAACAAAGCCAGCAGGCAACCTTGCCTGACCTCACATTGTGGATATGTCCACACCGTACTCGATCTCCCATTATGCAGCACCAGAAAAGAGGTCATCTTAATGCATCTCTTCATCCACTAAACCTACATCTCAAGAAAGCAACACCTACAAAGAATCTCCCATAAATATGCACACGAAACAGAATCATAAGTCTTGGAAAAATCCACCTTCCAAAGAAAACCACAACTTGTCGACCCCCACCAAGCTACAACCATCTCCTCTGCAAGAATGAACTCATGTAGGGACCTGCCACCACTAAAAGCTGACTATTTTAGACTAATCAACTACGGAAGGACAGAACGCAACCTATTTGCTAAGACCTTAGCTACAAACAAATAAATCACATTGGACAAGGAAATAGGCCTATAACCATCTATCCTTTTCACACCCAACTTCTTCAGAAGCAACAAAAAATAGAACTTATTAAGCCTCTCAAAGGCACAATTTTCCATGAAGAATTCGCATATCTATGCCTGAAATCATCCCTATCTCCCAAAATTCCTTGTAAAAAAGAACCTACAACCCATCCAAACCTGGGGCCCCTTCTACCTTCAACCCACGAATAACAACAAAAACCTTTACTTCAGTGATGCCCATAATGAGATCACACCTCATGTCATCATCTAGGGAGACCAAGTCAGAAGAAGCAAGCCTCCACCTCCTAAGGGAAGATCTCCTAGTAAAGTCACAAAAATGATCATGAAGAACCTCCACCATCCACCTCTTATCACTGACCACCTCTTCCCTAACACATAGCAAAGAAATAAGATACTGCACTTCGTTTAGCACTAACCGAAAGATGAGAAAAAGTATGTTGGCATCCCTTTCCTTCAACCATAACTATCTCAACTTCTATCACCAATCGACCTCAATCTTAGGATCTTCTAGTTGAACAACATTCTGCAACAGTTTTCTTCAATTTCCAAACCAGTGAGGGGCCTACTGTCCACTTTATCCAACTGAGAAACACCATCCAAAGCTTCTCTATGTGTTTGTTCCTATCGTTCCCTGACCTCCTCATAAGCCATTAAAGCAATACGAATATGTTGTATACGAGCTGCCAAAGTACGTGTGGTCGAGAAGGGAGGAACTTCCCCCCACCTCTGTCGCACAAGATATCTTAAATCAAGTTCAAGGAGCTATGATTTCTAGAATTTGGCATATGAGCCAGAAATGAACCCTTCGTTAGAGCTCCAAAATAGGGGCATATGATCCAAAAAAGATTATCCTCCCAATAACATCTACCATCTAATACCATTCTGCTGAACTCATGGAATATAGGAATGTGTCCATCTTGGAGCATGAGTGTGATCAGTTCCTCCAAGTAAACATGGCTCCCCAAATCGGAAAATCATACAACTCAAGATCAACCAAAGTAGCAAAAGACAACGTAGCCTAATCAACTCTCCCTTATCTATAGACAACGTGGCATTCAAGTCCCCTCCAACAAGCCACTTGCTACAATCCACAAAAGTTGCAGCCTACATAACTCATGCCCAAGAGCATCAACACACAACCCATAATTGGAGGACAAAACCAAGCATGAACCATCCGACGTCCAATTGAAATCTCTCGTAACCACCCATCTTCCCTACAATGAATCAACCAACTCAAAATTCTCCCTATTCTAAACCTTGATGCCATCAAACCTTCCAATTGCATCAACATCGATCAATCCAATATAAAAATCCACGCCAATCTCCCTTAAAATTTTATCAAAAGATTTCAGATGAAACAACGCAATATCCATTTTCTACTCACCTAGATATCGACGTAAGGTGGTCCTGTAGATAGGATCACAGAGACCCCTAACATTCCATAATAGGACACTAACCATGTGAAGAAGACCATCCCCTACTCCTTAACAAGGTTCTTCATGGCATCAACAACAATGGCCACTCTATCTTCAACCTCACCATTACACGAAACCACCTTCGTATTAACCATCACTTGCAGCTTTTGCTTTTTGATCCACTCTCTTATAGAGAGTGTTGACTTTGGCACAAGCATGGAGGTGTCGAGGCTCTTTGGCATGGCAAAAATAGTCCATGTGGGGATTGCTCCACATTGGACCAGAGAGAGGGAGAGAGAGGAGGATGGCTGGTGGCTGAGAAGAGAAAGAAATGGTGGCCAGCAACTCAATTTTTATAAAAGAGAGAACATATTACAATTCCTTAAAATAGGAAATAAATCAAATCTTATCTCTTAATTTTAGAAAGACCAAATCCTAATTAACAAATCAAATCATCTAAACAAACTTGTTAAAAACTAACATACCAACTAAAGACTTTTGTTGCACCTAAAGCAAACCCACAACAAGACTTCAAGACACCAAAACCGACGCACAAGTGGGTGCCTAAACTGCCTGCCACATGGCACTACCACATGGCTCTTCAATCTTCATACTCCCCTTCAAGTCAAGGCTAAGAGGACGATGGCTTGCAAAACTTGGTGATGAGGCTAAATGCCCCACCATTCATCTTTTTCTTCTAACCTTGCACTCTCAACTTCATCTTTAGAAGAAGTCACGGTGTAACCTCTTACAACCTCCGAAGTCGTTGCATCTATGGCAACCTCAATAGTCGTCACGACGGCCGCCATTGTCTTCTCTTTTTCTTCTCGAATCATGACCCGTATCTTTTCGAGATCTTCAGGAGTCAAGAAGTCCAACCATGAGGTGCTAGTAGCCCCACGTGGAGGCCTCCCAAACGTGTCCTAGCATCTCTCTTGTGGACGATTCGTACGTCCACAATATTGGCACTTAGGGTAGACACGACCAGGACCTCGACCATGCCCTGCACTTGTCTCTGGAATTGCAAGTGCAGAGTTGTCACCTTCAGGCATGATCTCTTCATCAGGAACTTCCATCTTCTCAAGATGGCAAAAGACGATCTCAAGGTCCATCTTCCCATCGAATGCGAGGATCTAATCTTGAGCAGCTTGATAACAGGGATGCAACCACGATAAAAACTTGACAGCCTACCAAACTACACATGTTTCCCCCTATTTGTTGCAGCAAAGGAGCTTGTAAATCTCCAACTCCTTGAACAAGGCCTCCATCTTCTCATAGTACTTAGTCAAGGAAAGATCTCCCTGACTAGTTGTCCATATACGAGTATACAGATTAGTAATACAAGCATTACTAGATTTTTGGGCGTGCCTCTTTTCTAGGGTCGTCCCAATCTCGTATGCACTTTTTTATAGAGCATGTTCAAGGCAATGGCAAGATCCACAAAGTTCATCAACCAATTCATGACAATATAATTCTCCTTCTCTTGCTTCTTTTTCTTCTTGTCATCTTTCTACTCCGGTGGCTCTTCAAGGAGAACATTGAGTTTCTCCTAGCCCTCAACAAATATCTTGAAGGCGTGGACCCACAGGATATAGTTGGAAGTACCTTGCAATTTGATGGTTGTTCATGGAACCACCTTGCCCTCTCCTAGAGCCAGCGTGGCATTAGTGATCGTGGTGGCGACATTCGTCATCTTTGATCTACAGTCCTATTCCACGTAAGGCATTGGATGTAGTGAGGACTTGTCAAAGATGAGGACCACGCACGTGTAACCAAGAGAACACGCATAATGCGTGGACTCTTCTTAATGCGCGCACACCAAGGAGCCTAGATCATAGGCTCTGATACCATATTGAGTTTAGCGCGAGCGTGGAGGCATGGAGGCTCCTTGGCGTGGCGAACACAGTCCACGTAGGGACTATTCCACCTTGGAACAGACAGAGAGGAGGATGGCCGACAGCTAAGAAGAGAGAGAGAGAGGGTGGCCGATAGCTATGAGGAAAAGAGAGGAGAGGAGTTGAAGATGTTGGAAATATTATTGCATAACTCAAAAGAGAAAGGATTACAAAGATTCCTTTTATAGAAGAGAACATATCACAATCCCTTAAAACATGAAACAAACCAAATCTCATCTCCTAATTTTAGAAAGACCAAATCCTAATTAACAAATCAAATCCTCTAAACAAACTTACTAAAACTAACATACCACTAAAGGCTTTCCTTGCACCCAAAGCAAACCTAAAACAGGACTTCAAGACACCAAAACCAACACCCAAGTCAACACATAAACTACCTGACCAATTGCCATGTGGCACTGCCACGTGGCTCTTCAATCTTCACAAAGAGAATTGTACACAAGCTTCCGCCATTGGAAAATAGGCCTCCAACCTCCCACCCACGCCTAAAGGACCCACTAGAGGCCCTCCGTTCACCCTGTGGTGATCACCGAAGATTGGCCATCGGCTCAGCAACCACTACCCCTACATCAACCGTTGACACCTCAGCCAGAAAATATTTGCAAAGCTCTCTGCACCACGACCAATCACCACATCGCATCCACCAACAACCATCGCTTGACCACCAGTTGTCACATCACTCCCTCCAGTAGCCATCACATCACCAAACACCATGGCGCACCATCAACACCATCGCTGTAGCAACCACCAATTGCCAACACCGCTGTAGAACCATCAATAGTAACCCCAAGGTCCCTAACTCCATCGAATGAAAGCAACAATGATGGAGATCTGTGATTCAAAGAGAACCTAACCAGAGGCGGGAAATTAGACCCAACAAGAGGTGGCCAACCCATACACACGATACTTGGATCCATATATGGATCCAAACCCAAGAGACTCGCCCGAAAATCCACTTAACACCAACTGGATTCACGTGAAAGCACACCTCATTTAAGCCATGATGAGATTGGGGGGATCCCCATCATGAGACCCACGTGTGAGAGATCCGAGACTCCCACAATCAACATTAGGGTTCCCAATATCTGCAACAACTCTCACCTTCCAAACCTTTTAGGGGATGTGATGCATAAATGTTACAACTCCTTTCTATCCTACTCGGCTTTGGAGTCACCTGTGGTTGGGGCCTCTCATCTCCTCAGGGAGCTGGCCTCAGTGGTTCCAAAGGTGCGTGGCTTCTTCTCGCCTCTTCTGGGGATAGGTGATGCCTACAAGTTCTAGATGGATGACTGAATAGGTGATGGCCCTCTATGTGATAGATTTCCTAGCCTCTTCTCCAAAGCTACCTAAAAAGAAGTAACAGTGAGGAGCTATTGGTCTGATGCTTTGTGTCCCCATTTTCGAGGGGCATTCTCTGATTAGAGGGTGGAGGCATTGCAAGAGCTCTTGCAGTGCTTACAAGAATGGGAGTCGGAGGATGGTGTAGATGGTTTTCACTAGGAGGGTGAATTTTTTATCAAAAAGGCGTACATCAAATTGTGGAGATCCACGCAGATACTTGACGTCAATTTCTTGCGAGACTGTAGGTTGATTTGGTCAGCAAATTACCCACTTAAGGTGAAGATTTTTGCATGGCTACTAAGGAGAGGAAGAATCGTTATGAAGGCCTGAAGGGCAAGATGGACACCGACATATGATAAGACGTGTTGGGGACGAGGAGGGATGTTAAACACTCAATCTTCAAATGTGCTTTCGTCAAGCAGGTTTAAAGAAGAATAGGGATAGATTGGACCAATCATAGCTGTCTAGATGTATTTTGGACTTTATTCAGAAGAGACAGGAGATAGGGGAGAAATTGTAAGTGCACTAAAGGGGGGCGGCGAATAATGCAATAGATAAAAAAGATGCAAATAAAAGTAATCCCACAATTCAATCACCAGAAATGCACAAGTATTTTTAGGTGGAAACCTCAAGAGTAAAAACCACCACCTAAGTCTTCCCGACTTAGGATTTCTCAATATACCGAGTAGATCAAATACACTAACGTATCACTTGAACAAGGGTGATAAAATATTAACTTATAATCCACACTACTTTCACCAAGGATAATGTACCTCAAACCCTCTTCTTCACAAAGAATATTTTGTCTCACAAAAAAGATGGAAAATCACCACGTGAATAACCAACCAAAAACAAAATGAAAAATACAACCTATAGAGCTACAAAATATAATGTTGATCCAAGCCACTATAGGAAAAGGCACTTGCCTATTTGTTAAAGTAAGTAGGCGTCAAGGCACAGTAGGTTGTTGCTCTCGTAAGTATAGTATGAAACATGAAGAGCTTGGACACTTTCTTCTTTTGATCTATTCACAAAATGAGCCTAAAATGGTGGAAAATCTTATCTCTTAGTGTCTCTAGCCAAGGAGAGGTTCTCCTATATTTATAGAGGTCTTAAGAAGGTTCAAGAATGATTGGGAGAGGGCTTCTAACCGTTGGAGGCATATCCCAAGAGATTAAATCGAAATCCAGATCAAATCAGGCCATACTTAGGTCTGACGGTAGAATTAGACGTCTGATTCTGTAAGGTGATCTTCCTAGAATGAGATTGGATCTAAATAAGGATCTAGTGTCTTGTGGTCAGACATCTTACTGGGCATTTGGACAAGCTGTTGGACGTCTAATGACAAAGATTATCTTGAGAGTTGATTCCCAAGAAGCTAACGATTAGATTGGATCTGAAAAATTATAATTATGATCAAATTTAATCACAATAGGATGTCCGGAACCCTCTTTAGACATTTAGAAGAGGTTCTGGACATCTAACACAAGGTATAGACCTCCGAAAGCAAATGCCACAGACTAAGTTCTGGAATTCTGGTTTTTAGACGTTTGATCGAATGTCTGGACATCTTAAAATGAGTTTTTGGACGTCTGATAATAGGTCTGGACATCTGATAAGACTCAATGAAAGTCTAATAAGATGTCTGAAAGTCTAATCAAGCAGGTTGTTTGCTGTTTTGGCTTTTTAACTTGATTCTAAGATTTTCCTACGTGTCCTAAAGTTGAGTGTATCTAGGACTTAGGTTATTATATTTTAGGTTCTTTAACATATTTCTAAGGAAATAAAAGAACAAAGAATATAAGTACATAAAAACAAAATGACTAGCCTATTCTTCTTCTTTAAGCTTTGGCTCCAAGCCAAGTCCCCAATTCATGCACCATGATGCTTTTACTCCTAAAATCAAGCTCCTCCATTCCTCCATGGTCATGAGCTTGAACTCCTACACACTTGCTACCATTTGCATATAATCTAAAACTTTTAACTCAAATGCAAATATTAAATTACAAGTATTTTGTTATCATCAAAATTAATGACCATAATACATTTACACTAACAATCTCTCTATTTTTGATGATGACAAAATCGTAAATAATACCTCAAAAAAATCTTCCCCTTTTTAACATTATTAAAAAGGTTTAATCAATTTTAATCAACTTGACCTATAATTCCCCCTTTTTAATGGAAATATAGCTTCATAAGTTTTAAAGAACTCCCCCTAAATACATACATCTCTATATCAATTTGACTCAATTAAAGTTTAAAGGTGATCTCTCCTTTTCTAATGAAATTATAGCATATGGAAGATTAAATACTCCCCCTATCTTGATGCTAATTAGATCATCAAAATGAAAGGATAACTTTACCTCCATTGTTATGGGTTCCATCCTCAATACCCGTTTGGTTGTCCAACTATCTTCATTCTTCCTTTATGAATTCCATAAAGATAGTATCTTAAATCAATCGGAGTGTCTTCGTGACCTATAAAACAATAATTTACCAAATATTTTGATACCCACATCTTTTTGGGTCCACCATAGTTAGCCCTTCTTGACCATGGTTGAGGTCCACTTGGATTCCAACCTTTTAGCCTTTGTGCATAAAATCTATTCTTGGTTTGTCCATTTTCAAACTTTCCATTAACCTTAGTTAGCTCATTTAACAATTTATCTATTTTTTCTTTAAGTCAAGCAAGATCTCTTTCAATGAAACTCATTTTGCTTTTTAGAATTGAAGTTTCATACTTTAGTGAACTATTTTCTTCAGTAAATTTAGTGTTGCTTAAAATTAGGTCATGATTTCCTAACACGAGCATTCTTTTCAGATTTAATAGAATTAAAAGAGGCATTCAAATTTAGATCTTTAACAAGTTTTTCTATTTCAGATTTTAAGGTGCTAGAGCTCTTTTTCAAATTATTATTTTTTTAACTTTAATGCTCTACTAAGATCGTATAATTCTTCTAGGGCTTCTTGAAATTTATCAAGAGTAAAAGAATTTACCTCTTTTTCTTTCTCGTTTTCCTCTTCTCTTTCATCCATGCATGCCATGAAGCCCATGCAAGTGATTTCATTCTTTGTTTCCTTCTCTGATTTTTCCTCTTCTTCCTCCTCCGAAGTTGAGTCATCCCATGTAGCTTGGAACACCTTCCTCTTGTACTTCTTTTCCTTCTTTTCTTTCCTTAGGAGAGGGCATTCGGATCGAAGATGCCCTTTCTTGTTACAATGACAGCAACGGATCAAGCTTTCCTTCCTTTCCTTCCCCTTCTTTGATTCCCTGAAAAACTTAGAGAATGTTTTAGCTAAAAATCAAATTTCTTCGTTACTAGAACTTACCTCATTATCCAATGCGACTTTGAAGGCAAGTGTCTTCTTCAACTCCGATATTTCCTTCTTCCTTTGGTCCATCTTGTCCATGAGCTTGCCTGAAAGGTCATCCATGTTGAGCTCTTCTACTTGGTGAGCTTCCTCAATGGCGGTGACCTTTTGTTCCCACTCGAGTCGAAAGGAACAAAGGAGTTTCGATTGAAGTTTTCTTTGAATGAAGATCTTCCCTAAAGCTTTAAAATTGTTCACAATTAATGTGAACCTAGTGTACATCTCATTCAAGTTTTCATTAGTTTTCATAAAGAAATTCAAATTCTTGAAAAAGTAAATTAATTTTAAATACTTTTACCTTAGATGTACCTTCATGTGTTACCTCTAGATGTACCAAATCTTGTAAGCAGTGGAACATTGCGAAACCCAACTGAGCTACTCTGGACTTACTGTACAATACAATGTGTTCATCATCTTTGCAGTGAAAGAGAGCTCCTTGATTTGCTCTTGTGAGTACCCTCTTGCAAGTTTCTCCGAGATGTCGTAGGGAATGTCGTATCTTTCCTAAACTGTATGGTCCTTCAACCACATACGCATACGTAACTTCCAATATGGAAAGTTCTTACCATTGAAGTATGGAGGTTACACGATGGACCGTCCCTCAGATTGCCTCGTTGCAAAAACGCTCCCCTCCATGTTCTCGCTAGTTACGCCGAAATCGCAAGTCCTTGCTCTGATACCAACTATAATCACACTAGAAGGGGGTGAATAGTATGGTAGATAAAAAAGATGCAAATAAAAGCAATCCTACAATTCAATCACCACAAATGCACAAGTATTTTTTGGGTGGAAACCCCAAGGGTAAAAGCCACCACATGAGTCTTCCCGACTTGGGATTTCCCGATCTACCAAATATATCAAATCCATTAGCGTATCACTTGAATGAGGGTGATACAACCTCAACTTACAATCCATACTAATTTAACCGACGACAGTGTACCTCAAACCCTCATTTTCACAAAGAGTATTTTGTCTCACGAAGGAAACATGAATTCACCACGTGAATACCTACCCACAAACAAAATGAAAAATACAACCTATAGAGCCGCAAATTATAATGTTGATCCAAGCTACTATAGGGAAAGGCACTTCCCTATTTGTGAAAGTAGGCATCATGACACAACGGGTTGTTGCTCTCGTAAATATGAAACTTGGAGAGCTTGAACACTTTCTTCCTTTGATCTCTTCGCAAAATGAGCCTAAAATGGTGGAAAATATTCTCTTGGTGTCTCTAGCCAAGGAGAGGTTCCCCACTATTTATAGAGGTCTTAAGAAGGTTCAAGAAGGCTTGGGAGAAGGCTTCTAGCCGTTGGACACATATCCCATGAGATTACGTCGAAATCCAAATCAAATCAGGCCATAATTAGGTATGACGCCAGAATTAGAGGTCTGATAAATTAATTAGACATCTGATTCTGTAAGGTGATCTTCCTAGAATGAGGTTGAATCCAAACAGGGATCTAGTGTCTTATGGTCAGGCATCTTACTGGATGTCTAGACAAGCTATTAGACATCTAATGACAAAGATTATTTCGAGAGTTGATTTCCAAGAAGCTAACGGTTAGATTGGGTCTGAAAAATTATAATTATGATCAAATTTAATCACAACGGTCATTTATAGGACGTCTAGGACTGTCTTTGGACATCTAGAAGAGGTTCTGGACGTCTGACACAAGGTATGGACGTCCGAAAACAAATGCCACAGACTAGGTTCTCGAATTCTGATAACTGGATGTCTGATCGAATGTTTGAACGTCTTAAAATGAGTTTTTGGACGCCTGATAATATGTCTGGACATTTGATAAGGCTCACTGGAAGTCTGATAAGATGTCTAGAAGTCTGATAAGGCAAGTTGTTTGCTATGTTGGCTTTCTAACTTGATTCTAAGATATTCCTAGGTGTCCTAAGGTTAAGCCCAATCCATGCTCCTTGATGCTTTTGCTTCTTAGTCAAGCTCCTCCATTCCTCTATGGACTTGAGCTTGAACTCCTACATACGTTACCATTTGCATATAATTTCAAACTTTGAACTCAAATGCAAATGTTAAATTACAAATATTTTGTTATCATCAAAATCAATGATCGTGGTGCATTTGCACCAACAGAAATAATGTTTTCGGATCAAAGAAGGAAAGAGCCAAGGTACTGGTGGTTCTTTGGGGTATTTAGTTGGGGAGAAATTGGGTGATTTTTAAGGGCACAACCCTTACATTGAGAACCTTGTTTCGTTCATTTCCTCTCAAGTGGTGTTTTGGGAGTCTTCCATCTAATTGGCTCATTTTTGTAATATATTTGGTAATGAATAAATTTGGGTGGTTATCCACTTCCACATTTCAAAAAAAAACTTTTACCTTCCAAACCTGGTGTGTCATCCTCACAACCAACGGCGAAGGGGCGAGCGACATTGCCTTCAACTTATAACTACTAGCCTCCAAAACCACCTTATGGGATCCCTTACCACCAACCACCTCCATGCACACAATCCAAGAAGAGCCCCCCGCCATAAGTAGGAGAGTGACATTGCCTTCAACTTATAACTACTGGCCTCCAAAACCACCTTATGAGATCCCTTACCACCAACCACCTCCATGCACACAATCCAAGAAGAGCCCCCCGCCATAAGTAGGAGTCATGGCGAAATGATGGCCCAACTTAGATCCTCAACCAAAATTGACACCCACCGCAAGTAAGATGCATCAAGTCCAATCTTAAAGGCACGCTTCAGGTGCCAAAAGCCTGAGGCGAGCAATCACTATCTACAAGGTGCAAAGTTACAATGGAATACCCATCAACCGTAACTCCAACAAAGTTGCAGGGGATGGTTGCTCGGCCAAGGCCTCATTAAAATCAAATGGGTCATGCCACCACACCTCCACATCCCTGATCATAAGGAACAGAAGTGAAGAAACTCATGATCCTCTCAGGCACATCCCCTCAAACATAATGCAAAACGTGACCAAAGCCTTCCAAATAGAAGCAAGCATTCGAGAGCCACCCAACACAACACCCACCAAAGAAGCACCTAAGAAGCATCAAACCTCCTACTACGAGGACAACTAAGGAGCAGCAATCACCAACATTGCACAAACAACTTCATGTCTACTCACAACCGACTGATAAACCACCATTGCCAACCCCCTTGCAATCAGAGGACACGACCACTAACGATGGCCAGTCCTCCAACATCTAAAATAGATCACCATGTCTCTGCAATCATTTACACGATGTCCACGACCCTGATATCGAAAGCAAACAATCTCTCGCCCTACAAGCGTCGCAGTTCTACCGGCAAACCAGCCACTCCTACCACCCTCCTTTGACACCAACCCACCATGAGAGACCACTCACCATCTCCACCACCAATAAGATCCCGACGGGTCTCTTCCCCCCTCGCGAGACACTCGTCTCGCCAGTGATTTTTCTTATAAGTTTGATTTATGCTAGAGTGATGGTTTTTCTTTCAATGGATTATAATATGAATATTAATGAAAAGTAAGCCATCTAAGGATATCTTAGATTGATTGGGGAGTTATTTGGTAGCACTTGGTTGAGTTAATTTCTATAGGGTTGAGGATGGGGCATATAAACTAAAGACAGGAGGTTGGGAGAGTTGATGGAAACATCAATTTTGAGACTTGGGGAGAGTTGAGAACGAGAAGTTGGGAAAAGAATAGAACAAGGGTCAATGGATGGGTGACAACTTCAGATGGGATGAATGGAGAGGAGAAGGGGGTTATTTTTCTTTTAATTGGTGGCCTAAGTTTGTTAATTAATTCATTTATATTATATTATCATTTTGCTTTTTGAGAGAGAGTTCGATTTTCTAAGAAGTAAATAGCTTTACATATGCATACTCTATTTGACAATGAATGTATTACCAAATCGAATCAAATCTTCCTATCCAAGTCCAAGAATAATAAGGTTTGATTCCTTAAACTATGGGGTTCAATTAGGAGATTCAATCGAATTTTTTCAAATCCTTGTTAAATCAAATAAAAATGAATTTGAAAAGTTCGATTCAATTAACGGCCCTACTGATTTCAAGAGATTGAGGTGGAGGGATATAAAGGCGAGAAGATAACGGACAGATGACCTGAAACTAAGGCAGCATGAACAGCAAAAGCAGCTGATTAGCATAGATGAAAGCACAATGGGAATTGCAGCAAGACAGTCGTAAAGGTAGATGAGGGAGAAAGTTATTTGGGTCAGGAAAGGACGGGAAAAAATTTAAGGCACTTATGTCAAGACTTTGTAGGAGAGGCCTTAGGACCAATTCCTATTGAAAACCATCACTTCAAACAGGGGGCAAAAACTTTCCCGGCGAAAGAAAATGAATGAATATCAAATGAATAAGTAAACGCAAACATAACTCACAATGTCATATAAAAAAGAATCTTATATGCTTACTTTCAAAATAATCAAGAGCCCACTCTCCAAGTGCTTCGATCAACAACGGCCAAAGAGTCCACAAATCCAAAGAAATTGTTGGAGAATAGAATGTCATGTAAGAAACAATTTCCAAAATCTCTTCATAAACATCTGCAAAAGAAAAAGATAAATAATAAATAACAAAGCCAAAATCCTACATAGCAGTTGGATCTTCTGAATGGCCCAACGCACACAAATCGAGTCCCCAACTATAGGCCTGTTTTTTGTCCCACCTAGGGTCCTCATCTTTCAAAGGTATTGATAGAAGCCAAGAACATCTGGGTTTCTAGATTTGGATGATTCTGCTATTATGAAACACACCCCTCTCGTTCCTGTTTTATATTAGAAAGCTTCAAACAAGAAAAGAAACTATTTAAAATAAAAAATCAAGCTTCAGCTAACAGTAAATAGACAAAATAATCGAGAAATGTCGGCAAAACACTCTGAAGATTGTTCAAATATATAAAAAATTACGTATGTAATCTAAATCAAAGTGTCATTTGTACCATCAAATTCACATAATTTGCATGTGAGTTTAGCATGTGTACCATCGCGTGATCATTTTAACTGACAGCTCCATTATAGCAGGAACCATCATCGCACTTACTAGAAAATGGGACCTAATATAACATTTTTTTAAAAAAGATCTCGGTTGCAAATTACGTGATTCTCATTAGAATAACCCTAGAGCCCTTTATATAAAGAGACACCCAAAACAAAAGAATACAAGAACATCCATACGAAAATCACGTAATACAAATAGGACATATAACTCAGCACTCCCTCTCAAGTTAGAGCATAGACATCAATCATGCTCAGCTTGGAACATAACATTTCTTAGAAAGTGCTTTGGTGAAAATGCCTACAACCTGGTCCTCACTCCTCAGTAGCAATATAAGGTGTGACAATTTTGCCAGCAATGATGACATCTCTGATAAAGTGATAGTCTACTTCTATGTGTTTTATCATCTCATGAAATGCAGGATCATTAACAATGAAAGTACCTGCCTTATTGTCACAATACATCAGAGTAGGTCCACACATTGATACTCCAAAATCTCTAAGGATAGTTCGTACCCACAGAAGCTCACAAGTAGTATGGGCTATAGCCCTATACTCAGATTCCACACTGGATCTAGATACAACATTTTGTTTCTTGCTTCTCCATGTAACAAGATTGCTACCCACATAAGTGCAGTAGCCAGTAGTGGACCTTCTATCTTCATGTGACCCAGCACAATCTGCATCTGAGTACCCCCAGACCTTAAGATGGCCATGCTTCATTAGAGACAGCCCCTTTTCTGAAGCTTGCTTGAGATATCTAAGCACCTGACAAACCAGTGCTATCAAAGGCGAGAAGTACTAAAAGGTGAGAGGGGTCCAAAGTGCGAGGTGCTCACCCAGGCACTTGCCCAAAACAAATGAGGCGCTAATTTATTTATTTATTTGAAAAACTATATATATAAATTATCAATAAATTAGATGCTCTTATAATCTCATGCATGGATCTATTAGCAAAATATAATAAGCAAAAATGTGAAACAAAAGTTTAAATTGCCAAATAAAAAGTATTTTTTATAAGAAAAACACAAATCCAACCATAAAATTCAAAGATAAAAAGTACATGTCTAAATAAAAATCATAAAATCATAGAAAGCACATAACTAAGACTTTAAACATAAATCCTAGCATGGCCAACCACCATATTGCCAAGTTCACAAGCAAAAAAACATAAACCCAAGCATGACCATAAGTTTTAGAAAATCCAATGCCATAGCAAACTAAAACAACTAGCTCCACAAGTCTATAGTAAATTCATCTTCCTCATCTCCCTCAAAGTTTAAGTCTTGCTCATCTTCTTCTGCATTTAATACGTACTCCTCTAACTCTTCTTCATCCTCTAGATTCACAATCATTGGTCTTGAACTTGATGGTTGTGTAGCATGATGGAGCATTGCTTAACTTCTTGTGTAGGTTCTCATCTCTGTAACTCTAGATGTCTTTGCAACATCACCCCAAGTCAAAGTATCATCACCAAAAACTAGATTATTTTCTAGATCATCATTTTCCATCTCTCCAATCAACCATTCATTTGAATAATCAATGGAGTTGAGAGCAATGGGGTCGATGGTGTCTCGTAGATCATAGTGACTCTTCAAAGCCTGATTGTACTTTAAGTACACCAAATCTTATAATTTAGCAACATCAAGAGCATTTCTTTTCTTTGAATGAATCTGTAATTACTAAAGAATAAGTGCTTAAGATATAAATCATATTATCAAACTTAATGATCATACTATTGCCATATGTTTGAGAAAGCATACTCATATGCTCAAATACACTCCAATTACGTTTACATTCACAGGCGTTGCATGTCAAGCTCAAGACCTTTATAGCTAACCTCTGTAAATTTGGAGCTGAACTTCCAAATAAGCATCACCACTCCACTGCAAAGTGATGCTTTATTAGTCTATACTTAAAGATAAATTATGATACACCAAAATTTAAATTATTACACAAATTGATACCTGGTGATTTGGTTGTTCTTGATCTAATTGCCATTGGATTTCCAAAAATCCCTTATGCATGTTTATACAAAAATAATTCATTTGCTATCTTGTCTTGTACATGTGTATCAAGTGTCAATCTCTGTTTGCACTTGTACAACCCATCAATGATTTCCTCATTGAATTCCATAGAGGGTTTGGCATAGAAGTAAGAAAATGACCAACTACATGTAATGAATGCATCATTTGACATGCCAACCTTCGATTAATGATTTCAAACACCTCCCTATATTTATTCTCATTCACTTTGAAGCTTTTTCCAATGGCCTCTTTAGCTCGATCTATCGCCTAATAAATGTACCCCATGGGTGGCTTCTTCTTGCCATCAACAAGCCGAAGAACTTGCACCAAAGGTCCCATATATTTGAGAGTTTCAAGCACATAATTCCAAAAGGAAGGCATTAAAATAATGTCCCCAACTTTTTTTCCCTTCATCTCCTTAGACCATTTGCATTTTGCCCACTTCTCAGATGTAAACATAGTTCTTAGACTATGTTGTTGTTTGTAAATAAATTGCAAGGAAAGGAAGGTTGTAGCAAACTAAGTAATTCCATGTCGAACCAACTCCCTATTGTTGGTGAAGCCTCTCATCGTATTTTAGACTCCAGTGTGGTTGTAAATGAACTCCACAACAAAGATGGCCCTTTGGAGATTTTTCTTGATTGTTGAGATTTTTCCAATATCTTCCAACATCAAGTCAATACAATGTGCGGCGCAAGGTGTCCAATACAAGTGTCGTCTCTTTTCTTGCAAAAACTTGCCTAGAAAAAAAATGTACATTAGTAATTTAAAACACATAGTAAACAATACTTTAATTAAAACATATCTAGCTAAAATATATTTACCAATATGTAGTTGCTTCCATTGTCAATAATGACTTGAACTACATTAGATTCTTTAATTGTTTCCACAAAGTTATCAAGCAACTCGTATATCTTTTCTCCTATTTTGATGATAGATAATGCATCAATGGAATCAACATACATTGTGCCCTTGAAACAATTCACCATTAAATTGATGATGTTCCTTTGCTTTCTATCGGTCCAACAATCTGACGTAATAGAGCATCCATATTTATCCCACGCTTCCTTATGATCTACCATCAAGTCTTGTGTGTAATGCACCTCTTCAATAAAGGAACTCTAAGCTCATGATAAGAAGGGGGTTTCAAGTTTGGCCCATACTCTCCTATGGCCTAAATCATTTCTTTAAAACTTTGCAATTTAACAGAATTGAATGAAATGTTAGCTTAATAGAAAAAACGAGCAATCTTTTGAATTGCTCTAGGTCAAATCTCCTTATCAAATGCATCTTTGAGGTTGCCTTGCCTCAATGGAGTCTTTCCTTTCTCCTTCACAAATATGTCCATGGGTCCCTTTCCCTTTTGCTTCTTGCTAGAGATGGAAATTGTGTTATTTCCTCTAGTAAAAGCTCTCTTAGTTGGAACAGTTACTTCCATCTTTTCACCATCTTCAACATCAATCAAATTCTCCCAATCATCAAAGTTAGGCATACCACCACAAAATGCCTCTTTTTGTCTCTCTCAATCATGTAATTTCTTAATTCATCCTTCACCTCTGGACAACATTTCTAACAAGCTGACGCATTCTTGTATGAGCCAACTTGATGTTGTTTAGCTCGATATATTCCACCTTTCGCAATCTTCCCACAAAAAGTACAAGACAGATTGATCCTTCAAATAATTATATTTCCAAGTGGGATCTCTCTTTCCACTTGTAGAAAATGCATCTTCTCCACTCGAGGCAGTCATTCAGAATAATCTAAATACTTATTTAATTATTAGATCAACATAAATACTAGAATAAAATGACACCACCATCCTTTTTCAAAAAAAATGACATCGTTGAAATGGCTAATCTATAACCCATTTGATAAGCATGAAATGTCATTTGAAATAAAATGACCACTTTTGTGGTCTTTCAAGAAAAAAATGACACCATGATTAGGTTATTGAAATCACTTGAAATGAAATGGAATTTTTGAACAGGAAAATAGATATGATGAGAGGCTTTAAGGGTTCTAAATATGAGGGTTCTTACAAGGAAGGCAATGAGAACGATGGACCACTGAAAATAGATATAAATAGATGAAAATATAAATATTGTAATACCACTACTATTAAGCATAGTCTGAAATATGAGGGTTCGTGCAACAAAGAGATTATACCTCCTCCCGTAGAGAACATATAAGACTCAAGACATAAGGCGATGAGAACAATGGTTCTTACATGACTACCTCCTCCTGCAGTGGTGGCGATCGAGGTGAGATTTGAGGGTTTCAACAGCAAGCGACAAGAGACGATCACCAAATCGACCACTCATTCCTGCTCCAACAAACCAGGAACGACCGACGATGGGGGCAACCTTGCTCGATCGCAATAAGATCGAGTACTTTGGTGGCGATTGAAGAGAGGTTGAGGAACGACCACTCCTTCATGGCCCTACTACTGCCTTGTTCAAAGTATCGAGTGGAGGGTTTAAACACTGGGTTCGATTTTGGGTTTTAGAGGTTTTTTTATTTTTTGGGTTAGTGAAAGTAGGTATTTGGGTTACTAATTGGGTAATCAAGTATTGCATTATGGGTGACTTGCAATCTCTCTTAGGCGCTTGCCCCAGTGCCCAGCACCTTGACCTCAGGCACTTGCCTAGGCATCACCCAAGGCAAAATGCCTCACCTGATGACTATCAAGGCACTAGGGCCTCGCCTCACCTCAAGCGAGCACCTTGACAGCACTGTGACAAGCACCATCTCAGTGAACTTCTCTAGGAGACTGCATAAACTGACTCAATCTCCCCACAGCAAAGCATATATCTGACCTTGTGATAGTCAAATAAAGTAGCTTTCCTACCATAGCCTAGTATTTGGTGACATCCTCAAGTAAAAGGACTCCCTAAATCTCCAAAAGCCAAGGAGGTATCCATAGGGACGCTGGCAGGTTTGCATCCCAGCATCCCTGTCTCCTACAGTATGTCAAGCACATACTTCCGCTGTGATAGCACTAAGCCCCCATCAACATGTTGCACTTCAATGCCCAGAAAATAATCTCACTCCCAGATCTTTAGTAATGTACTGAGAATGCAGGAATCTTTTAGTGTCTTCTATTCCACTTCCATAACTCCTAATAAGCAATATGTCATCCACATAAACAATAATGATAACTGATCCTGTAACTCTGTGCACAGTGAAGATAGAATGATCTGCAACAAATCTAGTAAAGCCAAATTCCTGCATAGCTTTACTAAATCTCTCAAACCAGCTCCTGGGACTTTGCTTAAGGCTATATATTGCCATCTTCAATCTTTGAACACTCCCCCTCAACCACAAAACCAAGTGGTTAGTGTATATATACCTCTTCTTCTAAATCGTCGTAAAGGAAGGCATTTTAATATCCAGTTGAGAGACAGGCCAGCCCTTGTTGACTGCCACACAGACAACAGTATCCCCACATAATTAAGTCTAGCCACTGGAGAAAACGTCTCAAAGTAATCAATCCCAAAGGTTTCTATATAACCTTTAGCAACCAATCTGACTTTGTATCTGTCTACTGTGCCAGTAGAACAGTACTTCAGGGTTAACACCAACCTACACCTCACAACAGTAGCACCAAGGGGTAGGCCTCCCAGTTCCCAGGTTCCTCTGGACTAAAGAGCAGACATCTCCTCATGCATGGCAAAGGTCCAAGAAGAATCTTAAAACACCTCAATATGATTTCTGGGAAGTTGATGATTATCAACTGCAAGAGACAATAGCCTTCCTATGGCAGATAAACGATCAAGTGACATATAATTGAAAATAGAATATTCTACACAAGATCGTTGTGGCTTCCTCTGAGCAATTGGAAGATCCACATCAGATACCTCTGGGGGTGTAGGGTCTGGACCTCCATCCAATTCAACAGTGTCAGCAAAGGACTGAGCAGGAATAGTAGATAATGATTCCTCCTCTGGTATAGTGGTAGTGGGATACTTCCGTTCAAAATATCGAGGGAAGGACTCCGTCAGAGGCACCTCTGGATGTGTAGGATAGGATATAGGAGGGCCATCATGAGGTGGAGGTGGATCAGAGGGATCTAGTGGCACAGCAGTAAGCATGGGTAAAGGAACCTCAGGAACAGCACTAGTATTCTTTCCCATGGTAGAGTAGTATGGTATATTCTCAAAGAAGGTAACATCTCTGCTCACGTAAAAGTGATGTGCCACCAGATCAAAGCATCTGTATCCTTTCTAGGTTTTAAAATAACCCACAAAGAACCACTTCACGAATCTAGGAGCAATTTCATCCACCTTAAATAAGTGGACAAAGCACACACAACAAAAAACTTTAGAGGCACAGAAAACAGCTCCTGATCTGAACATAAAATAGAATAGGATACTTTCCCACAAAGAACAAAGGACGACACCCGATTAATCAAGAAAGCAGTCGTAAGAACAGCATCAGCCCAGAACATGATAGGAACATTCATCTGAAACATGACCGTCCGGGCAACATCAAGATGGTGTCTCAGCTTGCGTTCAGCCATCCCATTTTGTTGGGATGTATGAACACAAGAAGTCTGATGTATAATACCATGAGACTAAAAAATTGAGTTAACGTAAAATAATAAACTCAAGCCCATTAGCAGTACGAAACATGCAGACAGTAATAGAAAACTGAGCCTTCATTCACAAAATTTCTAATCAAAATAGGAGTTTCAGATTTTTCTTTCATCATAAACACCCAACAAACAGTGCAATCATCAACCAAAACAAGAAAATACCGAAAACCCCTAAGACTCTTGACCCAACATGGGCCCCACAGATTAGCATGAACAAGGGAAAAAAAAAACTCAGTTCTTTAATTACTACTTGAAAAAGAAACCCTATGATGCTTGCCAAGTTGACAAGCATCGCAAGTAAAGGAATCAAGAAATTCCATATCTGGAAACTAACGATAGAGAACAGAGATGCTAGGATGTCCCAATCTACAATGCTACTGTAAGGCAGAAGTGGCAAAGGCAACAACTATGGTGGAATGCTCTAGGGCAGGTCAAGATAGTAGAGACCATCCTGCTCAAGTCCTCCACCAATCTACTTCATCGTCTGGAGGTCCTGAAGAAGAAGAAATGATCATGAAACACTGCTCTGCAATTTAATACCTTGATAATCTGACTAATAAACATTAAATATAAGGTAAACTTAGGTGCATGCATAACATCAGATAGTGGCAAAGTAGACAGAGAAATGTCACCCAAGCCTATCACAAGGGACACAGCACCATTGCTACTCTGACATGCACAGTAGTCAATGATTTAAAATCCAAAAAGAGGGTAACATCTCCAGTAATATGAGATGCACTTGAGTCTACAAGCCAAGTTGGCATACAAGTCCCTTTGACACTAGCATCAATACCTGTCTTCTGAGAGATAGACACACCCGCAATAGAAGAGAGCTGAGAAGACATCAGTCAATGATATTCTTCCTTGGAAATAGTGACCTACGGACTGACATGCTCCTCCTCCTGATAGTGTTGGCTCTCATCTCCACCATAAGCAACCTGATTGGCATGATTGCCCTAGGGAAACCATGCTTTATCCAGCATCTGTCCACCGTGTGATTTGTCTTATGACAATGGTCACAAAACAAGCCACGTCCTCTGCCACGACCGCCTGCTCTGGCTCTACGCCCTCTCCCCTACCTCCTAGGGTTCCTTTGCAACAACTTATTGCTGCCATGGCCAAGGAATCAACAACTGAGACAAGGTCAAAGATCTCAAGCCTAGATAGGCAAGCATAGATCTGGGCAGGTGTAGGGATCTCCATAAGTATCATAAGCTGATCTTTAACATACTTGAATTTAGGACCAAGACCTGCAAGCAACTAAACAAACAAAACGCTTCACGTTGCTTTGCAATAACGGTGACATATGTGGAAATCAACTAATAAGTGTCCTGCTCATCCCAGAAGTTCTTTGTAAAGCCATAGTATTTGACAAGGGACATAGTTCCCTTCCGAAAGAAATGTAACCCCTCGATTACCCTATAGAGGAGATTGATATTGCTCTTATGAGAATGAATCTCATGAAGAACCTCTCACATCTTTTTTGCAGATGCATATGACATAACCTACTTCATGATAGGCTCCTTCGTGTTGTTCAACATACAAGTTGCCACTCAATCATTGTCTGCCTCCCAGTCGACAAACTTGACAACTAGTTCATCTTGCGTCAAGATATATTTCTTCCAGTGTGATCCCACAAATCAGGAAAAAGTGGTAGACCACAGAAGGAAGTTGGTGCCATCCAACTTGACAGAGGTTTCTTGCATAAAGGAAGGTGCACGCGGGGTAGATATCTTCCCCGCCGAGTCGCCAAAAGCATCCTTCTTGTCTTTCATATCACTCGACTTGTGGGAAAACCAAGATCAGGAGATTTCAGTAAAAAATCAAACCATAGGTGACCACCCGTGGCACTACAGCACGTGCTTTGCTGCTCGTACACGGCCACCAAGGGCCCAAGCGACCCTAGCGGCGACGCCACTACCAATGGGGGGAGCCGATGGCCTCTTGTGGCGACGCTGGGAGGGCCCCGGTGCCCCTACCAGTAGCACTGGGCACTATAGGCGACGCTAGGGTAGCACTAAGGGCAGTGTTGAGCACCGAGAGTGATGACGCTGAGGCAACAGACCCTCTCCTAGTGTTGGGAGGGTGGCGTTGCAGGTAGATCAGGCGACACTGATGCCTAATGGCTATTGCAGCCTCCGGTGGGTGTTGCGGGTGCCACTGTTCACTACAATGGCCACCGGTGGTTAGAATAACCGTTGATGGCTATAGTAGCCACCGATGAGGGAGGAGAAGATAGATCTAGGGTTTAAGTGAAGGTTTAGGGGCTAGATATTTGGTTGGATACTCAAACACCTGTCTAGGGCCGCGGCTCTGATATCATGTTAGGTTGCAAATGACATAATTCTCATTAGAACCCTGAGGCCCTTTATATAGAGAGGCACCCAAAGGGAAAGATTACAAGAATGTCTATATAAAAATAACGTAATACAAACAAGACATATAACTCAAAAGAACTATTCCATGAATGGGTTCATAGTTGGGGAACTTTTCCCTAAGCTACTCAAGAAAAAGGAGGCATCATCCCCATCAGTCACAACTAGACTGGCTCAGTTTCTGGAGAGGATCCAACTTCCCTTGTGAAGTATAAGTTTATATATGTTATCATCTAAACAAAGTTTTGCTATCATGGATACTTGATCCTTTTATGCTTCCCAGTAAATAATCGGTAGAGGAGCAGAGTGGATGGCAAGGGGGAGGAGTAGGGGAGTGGTGACAGAGGGTGGGTCAACGTCGAGAATAGGTGGAGTCCTCTACTTGTGTGTAAGGGGTTTGGACACTTTGCATGTGATTTATAGGACCTTATTCATTGCCTGAGGTGTGGGAGACTTGGGCATTACATGTTGTGCCCAATGAATACTTGATCCTTTTTATGCTTCCCAATAAATAATCGGTAGAGGAGAAGAGTGGATGGCAAGGGGGGAGGATTGGGGGAGTGGTGACAGATGGTCGGTCAAGGAGAATAGGTGAAGGAGTCCACTGCTTCTGTATAAGGGGTTTGGACACTTTGCATGTGATTTACAGGACCTTATTCATTGCCTGAGGTGCGGGAGACTTGGGCATTACATGTTCTTGAGCCCAATGAACAGGGTGGCTTATACGGTGGATGGTTACAACTCAAGAAGACTTGTGGAAGTGCAATTTCCTTGGTCACAATCACTTAAGAAGATGGACGGTCTGCTTTAGTCGTCGTTAGTGAGAGATGTTCTGTATGATGGCTCATTGTTGTCCCCCATGGTCAGAGCTAGAGAGGGCATTTAAGAAGTTGGGGCCATAGCCTGCGGTTATTAGATTCAAAGAAGTTCATGTTCTAACTAGGACATAGCTTTGCTGCATTTTCACACATGGGATTGCAGTGGGCACCAAGTTCATTGGAGGGAGCTGACGGAGACAAATGAAGCGTTACTGGAGCAGCCTCCACGAAAGGTCCTCGTCAACATTAAGGTCCTTGGGAATGGAGTTTCACTGGCGCAGCCTCCACGAAACAACCTCATCAACATTAAGGTCCTTGAAATAATCTTTACACTTAAGGTATATTGATGTCATGGATGTGGTTGTCAGCACCTTTAGGAGGTTGCATACTTGTGGTCATGTGGACCTCAATGGCAGTGATTTCAGTCAGGTGGGCCTTGACGATGATGAGTACCATAGAACCTTCTGTAGGTGTTGATGTGATCGGTGACATCACTCTACGTCCAATGCCATTGGCAACCGGGTGCCTCGTGGTTACTCCAGATAATACCTTTGCAGAAGAGGCTATACAGGGATCCTATGTGGAGGCAGTGGTTGCACCATCCATGGCAATGGACAATGCTGCCCACCAGAGCCTTTGGGTGAAAATGACGTCCAGTGAATCTAGCTGTTCAGCTCCTGTGGATTCAACAGCAAAGCTGGCAGTTGGGATTTTGAGGGTGGCAAGCACCACTGTGGTGCATCATGACAGCCACAGATTGGGAAAACGTGAGAAATCATCACAGCATGTCCCGAAGGTTGATTATGGGAATATTCAGGGACTTTTGTTTTGAAAGTGATATTCAAGGCCCATTTAACACACATAATAAATTGTGTGATGCCATTTTCATGGAAGCACTCTCAAGTCCAAACCTTTCAGGGGCCTGCACAGTCTCAAGATCTGAATCCTCTTTCAGATCCGATAGAGATTTGACATACCCACTGAGTTTGAGTCCCCTTTCAACAGGAGGGAGACCTGATGGTGGATCCTTCAAGCAGCTTCAAAAACTATCATGGGGAATCTCTCCAAGATCATGTTGGGCATAAGGAAGACCAATATGTTTCAATTGTCGTAACGCAGGGTGGCTAGGTCAGGACGCGAGCACCTTTTTACTGGAAAGGCGGAGGTAACAAGCTAGCCATCTCAGGATGCTGAAGATTTCAAGTAGGTTGGCAGCAGCAAAGGGGGATGAGAGCTCAATGGTTTGGCCAAGAGGTGAGGTTTGTGCAAAAGCAGCTGCCAAAGGCATCCTCCTCCGTAATAGATCAGCTGCTTCATAGGTCAAGGGGTAGGCTCATGTGGACCAATGAAGATAATATCCTGGAATGTCAATCGATTGAGGGACCTAAGGCATCAGTGGAGTTTTCTCAATATATGCTGGACCAGGTCCCTTTGTTCTACAGGAAATGATGCTAGAATCATGTGGGGACAGGGAACAGAGTCTTATTCAGAGTAGCTGATGAATGGAGTTTGCATCTCCAAATGCAATGGGACTTTTTGGTAGGCAGGTTATTGCTTGGAACATAGATGCTTTTATGAGGCAAGATCTAGTTCATGATTCACATGTTTTATCTAGGGGACTGGTTAGGAAATTAGATGGGATTTCTTGATGTCTTTCGTATATGGGTTGCAGGGTGATATGGACAGAAAACAGCCACAGAAGCGGTTGAACTGAGATCAAGTCTCCTATCTGGAATTTTCATGGTTTTAGTGGTTACTTCAATGTCACATCAAAGGTGGATGACAAAT
The DNA here is from genome assembly GCA_037157565.1 of Thalassia testudinum. Classification (NCBI taxonomy): domain Eukaryota; kingdom Viridiplantae; phylum Streptophyta; class Magnoliopsida; order Alismatales; family Hydrocharitaceae; genus Thalassia; species Thalassia testudinum. The sequence continues at coordinate 5,966,586 of JAZHRO010000018.1, read as the reverse complement.
CAAAGAGGACAAACAAGAGAAAGATGCATAGAGAGCTTCAACGACCTATAGGAAGAATTAGAGATGTTCATCATTCTGGTTACAAATTGCATATTTATGTGGAGTACCTCATCCAGGGAAGTTTGTTCATGGATTGACAAGTTTCTTGCATCATTATAGTACATGGAGATTTCCCACTCTCAGATGCCATTCCTCTAGATAGCTGTTATCCAATCACACTCCCATCTATTGTTGATCAAATGAAAATATGCAATGTGGAACTTAGACAAGCCCCTTTCGGCTCAAGAACGGGCCTCACCGCCTGCTGCATTCTATGGGTCGGGTTATTCCCCGTCCGGCCCCGGGGAAAACCCTCCATGGAATGCTCACTAGGCTCCTCCCAAGCTCATAACCATCCTCAAGGTTATGAGTTTGGTCTCCTTCCTAGCTCGCAAGCTAGGAAACAACTCGATTTGAGCTCAATTTGAGGCATCCTTTGACCGCCATCTCCTATCAAGGGGCTCGCACCCTTGGAGATGGCTCTGCTCTAATAGGGGGGTTGGGGCTATCTGTTTATGGTATAACCACTTCACCCCAAGGGGTGGTGGTTAACTCTACTGAAACCAACCCCCCTATTATTGGTCGCATGCTGAGGCATGCTAGTTGAAGGACGCATGCTGAGGCATGCTAGTCGTTTCACTCGTGCTACCCTCCGCAACATCGTGGATTTTCAAGATCTTATACAGGAGCAGCAGAAAAGCATCCCATCACTTGGCTCATCAGCTAGGACTTTGGTTATCAGGTTGACTGCCTTGAGGGACCGCTGATAAAGTAACATAGTTGGAAGAGAGGTTGAGGTGGAGGATAGAGGTATTGCATGCTATCTCCAAGCTGAACAAAATGTAGGACTTGTACAGCCTACGAGAGTAATGTGTTGCAAGAACTAGAAAGCAGTGGAGGAAGAAGATCAAGATTAAATGGCAACAACATTCATGGCAGATGTGACTGAGAGAGAGAGATTCGAATGCAAAATTTTTTCACACATGTAGTAATGGAAAAGGAAAAAAGCATATTAAAAGATTATTTGCAGATGACAATGATACTAGAAGTAGCAGCAAGTTGGTCATTTTTTGGATTCCCATTTCAGCACTTTATGCTTGGAGATGCACCAATGATTGGCAGCAATGAAGAGATGTTGCTAGTGGCTGACATTACTGAGGAAGCAGACAAGGTGCCAAAATTGGAGGGCTTAACTCAAAGGCTCTCTGAGCCCCAATGGATTTCCAGTTTTTTTCAACAAGGCATTCTGGGGGTTAGTGAGCCAAAATGTTATGTGGTTGTGCAGGAATTGATGGTGAGAAACTATGGTTCAAACAAATTGGATAGGTTTTCTATGTTCTTGCTTCCTAAGAGAATGTAGTCAAAACAGTTATTGACCTACAAACTTTTGCACTTTCCAATGCCATTTACTTCATTTCATTGTGGCAAAGGTATTAGCCAACAAATAATGTTCTATTCTTGACTGCCTTATTCTTCTGGTGCAGTCAACATATCTACAAGTAGATGTCTTATAGGTTGCTTTATTTCTCTTTGGGGATTGTATCTTCCTGGAAAACGATGGGAAAAAAGGCCTTCCTTTGGGAGGTAGAATTCACAAAGGGATATGATTCGATTGATCGGAGTTTTCCCAAAGGTCAGGACCTAGTGGATGAAGAGGTGTATAAATACAAAATCATGGCGTTGTTCTCAACCTCCCAAATGGTAATCCTACTACTGGTTGTGTACAACTAAGAGGAGGGTCCTACAAGATTTCTCTCTATTGAGTTATATGCAATGGGATCTTTTTATTACGTTTTAAGGTCAAGGAGTATACTTGTAATCTCCCCTCAGGTGCCTCTCTCTATATAAAGAGGCTCAGGATCTCTCTAATAGAATTAACTCATTTCGGTCCTAACATGATATCAGAGCAGCGGTCCTAGACCGGGGCTCTAGTATCTCACAAAACCCTAGCCTCCCTTCTCTCCCACCAAAACCCTAACTTTTCCTCCTCAGTGGCACCACCGGCCACCTAGGCCAGTAGCACCGCTGCAGAAAGGCCCTCCCGGCCTCCCCACCACCTACAGTAGCATTGCAGGCCCTCCTTAGGTCTACAACATCGCCGCTAAGGCCCCTCTCAGCCTCCACGGTGCTACAACGCCACTGTAGGTCAACCTAGACTGATCGCGACACCACTGTAGAGCATCGCAGCGCCGTCACAAAGCTCTCTAGTGCCTCTGCAACGCCGCCACCGATGAGCTAGCCCTCCAGCGCCACCGCATCGGGCCTCCGACCACCTCAGCGCCGCCGCCAAGGCCTCTTCAGCCGATCTGTCACCGTGAAGAGCACCGCTAGGGCCTCTTCTATGCCCTACGTATGCAAAATCTATTGAAAGGCATTCTGTCAATTTGAAATCCGACTTTTTTCAGATCTCATGATCTGATTTTTTGATCCTCAGTCAGTGATATTTCGTGGATCTCCACTCCGCATATCATGGGGGATCAGGAAGACAATGTGAGCGACTTGATAGGAAAGAACTCTACCACAAGCACTCCCCCTCACATTCAGGGGACATCAATCAAGTTGAATGGATCCAACTTTTTGCTCTGGTCCACCACCTTCTCCCGGTTTGTCGAATCCCATAGGAAGAAGTATATCTTAAGTAATGTGGTTCCTACTATTAAGTCTACCGATTGGGAGGCAGACAACGACTGAGTTGCTACTTGCCTCGTTAACAGCATCACCCAAACCATAGCCAAGCAGGTGATGGCTCATGCTTCAACCAAGAGAATGTGGAAAGTACTTCATGAGATACACTCTCATAGAAGTAACATTACCAAACTATACAGTGTTGTGAAGCATATTCACAATCTTCGGAAAGGCACTATATCCTTGTCTGAAATTTATGGCACTATACAAAATCTATAGGATGAGCAAGATGTGTATCAGCCAATCTCTACGAACACTGCTGTTATAGCCAAGTAGAGAGAAGCCATTCACTCTATTCAGCTTTTATCTGGTCTTGGTTCCGAGTACAAGGCACTCAAATATTAGTTTATGACGATGGACGAGATCCCGACACCAAAGCAGATTTACACTCGTCTTTCTAGGCTTTGCCACCTCAGATCCTGTGCCCACTACCGATGCCTCTGCCATGGCTGTTGTTAGTCATGGTAGAGGAAACTCAGGCTGAAGAGGTGGCAAAGCTTGCGGTGGTAGTGCATGTAGGCATGGTCATGATCGGAGTTCCCTTTTCTATGAGTACTGTCACAGGAACGAACACATATAGACCGATGCTAGGTGAAGCACGGCTACCCACAAGGTATGGATCCACATGCATGGATCCACATGCCATTAGGTATCTGTAGAGGAGCCTACCCAAGTGCAGGAGGATGACAGCCAGATCACTGTTTCCAGGGCTAGTTACGAACAATTCATAGCATCTCAGGGATATACTTCTGCTTCTATTCAAAGGTCTGCAGGTACTTCAGCCATGTCAGTTAAATTCCAAGCCCCTGTCTGGCTTGCAAATTCCGACGCCTCCTCCCACATTACCGGTGATGATACACTTTTTTCGTCTCTTCGTGACTTTGTTACACCATTTCATGTCAAAGTAGCTGATGGAGATTTGTCTCCTGTTACTGGTCTCAGGAATATCTCTATCTCTAGCACCATGCCTCTTTCTAACGTTATGCATGCTCCTAGATTTGCACTTAATTTGATGTCTGAGTCAAATTACTAGAAATTTGAGATGCCAGGCCATTTTTTATAACCAGTATTTCGTCTTGCAGGACCTCCAGACAATGAGGCGGATTGGTGGACTTGAGCAAAACGGCTCTACTACCTACATATCCCTCCTCCATCTAGTACTGATCCTGTGTGTGCCACTACTGCTTTCCAGTGGCATTTGAGACTTGGTCATCCTAGCCTTCATGCTTTGCGTCGTCAGTTTCCTACGTTATCTTTTTCCGATGTTTTAAGGTGTGAAGCCTGTTAGTTAGGCAAACACCATAGGTCTTCTTTTCCACCAAACAATAAAAGAGGTGAGTTTGTTTTTGCTCTTATGCATGTTGATGTGTGGGGCACTTATAAGGTCAAGAGTGTTAGAGGATTTCGATTTTTTCTTATTCTTGTAAATAATCATACTAGGATGCCCTAGGTTTTTATGATAAAAGAAAAATCCAAAGTCTTTGATATCGTCAATTTTTATTTTGAAAATAAAGACTTAGTTTTCTACTGTTGTTAAGATTTTTCAGAGTGATAATGGATCGAAATTTTTAAATGTCAGGACTGACACTCTCTTTAAATCCTTGGGTATTGTTCACCAGACTACTTGCGTTCACACCACCCAACAAAATGGGGTTGCTGAACATAAACTTCGACACTTACTTGATGTTGCATGTTCTATCATGTTTCACATGAATGTTCCCTCACAATTTTGGGTTGATGCTGTTCTTATTGCTACTTATCTGGTGAACAGAGTTTGCTCCTCTATCTTAGGGGGTAAAACTCCATATTATTTGCTGTTTCCTGGCAAGGATATATTTTTTTTTACTCCTGTCATCTTTGACTGTGTTTTTTCCATTTGCATAAAGTGATAAGATATCTCCTCGATTTGTGAAGTGTGTAGTTCTAGGCTATTCCAGGACCTAGAAAGGGTACATATGCTATGACCTTGTTTCACGAAAATCTGTTTCTGCTGATGTCACATTTTTTGAAGAGACACCATATTACAAAAAACAAAGAGGAACCTACTGAGCCATCACATGAGGTTCCCTTTCCTATGCCTACTAAGCCACCACAACTCACTGAGCCACTTATACCCAGGACTACTACTCCTAATCTAGCTCCCTTTCCATATTGTCTTGAGATTCCTGATATGGATACCTTTCCTAAACACTTCCAACGCAGGACTCAGGATATTCCTCATACGGATGAACCATTGTTTACTATCTCTACTCAGTCCCCACCAGCTACTGATGACTTGTCTGAGGACCAGGTAACTCTTACTGCTAAGGACACTACTCTGGACCTTCCTATTACAGAAAGGAAGGCTCCACGTTCTTGTGCCAAATATTCTGTCTCAGTTTGTCTCTTGATAGCCTGTTTATAGTTGGACGCCAATTTTCCCTAACCATTGACAGCGTGCAGGTACCTCGAGATCATCATAAGGCCTTCCGAGATCCGTCTTGGACATTAGCAATGGAGGAGATGGCAGCTTTTACAGTCCCGTGACACTTCGGACCTAGTTGATCTACCCCCAGGAGCTACAGTTGGGTGTAAATGAGTGTTCACCCTTAAATATTGCCCTGATGGCACTGTAGATCTGTACAAAGCATGCTTGGTGGCCAAAGGATATACTTAAGACATTCGAGGTTGATTACTTTGAGACATTCTCTGCGGTTACTCATCTTAATTCTATCTGGATACTATTATCTCTTGCTATCAACAAACATTGACCCATACATCAGCTAGATATCAAAAATGCTGTTCTATATGGCAATTTGGAAGAGGAAGTCTACATGGAACAACCACCCGACTTCCCTATTCAGGGGGAGTGTCAAAGGGCGTGTAGACTGAATAAAGCTATCTATGGACCTCAACTGAGTCCTAAAGCTTGGTTTGAGAGATTCAGCAGGGTGGTCCAAGATTATGGCTTCACCAGGTCGTCAGCAGATCATTCAGTCTTTACATTGCATAAACAGATAGGCTTCGTCATACTTGTGGTGTATGTGGATGACATACTTTTGACTGGCAGTGACATGCAGGGCATAAAGGAAATGAAGATGCTATAGTCGCAGTTTGTTACCAAGGATTTAGGTCCTATCAACTACTTCCTTGGTATTGAGGTGCAACACACTGGAGGACTTATGCTTTCCCAGCGCAAGTGTGTTCTTGATATGCTGAGAGACATAGGTATGCTGAGATGCAAACCAGCATATGTGCCCATGAACATGTCCTTGCCTATTGCAGATGATGACAGCCCACTACTACAAGATGTCACCAGATACTGGGCCATGATTGGTAAATTACTGTATCTGACTGTTACTGACCCTGATATTGCTTTTGCAATCGGAAGATTAAGACAGTTTATGCAGTCACCACGGGAAATCCACTAGGATGGTGTTTGCCAGATTCTAAGGTACTTGAAAAGTGCACCTAGGAAAGGGTTCATTTTCAAAGACAATGGGCACTTAGATGTGTATGGGTACTCTGATGTAGACTATGCAGGTGCTCATGAGGATAGGAAGTCCACTCAGGGTACTGCACATTTGTTGGAAGTAATTTGTTACTTAGAGGAGCAAGAAACAGGCAATGGTATCCAGATAGAGTGCTGAATCAGAATACAGGGCCATGTCTCAGACTACAAGTGAGTTACTCTAGGTTCGTGCCATTCTAGAAGACTTTGAAGCGAAGGTGCCTGATTCTATTCCTATGCACTGTGCCAACAAAGTTGCCACATTTATTGCAAACAACCATATTTTTCATTAGAGGATCAAGCATATTGAAATGTACTGTCACTTCATCAGAGAAGCCATCCTAGCCAAGAAAATTTCTACACCTTACATCAGCACTAAAGGCCAGTTGGCAAATATTTTCACTAAAGTACTTCCCAATAAGAGATTACATTATAGTTATACCAAACTGAGCATGTTTGATGCCTATGCTCCAACTTGAGGAGTGTTGAGTTATATGTAATGGGATCTTTTTATTACGTTGTAAGGTGAAGGGGTATACTTGTAATCTCCCCTCTAGTGCCTCTCTCTATATAAAGAGGCTCAGGTCTCTCTAATAGAATTAACTCATTTCAATCCCAACACTCTCTAGCCCCCTTATTGTTTCTTATTGTTGTAGATACCTTGGTAGTAATCTCGTATGTGGTGTCCACAACAACGTTGTTCCCGGGATTCATTGTTAGTAAGAATTCAGATTTAATGGTTCCTTTGTTGCAATATGTTGATGATGCTCATCATGTTGATTGAGGGCTAACAATCAAAGGTAGAGAATGTAACTTTGTTACATGCATTTATTGACACTTCAAGATTATAGGTCAATTATCGAAGTCCACCCACACCTTTAGCACGGATGGGGAGTAATAGACACAGTGCCTACCTTACTTTCCACACCTAGGGGTACTTCTCCCATCACCTATTTGGGTTTGGCCTACGATATAAAGACTTTAGTTTTCTGTTGAAGATGAAAAAGCTAGCAGGTTGGAACTCCAAGTAGCTGTCCAAAGGAGGGAAACTAGTGCTTTTGAAGGCTATGTTGGTGGGAGTTCTGGTTTTCTACATATTGATCTTTGATTATCACAGGAATCCGCCTCCATCTATGGAGGCGTTTTGCAAGAGATTTCTTTGTACAGGAACAACAATTAGGTGAAAGGTGATTACTTGGTGTCTTGGAAGGATGCGTGTCGTCTGAAGAAGGTAATTTAGAGGTCCATCGGTTGAGAGAATTCAATAAGGCTCTTCTTGCCACATGGTATGCCTATCACAGGGACAGTGATTGGCCCTTGGTAACTTTTTTACTATAGATGGATGTGCTGAATGGTAAATAAAGGTTCTTATCCCAATGAGAAACCCTAGCCTCTCTTTTATATATAACAAGCATGGGCAAATTACATGAAGAGTCCATAATAAAAAACAAACTAAGCCACAAGAACAAAAAATAAGGAAAGGAAGAAAATAAAAAATAAACTCTAACACTCACCCTTAAGTTAGGGCATATATGTCTTCTAGTCCCAACTTGTCGCAAATGAAGCTATGGTGCTTTCATGCTATCATGGAAGTACCTTGGTAAAAATGTATGCCAACTAGAGCTCTGTAGACACATAAGGAGTAGTAATCTTCCCTTCCATAACTAGATTCCGTATGAAGTGATAATCTACCTCAATATATTTCATCCTCTAATGAAAAACAAGATAAGAGACAATATATGTAGCAAATTTGTTATCTCAGTACATAGGAATTAGACTCTTCACAAAAATACTAGGATCAACCAAAAGTGAATGAATCCACATGACTTCACATGCAATGTAAGCCATGGTTGTGTATTCTACCTCTACACTAGATTGCCATCATACTAAATTGCCATCACATAATGGTTTGCTTCTTACTATGCCATCATACTAGATTGCCACCAAGAAAGATGGCAAACCTAGAAGTAGATTGCCTATCCTCTATTAACCCAGCATAATCAACATCAGAGTAATGCTAGGAGATCCTTTTAAATATCTTAATATCAAACAAACATCATTCTAGTGACTATAATGAATCACCTCCATAAACTGACTGGCTCTACTCACTGCAAAACTAATGTTTGGGTGTATGATGGTAAGTTAAAGAAACTTCCAAACAATGGTTCTATACTCGTTTACATCCTCAAAGGGAGAATCACCTACAAAACTATGTCTTCCTTTATGCTCTATTGGAATTGCAAAAGGCTTGGCACCAAGTAGTCCAACATCAGCCAAGATCTCAAGAGTATACTTCCTCTATGACAATGACACGCCATGCTCAGCATCAGAGTAATGCCAGGAGATCCTTTTAAATATCTTAATATCAAACAGACATCATTCTAGTAACTATAATGAGGCTTCTCCATAAACTAACTTGGCTCTACTCACTGCAAAATTAATGTTTGGGTGTGTGATGGTAAGTTAGAGAAACTTACAGACGATGCTTCTATACTTGTGAACATCCTCAAAGGGAGAATCACCTGCAAAACTATATCTTCCTTTCTACCCTATTGGAATGGCAAAAGGCTTAGTGCCAAGTAGTCCAACACCAGCCATGATCTCAAGAGTATACTTCCTTTATGCTATGACACACCACGCTTGCTCCTAACAGCCTCTATGCCCAAAAAGGAATGTAGAACCCCTAGATCCTTAATAAACAAATGATTCTTGAAGAAATGCCTTCACCTAAATGTCTGCTACATCATCTCCCGTTAGTATCATGTCATCAATATAAACTGCAAGTATAACAGTGCCAGTCACTATTCTCTTGATAAAAACAAAGTGGTTAGAAGTGGACCTCTTAAACCCAATCTTCATCACCTCAATGCTCAGTCTATCAAACCACGCACATGAACTCTATTTATGCCATAGATTGCCTTTTTCAATTTGCATACATACTCCCCCCCAACCTCATAACTAAGAGATTGGCACATGTAGACCTCCTCATGAAGATCACCATAAAGGAAAGTATTTGTAATATCCAACTAACGTAAAAGCTAGTCTAAATTAATAGCAACAAGTAGAATGGCACATAAAGAGCTGACACGCGCCACAAGTGAGAATGTCGTAAAGAAATTCACCTCTTATGTATGACTAAGCTCTTTGCCACCAGACAAACTTTGAACTTGTCAGCACTACCATCTACATGATACTTCACTGTGTAGACTGATTTGTAGTCAACCACAATATCCCAAGTGTGACAAGAAGTAATTGCCTCCATCTCTACCTCCATAGCCGCAACCCACTTAGGATCAATGGATGCCTCAGTATAAATCTTGGTAACGATAGTGCAACAAAGGGCCTGTGAAAATTGCTCCACAAAAGAGTCCCAATGAGCAGTAGAAGTATAATATGACATTGGATGTAAAGTACAGGATCTCACTGCCTTCCATAGAGCAATGGGTTTGCCATCGCCGACGCTGGGGCCCTTCACCGAGGGGGAGGAGCATCCAGAGTAGAGGCTAGATGCTGGTGGTACCGGTACCTCAATCAAAAGGTGAAATAGGTAGGCATGGGAGCAGGTGACAGGTATAGGAATGGGAGCAGGTGGAAGGTATATGGAGTGGTGTCTCCCATCTCTGGTAAACATGAGACTACAACTAGGCATCTCAACCTTCAAGAGAAAAGTAAGGAACTCTCAGCACCCTTGGCTCTCGTGCTGCCAAACCAAGCTTGCGCCACCACCCCAAGCCCAACACCACCCTCCTCCGATCGCCAAAACCGCTTCAGTGGCTTTGGCCTCCCGATGTGGGCAACACCACCCAACGAAGCCACCCCATCACCAGCCACCACTTAGGCGCATCGTGAGGTGTCCACTACCAAGTAGATGTTGACAATCCACAAAGCATTACCAAGCCACAAAGTCACCTTCTCAGCCAACCTTCTTCCCGAAATCAACTCGACAACCACCCTGATGGAGATGTCATCGTCAACCACACCAACTCCCGCACAAGACTTGAGTCTCACAAAAGGAGCCATGATCACCTCAGCAACCTCCCTCAAATGTAGTTGCAACAGAATGCCCTCGATGGATAGCGCCACTCCAACCTTCACTGGTGGTTGCTCCTTCGATGCACCTTCATGATCGAAGGGCCACCACCACACAAGGCCCTCTCCACATCTTAGTTCCCCAAACACAAGCATTTACAACATAGTAGAGTGTATATCAAATAGCAAGAATCTCCCCACTATAAACTTGGCCACCTTGACCTCCACGATTTGACTCAGCTACTCCAAAACTTCCCTCCTTACATCCTCCAAGCCAACACGACCTTCAACAACCACGCCAACTAAGGCTGTGGTGAGCAGCTCCTCCAAATGCCTGGGTTGCATCAACCACGAGGCTTCGACTTCAAAGATTGGCGCCCCCACCCCCTGTGGAGTTGGAGGAAGCCCATACGTCCTGTGTTCTGGTCACACGACGACCTACGATGTCCTAGGCAACTATAGTGTTCCGGTCACACGACAACCTACCATGTCCTAGGCGACTACAGTGAAGGCATCGCATCAGATCTCGATACTCCCTCACCAAGTGACCCCTACCTGGACATTTGAAGCAAATCAAATCACCCCCACCAACCCTTCGAGACCTCTGATTAGAGACACAAGTCCATCCTTCAACCGTGCCTCTGCCCTCTCACTCTCTCGCTCTCATCCTCACCTTCTCTTTCCCTCTAGAATTCCCCCTGATTCTTTGTTACCCTCAAAGACTCTCTCCAGGCTTGACATAGAGGAGGATAAGGGTGTTTTCTCAACGACAAACATGGCATCTAGAGGTGCTCATTTACAGACAGTTCAACAGGAGGACAGGAAGTTGGAGATAGAGTAGAAGGTGAAGTCCCGTTAGAGATGGCTTAGAAAAGGTGACTCTAATGCCCTCTACTTCCACATCGTGGCAACTCGGAGAAGGCAAAAGAATTGGATAAAAAGGTTTGTGGTAAATGATATGTTATTTACAATTGAGGAGGTGAGGAAGGCAGCTTCAGACTAATATAAAGCCTTCAGGCTAGGAGAGCAGAGGGGACTACAGGTAGATGGCCACAGAAACACAACACATCAACAACGAGCAAACTGAGGGGCTTACTTCAAATTTCTCTTAGGATGAGATTAATCGTGTGGTTTGGGGACTGAATCCAGATGGGTACCCGAGCCCAGATGGTTTCCCTATTTTTTCTACAAGGAGTTTTCGACGGTGGTTAAGGGGGATGTCATACAGGTGGTGTTGGAGTTTGCAGATGGCAACCTCGATTTTAATCGGCTAAACAAGTTTTATATATTCTTCCTACCTAAGAAGGATGGGATCGATGCCATAAAAGACCATAGGCCTATAGCCTTATCAAATGCCATTTATCTCATTGTGGCCAAGTTGGTTGCTAACAGGTTGCGTGGAGTGCTAAAGGACATTGTTTCACCAGTGCAGACAGATTTTAGCCCAGGTTAAAACATACTTGATGGTTTTGTTGTTGCTTCAAAAATCCTGGCAAATTGGAGGATGAGGAAAAAGGCCTTGTGGAAGGTTGACTTCAGTAAGGCTTATGACTCGATACAATGGTCTTTCCTGTGGGCCTCCTTGATGAAGAGAGCCTTCCCTACTCGTTGGATGGAGTGGATGAAGTGTTGTGTGACGACAATCTCTTTCTCAATTTTGGTAAATGGAAATCTGACTGAAGAATGGATGAAGCCTCGGAGGACCGTAAAGCATGGGTGCCCCCTTCCACCTATGCTTTTTGTACTAGCTACTGATGCACTAGCAAGATCCACGTACAAGGCCAATGCAAGGGGTCTCTTCAGAGATTTCTCAGTGGATGATAGAGTGTCTATTCTGGTGTTGCAGTATGCGGATGATACCATTTTCTTTGTTGAGGGCTCTATGTTGCAAACAAGAAGGTTGTGCCTGGTGCTTGAGCTGTTTGATGAGGCTTCAAGACTACAAATTAACCTTTTAAAGTCCACTTTTGTTCCTATTCACACGACGATGGAGAGACTTTCATGTGGGGATGCACTTCATACCCTGGTGGGTGCACTTCCTCTCTAGTATCTGGGTCACCCTTTGTCTAATAAGTGGATTGCTGTGCATGATTGGCTTCTCCTCATTGAGAGAGTGGCAAGGAGGTTAGCAGGATGGGCTTTGAAGGTGCCTTTAGGGGAGGAGGGGGGCAAATTGATTTTGTTGAAGGCAATTTTAGCTGTTTTGCCCATTTATTTCATGTCTATCTTCAAATTTTCGCATAGTGTTGAAAGGAAACTTTCAAGTATGATGAGGGATTTCTTATGGACCAACCTTGGCACGACATGAAAGGGGGCCAAGTTGGTGGCTTGGAGTGAGGTTTACAAACCCGTGAAGGAGGAAGGATTAAGGGTTAGAGACCTTGCCATTGTGAATAACAGCTTCTTAGCCAAGTGGATAAACAAGCTTTTTTAGCATAGACAAGATCTCCTTAGTCAGGTAATGGAGGCTTCCTATGGAAGGAGACTGTGTTGGGATTTACAGTCGCTATCTCAACCGAACATTTCTCACTTTCTGAGAGGACTTCAACTTGTGCTACCTAAGGTGCAACGTCTCTTCTCTCCTTATGTTGGCTCGGGAGAGGTGTTCCACTTTTGGACTGACAAAGATGGGTAAGGGGAAGCTGAAGGACAGATTTCTAAGGCTTTTCGCTTCAACAATTGACAAGGAGGTGACTGTGGCCAATTGTTGGGTAGGATCTCGATGTCCCACTTTTGCAGGTAATATGTCAAATCAAAGGATCCAAAAGTTTCAGATGTTATTTCAGGAGTTGGAGGGCTTCCAACTGAAAGGAGTTGACCCTTTCGTATAGGATAAGGGTATTTTTTCTGTGTGGGAAGCCTACAAAAGGCTAAGGACTGTGGGGGTAAATGAATAGCTTAGACCTCATCAAAGATTGTAGGTAGATAGTAACGGCTGGCTACCCTTTGAAAATTAAAATCTTTGCATGGCTGCTCAGAAGGGGTTGCTTGATGACAAGGATGTTGAGAGTGAGATGGGCATTGAATGTAAATACACTTTATCCTCTTTGTCGCGATGGAAATGAAGACACAAATCATTTTTTTTTCACTTGTCCGATTTCGATGCAAGTCTAGAGGCATTTTTGTCATAACTGGATTCAATGCAATAGCAATACTGATTTCTAGGCTTCGTTCAAGAAGAAAGGTCGACAAGTAGGAACCTTCTTTTTTAGAGAGAAGGTAGTTTTCCAATTGATAACCACCTAGGTATCATATTAATAAATAGCCAAAAGACCAAAAATTACAAACTTAAGGTCCACAAATCCATTAAACAAGAAAAAAAATTCTTAGTGGATGGCATCTGCCCCTGAAAAGGGCAACATTCCTCTCAAGCCAAATGCCCTAAGTTACCACTAGGACCTTAACCCTCTCCTTTGTCCTAAAGACATTCCGCCTACCATGTTGATTCCCAAATCCAAAAAAAAATCAAAGTTCGAATGTGACACCCAATCAAAACAAAAATGTCTCCTAATTTAGAAAAAAAATAAATGATCCACATCTTCGTCAGCCACCAAAAATAAGGGGCAAGTCTTCTCCCCATTTGGTACCCACCATGCCCTTCACATTGTCATCATGAGCCTTCCTCTTTGGAGTAACCAAGCAAAGATCTTGACCTTCAAAGGGCAAGAAGACAACCATATCAATCTACAATCCCTAGAGAAATCTACGTCCACCATCAGTTCAACCCTATTCAACTTTTTTTACGCCTCTTTAACAAAGAAGTCACCCTCCTCCCATACAAAGGCATCATCACTTCCATCCGAATTCAAACCCTGCAACTCATGCAGCATGAACTGAAGCTCATTAATTCTTTAGTCCGATAGATTTCCCACAAAGGAGGGACACCAAGATCCCTACCAATAGTCTGCCACTTCTGTCAATCTATTACAAAGTAAACAATCTAGGGAATCGATCCCTCAGCCTCCCCTAACCCATCCAATCATCCAACCAAAAGCGAAAAACGTCCCCTGTCCCCAGATGAGGAGAAAAGGACCTCACCTTGGCAAGACCTGCAAAAGGCCCTTAACGAACTACGAGGAGCCATTCATAAGAGAGGCCAAGATACCCCAGGTAGGAGAGCTTCCATAACATGCCTGCATCAATCTCCCCAGAAGATCGTCTCTACACACTAAGAGCTTATTTATCCATTTAGTCATAAAACTTTCATTCATCCTCCCCACCTTCCTCACTCCCAGACCTCTCTCCCTGACAAGCCTGCAAACCTCTTCCTATGCCACTAACCTCGCTCTGTTTCCCATCACTTTATAATTTGTCCAGAAAAAAATCCCTCAACTCTTCTTTTCTATCTTTTACAGCAGTCTAAAGACATAAGTGAAATAAGAAAGCATAGAGGCGAGCACCGACTTCAGAAATACCAATCCTCCTCCTCTAGATAGAACATTGGATGCCCACCCTACTAATCACCTCTGTAGCCTATCAATCAAGGGGACCTACTCCTTCATCAAGATCTTTTTGGCAGAAAGAGGGAACCAATATTTTCAAGATAAAGGAGAAGGCAATGGCTTTAGCAATACTCTAGGGCATTGAGCTTAGAAGGAATGCATTTGTCTTTAAGGGCAGTGTCCTTATCTTGAAAATTTTATTTCTAGCATTTCTTCTTTAATGCATTTTTGCGACACCTATTTATAATCTTTTTATGAGCCTTTGCCTTTGATCTTTTAATATATTCTAGGTAGTTATCAACCAAATATCCACCCTTTTCCTATAAAAAAAAAAAAGGTGAGGAACGCTCTCAAAGAAAGTAACATCAGTACAAATGTGATCGCATTTACCAACTTGGTCATAACGATACCCCTTCTGCATGTAGGAATATACTGAAAAAATAGACTTATTAGAGACAAGTAATAAAGGCTATTAGAGTTGTGAACAAAACATACACAACCAAATGACCGAAGAAATAAGGGAAATAACTACCTATAATGAAACAAAAGCTTGAAAGGAGTATCACATCCGAGAATAGATAAAGGCACACGATTAATAAGATATGAAGTAGTGAGAACAACATCAGCCCAGAAAGACTTAGGCACACTCGTGGAAATGCGAAGTGTCCTAGCAGCATCAAGTATGTAACGTAACTTCCTCTCCGCAACCTCATTCTGCTAAGAAGTATGGGATCAAGAAGTCTAATGTATAATCTCACTGTCCTCGATAAAGACCCAAAGAGAGTGATGAACAAACTCAAGGGCATTATTAGATCTGAAACATTTCACTTTTGTAGAAAAAGAGTTTTGCACCTCCGGTACAGCTAATATTTTAGATCTATCTTTCAAGAAAAATATCCAAGATGCATGATTAAAGTCATCAACAAAAATCGCAAAATACTTATAACTAGAACTAATGAGAATACGATAAGGATCCCAGGCATCACAATGAACAAACTCCAAGACACTCCGACTATGTTGATCCACGCGAGAAGGAAAGGCACATCGATTGTATTTCCCAAGTTGGCACATCGATTGTATTTCCCAAGTTGGCACACCAAACAGTGGAAAATAGTAGTGGAAGGGGTGTCAGGAAACATATGACATAACTTGGATAAGGACAAATGAACAAGCGAGGAATGCCATAGAAGAGTGTTGGGGGTGATAGATGTAGTGTCAGCAAAAGATGTTGGGAGATCCAAGTAGTACTGGCCATAATGCTCATAAGCCCCACCAATCATCTACCTCATTCGGATTCCAGAAAATAGCAATGATTCTGCTCCAAAATAGTTCTACATTTCAATTGCTTGCAAATATGACTATTAGAAGGCTAAAAGGAAACTATGAAGCGCAATATACATAAGAAAGCTGAAATCTGGGAGAAACTCTACCAGTCCCAACATATGTAACAGGGGCTATACTACCATTCATTAGGCAAACAGAGGTAATAGTAATGGAATCTCCGACTGATGTGAGACTAGCATCCCTACTAGTCAAGTGGGTAAAGTCACCCAAATCAATGATCCAGTCAAAAGAAACTATATATTTGGCATTCGCTACAGTAACAGTGGCAAGAGCTATAGTGGAGGAAGTGGAATGCAACTCACTCCTCAAGAGCTAGCATAAACAATCCAACTCTTCCATAGTAAACAGAAAGATAGTATGATCAAGGACTACCTCAATATCAATAGGAGGATAAGTAACAGACAAAGTTTGGTTCACCTAGGCAAGCCTCTTGAACTACTACCAGTAATGATCTAAGGGATGGTCTTCTGGCACTGGACACAAGGGCATGTCCACGTTCACGTCCACGTCCACAAGAATGACCACCTCCTCCCCTTAAAGGCAGCAAAAGCAGTTGTCTCAGGGACCAACATAGCAGCAGAAGGTGCAAAATCAGCATCAAGTTTCTGGGCACGGCTATAGACCGTTTCCATACTGGGAATCGACTCAATGAATAATATCTAGTCCCTAGCAAAGTGACATCTAGCAGATAGTCCATCAAGGAACCTACTGTTGGTGCTAGAGCACCGCGATCGGTTGTTTTGATGATAACAAAACACGTGTCATTTAACATTTGCACTTGAAGTCTTAGATTTCAGGCAAATTACAAATGGAGACGTGATTAGACAGAGTTCGAGCTCGTATCCATGATAGATTGGAGGAGCTTGATGGAAAACAGAGAAAATTCGCAAGGAGCGATAGATTGAAGATGGAAGGACAAGAAGAATAGGATAGAATTCTGTTTATTTCTTTCATGTACTTTTATCTTTATTTCCTTACTCTTTTTGTTCCTTAGAAAATCATGTTAAAGAGCCTCAAAGTACCCTAACAGTAGTCCTAGGAACACCGGCACAACCCTAAGATACTTAGGTTTTCTGTAGAAAACTTAGAAAATCAATATAGGATTCAAACAGCTTTTTCAAACGTCTAATTCCAAAATCAGACTTCTGATAATGTGTTTTAAGACGTCTGACTGTTGATTCAGACGTCTGATAACATTTAGGCTGGACTTGTTAGCTCTATCTGATGAAATCAGACGTCCAGACCTCTGTCCAGACGTCTTAGAAGACGTCTGATGTTTTTGCCAGACGTCCAATTAGTGGACCATTGGCTGGCTAACAAACTCTTAAGAATATAACCGTTAGAGCCTTATCAGACGTCAAGCCTTTCCAGACGTCTGATAAATGACCATTTTGCCTCGACTGACCCGAAAATCTCTTCTCAGAGATTTTCTAGCCGTTGCACTCTCTTGGAAATCCATTCCCGCAGAAAATTAGGTTTCCAGACGTCCAGACATAGTGCCAGACGTCCTATATGTCGTCTGATGCACTTGCACTAGAACCCTATTTAGATCTGATTCAAGTCAGGAAGAAACTCGCCTAAAATCAGACGTCTGACCTTGTTTTTAGACGACTTAAACTGGTTTTCCAAACGTCTGATGCCAGGATCAGACGTCTGATAACCCTGTCAGTGCAATCATTGTTCCTGATTTCGACCCGATTCTCTTGGGCTTTGCACCCAACGACTATGGAAGCTTTCCAAAGACTTCCAAAGCTTTCCTAAGGCCTCTATAAATAGAAAGGAACCTGCACACAAAGATACACCTAGATACACAAGACACACCTAGTAATACACTTTCACACTCTTTTGTGTCTAAGAAAAGCTCTTGCTCTCCAAGCTCAAGTTCTACATCTTGAGAGCATCAAGCCTTTGCGCACCCGCTCTCCTGCCGTAATTCACGAGAGCGACGTTGCGTCGTCGCGTGGCTCACGCACCCGCGTCATCGATTCGAAGCACTCCTTGCAAAGGGAAGTTTCATAATTCCTATAGAAGCTAGGTTTAAATCTTTGTTGGCTCTATAGGACTATATTTGTTATTTTATCTTTGTTATTTGGTTGGGTATTCACTTTGCGAATTCCGGTCTCCTTCGTGGAACAAAATCCTTCTCGTGAAGAGAAGAGGTTGAGGAACGCTACCCTCACACTTGTAACGTGGTTGTAATTGAGGTTGAATCACCCTCGTTTAAGTGATTCGTTTAGTGGATTTAATCAACTTGGTGGATCGGAAAATCCTAACTCGAGAGGGTTAGGTGGTGGTTTTCACCCGGTTTGGGTTTCCACCTAAAAATAATTGTGCACATTGTGTGCTTGAATTTTTTGTGAGATTGTTTATATTCTATTCCGCATTTTATTACGTCACCCCCTCCTAGTAGGGAATCCACACCTACAAGTCTGCCACTCAACACACTCTATAACCTGCTTGTCACAACAAGCAAGCTGAAAGACAGCAAGCTCCACGTGCGACCCCTCAAACGTGTTAAAATCATCAACTAGCGACATCTTCCTGGTTAGTGCTTCAAATCCTCTGATAAATGTGTGCCCCTCCCAAATATCCTTAGTAGTCTTCTTATGCAGCATATTGGCCGCTATCTTGGATCAACACTATTCATGAGCCATTTCATGACTAAATAATTATCTTCCTCCCATTTTCAATATTTGGCATGCTTAACATCATGCGCATCATCTATTACAGCATGGATTTCTTATGTCCCCCAACAAAAATTCAGAATGCTCTCGACCACAAAACATAGTTCTGGCCCTATCAACTTTATGGTCGTCTCTTAAATCAAGGCAGAGATAGAGAGCTTAGTCTCTGAGGCAAAGATCGAGGCACTTGTTAGCCATGGGGAGCAGAGAAAATTAATCACTCAAATAGTATTATAAACGGTCAAGGAATCACCAAGTCAGGCACATAGAGCATGCTAGATGCTTAAAGAAAATGCAACAGTGCTCAGAACATACTGAGGCAGTCGATAATATCACGTACAAATGCGTAATTCAAGGAAGCAACACTCAATCAGGCCACCAACCACGAACAGAATCAGCAGCCAATCAAACATGACAACCATCAACAACAAGGTGCCGCACCACACAAATCAGGGGAATAAAGACCCCATCAGGTGACCGACCAGACCTACAGGGGATCTACCAGGGGCAACAGGCATCGTAGACCCCACCACTAATCCCAGCAGGCCCACCACCCAAGGCAAGTGACGGTGGGAAGGTGTGAGGGGATCCCGGTGATTTGTCAATGGTGTTGACAACAGGATTTGTCGCGAGAAGGTCTCTAGATCGTGATTCTAGATTGAAAGAAACACATTGATGATTGGTATTTGGCAGGATATCGAAACGTCATCCTAGAACTGTCGCTCTGATACCATGTTGAATGGAAAATAAGGCTTCTTATTCCAATGAGAAACCCTAACCTCTCTTTTATAGAAAAAAGGCATGTTACATGAAGAGTCCATAATAAAAAATAAACCAAAACACAGAGACAGAAAATAAGGAAAGGAAGAAATAAGAAATAAACTCTACCAATAAGCAAGGACTTAATTGCAACAATCGACATGCAATGTATGGACAAACCTTGGAGCTTTTGTTGGAGCCAGTTACGGGCTTTCCTTAGTAGAAAAAGCAGTTTGCCCCCATATTGGTAGTAGTGCAAGCTTTACATTTTGTAGGATCCTTAGACTTTCCATGGTCCTCTCTTTGAGGTTTTACCACTCTGTTTACTTTGGCTCAAGACCAAAAGGTATTTTACGAGATTGCAGTGGTAGTTCCAAAAAGTGGGTTGTTGGAAACTGTAAGGATTTGTGCTGTGCAAACGTGGAGGCTCTTCCACATGGAGGGAAGAAGCAACAACAGGCTACTGCAGTTGGCGCACATAGAACAAAGAGAGGAGAGCGAGAGTGCACCCAGCAGTAGAGAAGAAGAAAGGAGAGAGAGGGAGTTGGTTTATTTGTAGAAAAGATAATGCATTCAACTTAAAGAAACTTACATATGTTTTCTATCTATATAGAGAGCAAATCTTAATCTCAAACCAAGAAACAAATCTAATCAAATCTCTTAAAAATACAAAACATCAAATCCACTTAACTTACCTAAAAGACACATCACCATACTGAATAAGTAAAACTTGGACTCTTAAACCTACAAAACTCCTTAGGGTCGGCACCCCTTGGAGGACTCAAGACCTGCCACATGGCACTGTCACGTAGCCTGACAAACCTACCACATGGCACTACCATGTGGCCTTTATTCTCCACACTCCCTCTCAAGTTGAGAATGGGAGGACGTTGACTTGCTCTACTTGTCTCATTGATGCTATGGCCAGAAGCTCCACCATCTTCTTTTGATGTAACCGTAAATCCTCTTGCCACCTCTATAGTCGTTGCTTTTTTAGCAACCTTTGAAGTCATGGCAATTGGAACAGTCGTCTTGTCTTTGTATAACTTGATAGACTCTCTTCTCCAACTTCTTTGTCATGTCCTTAGACTTGGGCTCCTCCTCGAGTAGGACATGCAACTTGTCATGTCCTCCTACGAAGATCTTGAATGCTCAAGCCCATAGGATATAGTTCGAGGCACCCTGAAGCTTGATCGTGGTGCCTTGAACTATAACCTTTCATTTCCCAATGTTGATACAATTCTCGCTTTTAGCCATCACTATCCTTGAAAAACGAGCCTTCCTCTACTTGTACGCTTTACGTAAGGCGTTGGATGTGTGAGGGAAACTGCACATCGAAGTCCCCTACATGTCTCCTTGGGCCTTGCGTAAGGCATCAAGGTCCTTCAAGGAGTTCTTTAAGAGAACTCACAAGTCGACAAAGATACCACAACACATGAGGATTCAATGCACATAGGAATCATGCGCAAGATAGGGCCTTCTTGTGTGAGATCTCTCCCTCTTGCTCCTACATGGAAGAAGGGTGTTTATCAAGAAGAAAGCCACAAACATGTGGCTGTACTCCACCAGAAAACTCACACACAAAACTTGTATGCACGTAAAATGAAGAATAGGGGGAGAAAAGTCACGCACAAGGTTTGTGTGTGCCTTTTCTCCTCTTCTCCATTCTACGCACATAGAAAATCTCCGAAAAGAGCCTAGGTCGAAGGCTCTGACATCATGTGAGGATTTGTGCACTATGGGAGCTCCTCCACATGGAGGGAAGTAGCAACACGCTGTTGCAGTTGGCGCACGTAGAACAGAGAGAGGATAGAGAGAGTACAGCTAGAGGTAGAGAAGAAGAGAGGGGAGAGAGGGAGTTAATTTATTTGTAGAGAAGATAATGCATTCAACTCAAAGAAAGTTACATAGGTTCTCTCTATATATAGAGAGCAAATCCTAATCTCAAACCAAGAAACAAATCTAATCAAATCTCCTAAAATCAGAACACATCAAATATACTTAACTTACCTAAAAGACATATCACCATACTAAAAAAGAAAAACTTGGACTCTAAGTAAACCAACAAAGCTCCTTAAAGTCGACACCCCTTGGAGGACTCAAGACATGTCACGTGGCCTTTATTCTCCACAAATACTAACATTTGTATCAACTCTCTTGGACACTAATTTGTATGAGTTGTTTTGGCTTCATGAGCTTCTTGGCAACATCACCCTAAGGGCTACAGCGAAAGATGCAAAAGAGTAGGATAAGGAGATAAGTGTTCAAAAGGCTTTTAAGAAGCTAGGCTTCTCGCTATTAGATCGAGATGGACATTTCATCGCTATCTTGATCTAGAAAAGTACCCTTGAAGATTAGTTTCTTTGCCTAGGAGGTTCGACTATGGAGGATTGTCACTTGGACAAGATGTCAGAGATGGTAAACCCAGACATATACCACTTGTTTGATGTATAATGATGGCATGGAGGGCATTGACCATATTTTCTTTAATTATCATTTTGCGATTTCCATTTAGTCGCAGTTGTGTTGGAATAAATTGACACTTCCTCATCTAATGGATTATATAGTTCTTACAAAAGAGGCCATCTTGCTCTTGATTCTACATGATGTAGAACGAAGGAAAAAGTGTTAACATTTGTGGCTTTATGGTCCATTTGTTTAGCGAGGAACAAGTTGATTTTTGAGGGGGCAATAACATATGTTGACAATATGCTCTATCTGGCAAAGAGTTGTATCCGAGAGTGGGGTCATATGATTTTGTAATTCATTATCTAACCCATTTTGATTTAATAAAAATGCGAAGGCACTTTTTAGAAAAAAGTGAAGGCTACTGCACTCATGTAGCCTCCCTTTTTTTTTCTTTTTTCTTTTTTTGAAAGGTATAAAAAATGTAGCCTTCCCTTTTTATCTCTCGAAAAAACAAGGAGTTCTGCTTCCATATGGAACCAATTCATTGCCAAAGTCAATCAAAAGATTGTTAAATCCCCTTCGATCTTTTATTATTTATTGTAGTTTGGACTTGGTTGTATTTCTTTATTTCTTTTAGTACAATTTGTAATTTTTCCACCTCTATACATTAAGAGGTAGGAGTATGGAATAAGACAACTCGATTTATTTCTTCCAACTTGGTATCAGAGCAGTGGTCCTAGACCAATGCTTGTACCATCGTTGACTCCCATACCCCCTTCTCCACCTAAAAAAATCCTAACCCTAACAAGCTTCCTAGGGAGGCAACCACCATCGCCGCTAACCTTCCTTGGCTAGTCGGTGAGCCACAGAACCACCTCCTCCCTCGCTACTGCCTACAGTGCTGCCCCTACCGCACACAACCAGCGTGCATCGCCCCCATCGCCTACAGCACCGCCCCCAACGCGCGCCACCTCATTCACAGCACAATGCACTGCACTCAACACTACGTAAAGTGTTGCACCGTAAGGGGTGCCTCGCTTGTACACATAGCCTTGCATATAGCACTGCTCACAAACAAGTGTTGCTAATCCTAATGTCCTAAGCATGTTTTTCATCCATTCGTTGATTGTGAATTTGCTGGAGAAGATACGGCTTCTAAGAGTTCCTCGAAGGTGACATCAAAGCAAGTAGTGGAGATTGGGCTTACAAAAACCCCTTCTTTGATCCGATCGTAAAGTCAGACGAGACCAATTATGCCCGGTGTAATAAACCTTCCTGATGACAATGAAAGGCCATGACAAAGAGCATATTTTACTCCAACCAAAGCCAGTGGAGAAGATCATGAAGAATGCCTCTTGGAAGAAAGATAATGCCACAATCCATACTTAGATCATGAATTCAATCATCCCTAGGATTAAGGATGAGATTCTGTATTACTGCACTACCAAGGAGATGTGGGATAGTCTAAGGGGCACCTACTCCTACAACAAGAATTCCAGCAAAGTGTTCCAGATCTACAATGAGCACTCTCAAGTCCAACAGGAGGGCTACACGTTATCCCAATATTACTCGACCTTGAAGGGTCGCCTGAGTCCTGGAGAACTACAATGCATGTCGACCTGTGTGCATGTGTGTTACTCAGCAAACATATCACAAGGAGGAAACAGTCCTACAGTTTCTGGCTAACCTTGGACCAAACTACATAGCAGCCCGATCACAGCTTCTCACTCTCTCAAAGATTCCCACCTTGGAGGAAGCATACAACAACATGAGTAGGATCTATATTACCCCCATACTACTAAGCCTATAGGGTAAACTTCGACCCTTGCTACTACTCAGGGTCGTGGTCAAGACACTCCAACTACATGGGGCAGAGGTCAGAGACGTGGGCCCATTGGGAAAGGACGTCTAACTTGCACATACTGTAGGAAGCCAAGGCACATAGAGACTAATTATTGGACCAACCGTGGTCATCCTCCCAAAGGCAATCAAGTTGTTGCTAGTATAAAGCAACCAACCGATATTGTCTCTATGCCAAAGGCCGACTATGATGGGCTACTTCAGCACCTCACATAACTATTACAAAAGGCCTCATCTAGTTTAGAGACAGGTGCGTTCGCTTCTTCATCAGGAATAGAGTTTACCCTCTCCACTTCTGCTGATGATTAGTGTGATACTAACTAGATGGTTGATTCTGAAGATTCACGGCATCTCAATGGCAATCAGAGGTGTTTTCACTATCTTAAACCTGTTCCTCCAAGGAAGACTGTGCAAATGGCAAATGGGAGACACTAATTGTTGGATAGGGGGAGGTCTTAGTTACCCCCAATATGCGACTGACAAATATTCTTCTTGTTTCAAATTTTCCTATTAGTTTACTATCTATCAGTAGAATAACCAAGAAACTGAATTGTCGTGCTATATTTAACTTCATTACTTGTACTTTTCAGGATATCCTGACGAGGAGGACGATTGGTGGTGATCGTAAGGAAGGGGGAATCTACCGCCTTATCTAGTCACCCTTTGCTACAACCTGTCAATAGGGTATCACTTCTACTGTTGGGTGTCATTTCCAGTGGCACCTTCGACTTGGCCATCTTTCACTAGACAAGCTTCATTGTGTTATACCCTAGATTTCTTCACCTGCTACTATTTCTTATGATGCCTATCAGTTGGGCAAACATCACCAGAGTACCCATCCTGTTAGCTAGAGTCCAAGGTCTACTAAGATGTTCCAACTGGTTCATACTGATGTATAGGGCCCTAGCCATATTCTTAATCAGGTAAGTCATCGTTATTATTTAGCTCTTGTTGATGATTTTTCCCATCACACTTCAGCTCATAAATAAGTTTGATATTGGCAATGTCTTGGAACAATTCATTTTGGAAATAAGAACTACTTTGGTACCTGTGTTAAAAACATCTGCTTTAATAATCATCTTGAGTTTTGTACCTAGAGATTATGTGCCTTTTATAAATCCCATGATATTATTCATCAAACTATCTATCCTCATACATCCCAACAGAATGGAGTTGCTGAAAGGAAGCACAGGCATATCCTTGATGCAACATACACCTTACCAATCCATAATAGTGTTCCCTCTCTTTATTAGGGAGATGTTTACATGGCGTGTTACTTGATCAATAAAATGCCTTCTTCTACGATTCATGTGCAGATTCCCTTGTAGATTCTTTATCCAAAGAGTAATCAACTTCATGTTCCACCCAGGGTGTTTAGTTATGTTGCTTTTATCTACATTACTACTCTTGTTCAAGATAAGCTTGCTCCCAAGGCCATCAAGTGTGTATTTTTGAGATATTCTCACTCATAAGAGATATTGGTGCTATAGCCCCTACTCATAGGCACTATGTGGGTGCGAATGTCACTTTCCACAAGTCTATCCCATACTTTTCTACTGCTTGGAGGAGCCTCTCTCCCAAGGCTGTTGAGGTGCCTATGCCTATTGGTCCTAATCCTCCTACACCCTTGGAGGCTATCCTGATCACTAAACCACCACCCTCTATGCCTGTAAGATTTCGTAAGTCCCCCGTCACCTACAAGCTTCAACCCCTCCTCTCTACACCAACTCCACCTTAGGTGAGCACAAATGATTTATAGACTAATGAGATTGTGCCTAGTGATGATGCAAGTCCTATACAGCGAGATAGTGATGATGACGCAAGTCCTATACAAGGAGACAACAGTGTCTCATTCCCAACTGTTGTTGGAGATTCGAGGCGCACTTTGGCCGGTCCGATCCGGGCGGCAGGGCAGAATGCAACTGGCGGGGAGGGGAGCGAGAGATGGAGGGAGCGGAGGCTCGTCTACAAGCTGCGGTGGTCTTACCGTAGGGGGGCTGGCTCGGAAGACCTCGTCTGGGGGAGTGGCTGGGGTCGACCGACGTCAATCACCGGCGGGGCTGGGTACCTCTGGTGGAGCTGGGTCGTCTGCGGCGGCTTTTGCTAGGGGCGGCGACGGGGTTTTCTCTGCTCTGGGGCCCCCAGCGGTGGCGGAGGGGCGACAGGCGGCGGGTGCTGGTGGTGGAGCTGGGGAGCTAGTGGATGCGGGGGCAGGGAGGACAGCTGCGGCGGCTGGGCTGCCTGAGGGCGAGGCTGTGGTGCTAGGGGACGCAGTTTCGTTGGCTGTAGGAGATCTGGAGGCTGCGGGGCGAGGAGGGGAGTTGGGTAGTGGTGAGGGGAGCCCGGATGACCAACGTTTGTTGATGGAAGAGGAGGATGATGTGGCCGCAATGATGGGGTTTAGGCGGTTTACGTCTGGAGGCGATTCTCGGAAGTCCTCATGACTAAGGTCTTGTCATGGAATGTGAGGGGTCTGAACGACCCGTCGAGGCGGGCAGCTTTGCGGGGGTATATTCAGAGATGGGGGCCTGATGTGGTCTTTCTCCAAGAGACGAAGTGTGGGAGCTGTGATGGAAGGTTGTGGAGGGAGGTGGGGGGAGAAGTTTGTGGGGGTTTCTTGGCCCTGGATGCGGATGGGAGTGCGGGGGGAATTGTTGTGGGATGGAAGGAGTTTCCTTGCTGGACACTCTGGTTGGATCCCATGTTGTCACTGTTAGACTTCAGAGATGTCGAGACGACACATGTATGCTCCTTTC
Source organism: Thalassia testudinum (assembly GCA_037157565.1). Lineage (NCBI taxonomy): Eukaryota > Viridiplantae > Streptophyta > Magnoliopsida > Alismatales > Hydrocharitaceae > Thalassia > Thalassia testudinum. The sequence continues at coordinate 5,940,089 of JAZHRO010000018.1, read as the reverse complement.
TTCAGTTTATGGCCCGACGGAGGGTCGGAGAAGACAGGTCTTATGGGAAGATCTGAGCCAGGTTGCGGCAGCTTTTCAGGTGAATCCTTGGCTGGTTGTTGGAGATTTTAATGTTACTCTGCGGGATAAAGACAGACCGGGTGACCGAGGGGGGTTAGACCAGGGCTCTGAGGCATTTGCAGGCTTTATGGTAGACCAGGGGCTGGTTGATATGCCTCTGTTGTCCTGTCCTTACACATGGAGGAACTCTGGAGGGCAGCGATCCCGTATTGGCAGATTTCTAGTTTCGACGGCGATGGCGGAGTTGTTCCCGATGGCGGAGGTTAGACCTTTGGAGCATCCATTCTCGGATCACACCCCCTTGCTGTGGGCATCGAACGAGAGATGGAGACATGGTACTTACTTCAAGTTCGACAAGGCGTGGCTCATGGAGGAGGGCTTCAGGGGTTTGATTGAGGAACGGTGGAGGTCATCTAAGGCGGATGGTTCGGCGGCTGCCAGATTGGAAGCGAAACTGAGGGATTTGAGATCTTTATTGAAGACCCACATCAAGCAGGTTAGGGAGGAACGTGGGAGGAAGAAAGAGGAGGCGCTTGCTAAGATTGCACGCCTGGACAGGGCAGAGGATGTTGGGCTCCTTTCAGACGATGACAGGGTTCACAGAGCGAGACAGATTCAAGTGATACAGGAAGAAGACCGGAAAGTGGAGGTGGAGTGGAGGGTAAGGTCTAGGCAGAAGTGGCTGAAGGAGGGTGATTCCAATACCCGATTTTTTCATATGGCTGCATCAGGTAGGAGAAGGAGGAACTGGATTGACAGATTGGTGGTGGATGGGGAGGAGTTTGTGGGAAGGGAGGCGGTGGGAGGGGCAGCTGCGAGTTATTTTAGAGATTTTACTGGGTGGAGACGGGGGGAAGGTGGAGATGGTTAGGGTCTGAGATACCACAGATCCGGGAGACAGACGCCAACTTCTTGACTGGTTCTTTTGGGGAGGATGAAGTCCGTGAGGCAATTTGGGGGTTGAACGCGGATGGTTGTCCAAGGCCGGATGGCTTTCCGGTTGCTTTCTACAGAGAGTTCTGGCCGGTGGTGAAAGAAGACGTGATGCAGGTGGTGCAAGAGTTTAGAGCGGGTAACTCGGGATTTAATAGGCAGAACAAATTCTACATGTTCCTGTTGCCGAAAAGGGAGGGTGCTGAGGAGATTTAGGAGTGCAGACCGATAGCTCTTTCGAATGCTATCTACTTGGTGGTGGCGAAGCTTCTGGCAAATAGATTGAGGACACTGGGTGGGATTGTAGACTCGGTGCAGACGGCCTTTGTTCCTGGTAGGAATATTTTGGAGGGTTTCGTGATGGCCTCGGAAATCCTTTTGTCCTGGAAGAGAGATAAGAAGAAGGCTTTCTTATGGAAGGTCGATTTCAGCAAAGCTTATGACTCGATCCAGTGGTCGTTTCTTTGGGCGTCCTTGGTGAAGAGGGAGTTCCCGCTAGTGTGGATTGACTGGATGAAGAGATGCGTCACCGCGACGTCTTTCTCAGTTCTTATCAACGGAAACCCAGCTGGGGGTTGGATCCAACCTAGGAGGGGGGTGAGGCAAGGTTGTCCGTTGGCCCTGATGCTCTTTGTGATTGCCGTGAATGCTCTTGCTAGGGCGGCGAAGAGGTCTTGTGAGAGAAACTTGGTGAGAGGTTTCTCCTTGAGGGATGGGACGAGAATCCCACTGCTTCAGTATGCGGATGATACGATCTTCTTCATTGAAGGTGGAGAAAAGAAGGCCAGAAGAATGCGATTCCTTGTTTTCTTACTGGGTAAGGCGTCGAGATTGCAGATTAACCTGGCTAAGTCGGATTTTGTCCCTTTCAATATGACTGAGACGGAGGCGAAGGGGTGCAATTTGGGTCTTGGCACAGAGCAGGGTAAGCTTCTGATTAAGTATTTGGGCTTACCGTTGTCAGATGGGAGGATTCTGGTAAGAGACTGGGCCTCCCTGGTGGAGAGGTTGGTAGGGAGGTTGGAGGGGTGGGCGTCCAGGCTACTGTCTAGAGGTGGGAGGTTGATCCTGCTCAAGGCGGTTCTGTCAGCAATGCCGTCATACTTCATTTCCGTACTGAAGATGCCTCGACAAGTGATTGCAAAGATTGAGCGAGCTATGAGGAGTTTCTTTTGGTCCAGTTAGGGGATGAGTGGACAGGGTGCCAGGTTGGTTGCTTGGGAGGAGGTCTGTAGACCGTTGAAAGACGGGGGGCTCAGCATGAGGGATTTGGAGAGATCTAATGACAGTCTGTTAGCGAAATGGGTGGGGAGCCTGTTGGAAGGAAGGGGGGATATGTTGGGCAAGGTGTTCGAGACGGCATATGGTTGTCCGGTGCGGTGGGATCTCCTGGTGTCTCCGCCTAGGGATGCCTCTCACTTCTTGAAAGGCTTGTCAACGGTGGCTCCTAGCGTGAGGAACTGCTTTGTTCCTGTGTTGGGAACAGGGGAGATTTTCATATTTTGACAGGATGACTGGACGAGTGATGGAGCACTTTGCAGAAGATTTCAGAAACTGTTTGCCTTGTCCCAAAACAAAATGGCGTCTGTGGCTGAGGTATGGGAAGATGGGTGGTGCACGCGCTTCGTTGGCAATCTGTCAGATGCGAGAGCGCATGATTTTCAGGTCTTGATGAGTTAGAGGGACTGCATCCAGCGGCTGGTACGGACATGTTTGGTTGGGACGAAGGTGAGTTTTCGGTAGCGGCTGCATACAGGAGATTGTCCGCTGTTGGTCCTGGGGTGGAGCTGGATCTGGTAAGGGACAGATTTGGAAAGCCGCGTGTCTGCTGAAGGTCAAGATTTTTGCCTGGCTACTTAGGAGGAGAAGGCTGGTGACTAAGGCGTGGAGGGCGAGGTGGGCTCCTGGAGATTGTAAGGTGTGCTCTTTGTGTGGGGTTGGTGAGGAGGACGGTGACCACCTTTTTTTCACTTGCCCTTTTGTGGTGCAAATTTGGGGCAGGATGGGCGGGAGGTGGTGGGAGTGTCGACTGTTTGAGGAATTCTGGCATAGTTTCAGAAGTGGAGGTGGTGTTGGTGGACATTTCATTTTCCGTACGAAGAAAGAGAAGGCCAGGCTATTGGCAATTCTTTAGGGTATTTAGTTGGGCAGAAATGCGGTGGTTTTCAGGGGACCTTACGTAGAAAATTTTGTTGAGTCTATTAACTCCTTGTTTTCTCTTTGGGTTGAATCCTTGTGAGTGGGGGACCTTGGCGCCTGCCTATTGTAATGTTGTTTATTGTTGATTCTATTATATATATTTTTGGGTAGTTATCACTCTGGATAACTACCCTTTCCTTTTTCAAAAAAAAAAAACAATGTCTCATTCCCACCCTGAGTAGCCAGAGGCAATCCGTGAGGACGTACCAGTTCCAGATGATCTAGATCTCCCTATTGCAACTTTGCAAGGACCTACAGAGTTGTATCTAACACCCTATTGCTAATGTCATGTCAGATGCTTTTCTAAGAGGGGCATACAGCAAGTTTGTCACGCTCTTTCCACCACGCAGATTCCTACATCTCACTAATAGGCTATCCTTGATCTGAAGTGACACCAGGTCATGGAGGATGAGATAATTGCACTACGCTATCGTGGCATGTAAGAACTTGTTAACTTACCTCCAGGAGCATCAGTTGCAGTGTGTCAACAGGTTTGTTACCATCAAGTACCACCCCAGCAAGACGATAGCGAGATACAAAGCTCATCTTGTGGCCAAGGGATTCACGCAAACCTATGGCATAGACTTCTTTGACACGTTCTCTCCAATGACATGCCTTCCTATCGTGTGCATTCTAATCTCTATAAATGTGTAGCAAGACTAGCTCCTCCATCAACTTGATGTAAAGAACACCTTGTATGGTGACTTGCAAGAAGTGTATATGCAACAACCCCTAGGATATGAGATTCAAGAGGAGCATTCCAGGGTGTGTCGCTTGCGTAAGGGGATTTATGGTCTGAAACAGAACCCAATACTTGGTTTCAGAAGTTATCTGAGGTTGTTGAGACATTGGGTTTCCACAGGTCGTCGTCAGATCATTCCTTATGTGTCAAGAGGGCTGCATAGGGTGTAGTGGCATTGCTTGTTTACGTTAATGATATTATTCTTACGGGGGATGATGGACCTAGCATTGCTAAGGTCAAGAAGAGCCTTGCAAGTAACTTTGTTATATAAGATCTTAGACCTTTTAGATACTTCCTTGTAAAAGAAGTGGCACAGAGTAGGAAAGGAATTGTACTCTCTCAGAGGAAATATGCACTTGACTTGCTACAGGATACTAGCATGCTAAAGGCAAAGCCAACTAATATTCCTATGAACCCTAAGGCACGTTTATACGATGAGGAGATCGAGGTAGTGAGTAGTCGTCAATACAGAGGACTAGTGAGCAAACTCCTATATTTAACTATTACAAGATTAGACATTTCCCTTGCTGTTGAGAAATTAAGCCAGTTCATGGATAATCCTACTAGACAGCATTGGGATGCTACTATGATACTGTTAAGCTACCTGAAAAGGACACCAGGAAAAGGGGTTCTGTTCAGCAAGGGAACCTCTATGAGTGTTATAGCCTATACAGATGCAAATTATGCATGATGTCTTGAATTTATCACTCGCTTTTGTACCTATGTAGCAGGGAATTTGGTGTCATTGAAGTGAAAGAAACAAGTCATATCCAAGTCCAGTGCAAAGTCTAAGTATAGGGTTATGGCACACACAATTGCTAAAATAATGTGGGTGAAATCCCTTCTACCAGATTTACATGTGTTTGTTGACACCCATATAGAGATAAGATCTTATAATAATATTGCCACATGTACTACCAAGAATCCTATGTTTCATGAAAAGACCAAACATGTGGTGGTAGATTGCCACTACGCACGTGACTTAATCTAGAGAGGTCTCATCCACACAATGCATGTCTCCTCTAATGACCAGACAGCAAATATCTTCACAAAGGCATTGCCCTGATATTTCCTTGATATTTCTTGTTCCAAGCTGTGCATGATCGACATTTATGCAACAGCGTAAGGGGAAGTGTTAGAACCCCTTCAGTCTTTTATTATTTCTTGTAGTTTAAACTTAATTGTATTTCTTTATTTCTTTAAGGAGTACTCTTGTAATTTTCTCACCCCTATATATTAAAAAATAGAGGTATGGGATAAGACAACTTGATTCATTTCCTTTAACTAAGGCATTCAAAAAGTAGCTTGTAAAAGATGCCTAGGTTTGTAGACAGAGTAGGTCTTTAACACAGAAACAAAGAAATATATGAAATTGATGGTTCACAGATATATCAGTACTTTCAATATGTCAAGATGCCAAGCTAGATACCTTGCCCATCAGTTGTCAGCATCTTTTTCATTATTGACAAAAGAGTTGGCTCGATTTCAGTAAAAAGATGGGGAAGCCCATTGACAGATTCCAAAATTGTGCCTATGGCACGCAGACAACCAGCTGCAGCTAGAGCACCTGCATCGTCTGTCTCATAATCGGCTTCAGATGTATTTATGCACTTCCAAAATGCAGCAGCCTAGAAACAAGTGTACAACTCTCCGTAAATAAAAGTTAATTCACGCTTTAAATTGTTGTGGCAAGACTTGATTGCTGCAGTCATTAGGCAAGTAACTAATTACCAAATTCTGGCATAGTCCAATTGCATATGGTGCCATCTCCTCACCAAATTTATCTACTATAGTTTCAAGAGTAAAAACAAGGTCTTCATTCTCAACCTCATTCATAAGTTTAAAGAATTCTGCAGATAAGATGATAGCAATGAAGTTATTAGAATTTCAAAGGACTAAAAGAACATCTAGAGAAACCAACTTATACCATCGAGCAACTGAGGCAGAAAGGGACGTATCTCATTTAAGTCTGTAACAATTCAAAAAATTGTTGGTTATCCTTTCGACTAAATAAAAGAAACATGACTCTATGTATAAAATAAAGACCTTTGCATGCTTCCACAAAAGAGCGCAATGCAAAAACAGAATCAACACGCACAGGAAGCTCCGTATCATGTAGAGCTGAAACGACACAGTGTAATGCCCTACGAAAGTTATTGTCATCAGAGAAATTGATAGATGCATACTGGCCTGCAACCCATGCTGCCTGAAAAAACATTAGGAAACAGATTAGAAACATGCACACAATAATGGAGAATATGAAAGTGTGGAGATTTGGGTGCTATGGGAGCTCGGAGGCTCTTCCACATGGAGAGTAGAAACGCAACAGTAGTGACGGCTGCTGTTGTGGCTGTTGCACACAGAACAGGGAGAGAGGAGAGAGAGGTGCAGCCGGAGGTGAGAGAGAGAGAGAGAGAGAGAGAGAGAGAGAATAGAGGAGAGAGGAGAGAGGAGTTGCGGAGATATTTCTTTAATATTGCAATTCAAAGAATAATTGATTACATAGGCTCTCTTTATATAGAGAAACATTCCCAATCTCTAAAATAGGAAACAAATTCAATTACAATCAATTAAATCTCCGCAAATCAGAGAATATCAAATCCCTCTAATTACTCAACTAATTGACACCTAACTTACTAAAAATAAGAAAACTTGGAATCTAAGCAAACTAAACTTGACTCCCAACTAGGGCCGTCACCCCTTATTGACTGACTGGGCTGGCTGGACTGCCATGTGGCACCTGCCACATGGCCCTTTAATCCTCACTGAAAGAATGAAAAACATGACATTCAAATAGGCATAGGAGGATAGATAGACAAACAAAGAAATTAATGTTACCGTAGAGAGAGAGGAGCAATTTTCCCTTATTTTTTGACCGTTTATTTTACTTTTCTACTTTGCTAACAGTTTGTCTATAATAGTTTCCTAACCTCTCCCTACATAAGGAGGTTTAGGGTTTCCATAGAGAAGAAAAAAAGAACATTTTTATTCTCTTTATATGGTATCAGAATGGCAGTCCTAAGACAGAAGTTGATACCTGCTCAATCCCTCCCCTCTATTTCCCTTTCTCCACTGAATAAGCCAAACCCTTCTAGAAGTTCATGCCTTTCTTGAGGAGAAAAGGGTTTTCTCCTCTAGAACCTCAAGGGTCCCAGTCCTAAGGTACAAGGCCTAAGGGAGGGGACCTAGACATAGCTGCTACAGTAAGTGAGGTCTCCAGTCACCATCCACACAACCACCGGGTTGAGGCGACACCAAAGCACAATCGTCGAACCCCAACGACGCCGCCAAGCACCAATCATCGCCAATTTTTGTTTCCAGCAGAAACAACAGTGGTGTTGGTGGATCTTGTTCTTACTGCAGCAACCGAAAGAGGGGGCATTACTCCTAGGTGACCATCCCAAAGTGATCACTCAAAGCAGGACCATCACCAATGATTGGTGAGCCCACCGATCACCGAAGATCCTCGCCGAAGGATTGAATAGGGTCACTGGTGACCCGTTGGAAACTATCGGTGGTTATCAGGACCCTCTTGCCTCAATATAAGGTGATTAGAACCCATTCTAGGAGTTTTTACAACTAATTCAGATCTAATATGTGAAATTTTCTCGCCGAGATTTTGTTTGGATGAATGCTTCTTCCATGGATAGTTGTAACGATGCTTCTTTAGTATCTTTGTATTTATTGATTACTATTTTGAGGTGGAACCTTGATCTTGTTGAGAAGGATGGTGTTTGGAATTGTCAATTCACCTACACAAGGAAATGGAACCCACAAGGAGCTCAAAAATCTCTTCTTTGACCCAATCGTAAAGTTCAATGGAACCAATCATGTGCTATAGTCACAAACATTTCCTCACGGTGTTAAGGAATACGGAAAAGAGAACATACAAGCCAAATCGAGGTCCAAGAAGTGCTTATCTACTATGATTGTCTCTCATAAAAGAGATAGATGTAGTTCGTTGTCTACTCGAGGACATAGATGTAGCCATGGTGGCCAAAGACATAGGATTGAGTATCAGGCCTTTGCTACACCTAGGCTAGCATTCGAAACAATTACTATTTCACAGATTAAGTATGATACGCTAATTCAGGCACTCAATAAGTATGAAGCTTCTCAAGTGTGTGTTGTATGCTAGTCACAGGTAGAGGATGCAGACAAGCTGGTTGATTCGAGTGCATCTCGACACATGTGGTGATGCAAGATAATTCTCCAAACTTAGACCGGACACATCAGGTAGAACAATATTGGTTGACAATGGGCGACATTCCCCTATCACGAGTCAGGGGGAGGTATAGGTTGCACCTCATATACTACTGGAGGATGTTCCTCTTGCTCCCAATTTCCCTTTAAGTTTACTCTCTATCAATAAAATTACGAATGAGTTGAATTACAAAGCAATATTCGATTTAGTGTTACTTTTCAAGACATAATGGCAGGCCAAGTAATTGGTTGTGGCCATAAAGAAAGGGGTGTCTACCGCCTTCTGCAATCACCTTATGTAGGGCGTGTGTCACTTCCATCAAGTAGATCATCTAGTTATTTGTAGCATCTCCGATTTGGTCATCTTCGACTACCTAATCTCTGACGTATGATACCACAAATTCCACATGTAGCTACATTTCAATGTAAGGCTTGTCGATTAGGAAAGCATCATAGGAGCTCCTTTCCAAGTGGCAGCAATGGAGCTTAGAGACTACGTTTCAGTTACTTCACCTGGATATCTAGAGAGCTAGTTGTGCTCCTAACCATGCAGGTCACATATTTTACCTGGTTGTTGTGGATGACTTTCCTGAATTAGCATGGGTATTCTTACTAAACTCCAAGTTAAAAGCAAGCAACACGATCAAAACCTCTTTAGTAGACATAAAGAACCAATTTGGAGCCAATGTAAAAATCATTCAACCTGATAATGCCCTCAAATTTTGTACCCATTCTCTTCGTACCTTCTACAAGGAATGTGGGATTATCCAACAAGTTCTTACACATCACAGAAAAATGTTGTGGCCAAAAAGAAACATCGCCATATTCTGGATGTGCACATACACTTCTGATCCAAAATAGTGTACCTATTTCATACAAGGGGATGAGGTGCTTACTGCTTGCAATCTCATCAATAGGATGTTGTCCGCTATTATTGACGAGCAGAACCCTTATTCGATTCTATTTCCATATCGTAAGCCATTTGAAGTTCTACCCAAGGTATTCAGATAGGTAGCATTTATGCACCTCCATGGATCCAGTAGGGATAAGTTAACTCCTCGAGCAATCAAATGTGTCTTTATTGGATACTTAAAAGCCCAAAAAGGTTACAAACATTATGATCCTGTTAGTTGACATTATTATGAGAGCGCAGATGTCACTTTTATGAAGTCAATTCCTTACTATTCTACAACTGGCTTACGCACTACCACTCCAACACCCAAAGGTGAGGCAATCATTTCATTCATGTTCCCTTAGATAAACCATAGAGGCAACCCCATGAGAGTCCACCTCCTCCTATTGATTACTCAAAGAGCAGGTTCAAGATGAACTATTTTTGTCGTCAAGTTCAACAAGAACTACCCCTTGCAAGGACTCCTTTAAAGTCGATACCTTCTACTCAGGAGAGTCTTGGACCTGATGATACGAAGACCCACATTCCTATTACTCAAGGAAACTCTGATATACCTCAGCAGCCTGAAACTACAATCAAAGACTCCAAACCTGAGCCTGGTGAGACGGATAGTTCAGTGGAAGATAGTTTTAATTTGCCCATTGCCTTGCGGAAGGGCACTAAATCATCCACATTGCATCTGATGTCAAGTACAAGTCTATGGCGAGTCTTACTCTTCAGTACCGACAATTTGCTATCACTCTACTATTTGAACACCTACTACCACCCATCAAGCAACAATCTACAATCTAAAGTGACAGCAAGCCATGGAAGAAGAGATGGTTGCGTTAGACTCTCATGGGATTTGGAGCCTAGTTTAGCCTCCAAATGATGCAACTATGGTAGGATGAAAATGAGTGTTTACCATCAAATATCGTCCGGATAGGTCTAGTGAGAGATAAAAAGCTCAACTAATAGCAAAGGAGTACACTCAAATGTATGGGGTTGACTACTTCAACACCTTCTCTCCAGTTGCTCGACTTCCCATAGTTTGCACTTATTTCAATTGTTGTTCATTGCAACTAGCCTCTCCACCAAATTGACGTCAAGAATGCTTTTCTCTACGATGATCTAAAGGAGGAAGTCTAAATGCAGCAACCTCCAGGATTTGAGCCTAAGGGGAAGTGTTCCAAGGTCTATAGATTGCATAAGGCAAGCTATGTTCTCAAGCAGAGTCCAAAAGAACGATTTCAAAAGCTCTCAAATGTGATTGAGAGGGTTGGCTTCAAGAGATCTCCCAACCACTCATTGTTCATAAAAAAGACCAAAATATGTGTGATAGTGATGCTTGTGTATGTGGATGATATTATACTAATAGGAAATGATGCAAATAGTATTTCAATTACGTAGGAATTTCTAGCCAAGCACTTTGTTACAAACAACTTGGGTCTACCTTGTTATTTCCTTGGAACTGAGGTGGCTTAGAATGCACATGGAGTAGTTCTTTCTCAGAGGAAGTATATAGTAGATCTATTTCAAGAGATCGGCATGCTAAGGGCGAAACCCACTTCTATTCCCATGAACCCTAGCATGCATCTATATAAAGATAATTCAGAGCAAGTTGATGCTAGGCAGTTCAAATGCTTAATAGGGAAGCTACTATATGTCACTGTCATAAGGACCAATATTGCATTTGTGGTAAGCAAACTGAGTCAATTCATGGACAACCAAATACACTAAGATACGGCTGATAATCATTAGGTACCTAAAGTCAGCTCCAAGAAAGGGATTGCTATTTACTTGTAGGAGCTCCCCAGATGTGGTAGCCTACACATATGCCAACTATGTTAGATGTCCAAAAGATAAGAAGCCTAATACTAGTTTCTACACATTCGTTGGGGATAATTTGATTACATGATAGAGCAAGAAACAAACCACAGTAGCCACTTCAAGTGCAAAATCAAAATATAGAGCTATAGCTCAAACTACATCTGAACTTATGTGGATTAGATCAGTTCTCATGGATCTATAGGTTCCAGTATCCAACCCTATGGAGATGAAATGTGACAATAAGGTTGCCCTCTTCACTGCTAACAATCCAGTCTACCACAAAAGGACAAAATTTGTGAAAGTAGATTGCCATTACACTCGCAACATGGTCCAGAAAGGGTTTATCTACACTTCTCACATAGCTCTTGGAGACCAAATGGATGACATGTTCACCAGGGCACTTCCCCGTGCTTCATTTGATCGGTGTTGTTCCAAGCTAAGCATGATAAAAATTTACGCTCCATCTTAAAGGAAAGTGTAGAGAGAGATGAGCAATTTTCTCTCATTTTTTGATAGTTTATTTTACTCTTCTACTTCCTAAGAGCTTGTCTATAATAGGTCCCTAACCTCTCCCTATACAAGGAGGTCTTGGGTTTCCATAAAAAAAAAAGAACATTTCCGTTCTTTTCGCAATTATAGCTCAATTGGTGGAGAGGCAAGTCAAAACTTTACATTTGTTTCAACAGTATACAAAAGGAAGACCATGGGATATCATATTGCATGGGAGACAAAAAGCCAATAAAAAGAACTAAACAAATGTACTGGGGACAAAGCCATATTGGTGTGATCAATGAAGGAAATGCAGGAGCATATGCTGCATGCTCATGATCGATTAGATTCTATATGAACTGATAAAAAAGAAAGCCCAATTAAATAATATTTTTTTTTATAATCATAGTTTATCAACTATAACTTTGTGCATGAACTAGCCAATGGCTAATGTAACTCATTAGATCTTTCATGAGGATTGTAGAGTCTAATCAAGCATCCAATAATGATGACATGCTAATTGCCTGAATGCACAAAAAATTTCGCAAGGGAAGACATATCAACACATGGCCTAGCACAAAATCTGCAAGGGAGTTCACATTGCATAAGGTGAGGATACGAGTTCATTCCATTGTGTAGGTACCTATTGTACCCAGTCTCCATATTTTCATAGAGGATGAACAGGATATGAAACCTAGTTCAATTAGGTCACTTAAACCAAAAAGCTTCTGGAAGTATTGGATACGACTGTCAGAAGGTCAATTCACATCTTTGGCTATGAGAGACAAAAGGAGAAACCTTGAGAAGATTGGCAATAGTTGCACAAGGATCTAGAGTGTGCCTTAGAGGTAAAAATATATGAAGGTAGGATTGTCATTATCAAAAATTGTTTTGGAAGAAGAGATTCTATGCAATCATTTGCATCTACTGGTATATGCAAGCCAAAAGGTTTGGAGGCAAGGATTAAAAAAATGAGATCCAAGAAACCCAAAAGGAGAAATAACCTGCTTAAACAGACTGAGTGAATTTCTCTGTGTAGTTTGCACATGATACCTTGGGGGGAGGTGAGATGAGAGGCAAAGCGAGAGAGGGAAAGTAAGATGTGAGGAGAGAGGACACGGGTGGACAAAGGAGTAGAGGTGAGATGAGAGGCAAAGGGGGAGAGGGAAAGTAAGATGTGAGGAGAGAGGATGACGGGTGGACGAAGGAGCACAGGAGGAGAGTCCGTGACCACTAGCAAGGGTTGAAGGTGGTGAGGCAACAGCCATCATTGCTGGTCTGCTATAGGTGCCACCAAGGAGGTCTTCTGGTTGCAGAGATCCGATCGTGCATCTCCGATGCCAATGTGTGACAAAGGAGAAGCCCATAGAATCTTCGAAGGAGAGTGTCAAACTAGTGATGGAGAAGGCATTAGGTTCCTGGTCAAAGTCAATGCCGTCATTGTTGGAAGTCTTGTGTTATGTGTTGGTAGGAGACATTAACAAGGGAGAAGGGGGTGTAGGACAAGGAAATCTATCCCTCTAAGGGCATGAAGTTGGCAATACTCAACAACAACAACCAAGCCTTTTCCTATACTAAGTGGGGTCAACTATATGAATTCTTTGCCTTAATTAGAAGAAGTTCTTGCTCCACGGGTGCTGTTGGTAATAGAATAATGACTCTCATTGAAATAGAGAACCCTAAAGAGTAAGATTAGGAAAATTAAATAATAGATCCAATAGAAGTAGGAAATAGAAAAAAGAAATAAAATAAGACTCTTGACTCTCAAAATTAAATAAGCTAACCTAACTCCCCAAGTTGGAACATGCAACGTCCAACTTGTTACAGAAAATTTAACCCCCTTATGTAGAAACCCTTCTACAAGAGAAGGGAAAAGAACTGGGAGGACCAGGTAGGCAGTCAATAGGAATCGATCCCAAGCAAAGGTAATAAAGGCACACAGTCAAGGCCTAGCTGTGAAGAAACATCCTATAAGTAAAAAACAAATTGGCAAGGCAACAGTAGGGTAAGAGACTATCCTAAGGAAGCAAACAAGTAATATTAGCGATAGGAGAAAAGTGACTCGCTCACATTCCGCACCAGTCATTGACTTCATCAAAGAAGCTAATCAGTGGATCAGGTCCAACACCATGATCAATAGCGGTAGTAGGGGCAAGGGCTGTAACGACCCATGTAATAATAGTAGTAATAGAGGAGGGCTTGCTCTTCAATAAAGTCCTCAATTCCCAATGCAAAAAAAAATCCAATTTTCAAGGGTGCAGGGAGGCAGCCCTACGGTACGGATCATTCTCACATCAAAGGCATGATTTTTTTAAAAAAAGAGTGGTTATCCAGTTGATAACCACCAAGCAAATATATTAATAATGATCAAAAAGGCCTAATTACAAACTCGATGTCCAAAGACTAACCAAATAACATATGGAAGCAACAAATTTCTCATCATAAGGACGCTCCCCCCTGAAAACAACCACATTCCTCCCTAACTAGATGCCCTAAAGAACAACCAGAGGCCTTGCCCTCTCCTTAGATCTGAAGACACTCTAACCACCATTCGGATTTCCACTCCAAAAGGATCTCTAGAAATCAGCAAAGGTGGAATGTGCCAACCACCCAGACAAAAAGAGACTCCAAATCTACATAGCAATGAAACAACGGAAAAACAAATGATCAACATCCTCATCCACTAATAGACAAAGCGGGCAGGTCTACACTACCTCACGAACCCACTTGGCCCTCCACACCCTTCTCGTGAGCCTACCTCTCCTCAGTAGCCAAGAAAAGGCCTTCACCTTGAGAAGACAAGTTACCGACCAAATCTACCTGCAATCCCTAATGAGGTCAACATCCGTCCACAAACCTCCATTCCCTAACCTTTTATAAGTATTCCTAACAGAGAAATCAACATCCCACAAGAAAGCATCCACACCCTCCTCCTGTTAATAACCATCCAGCTCCTATAGTACTGTCTAGACCTCCTGAATCCTCTAAACTGATAAGTTTTCCATAAATGAAGGGCACCAGCAATCGTAAGGGCTTGGATTTTTAATGTGTTTAATTGGCTAACAAAAACTTATTTAGTTGCTTAATGGCAAATTAAGGGCATTAGAAAACAAATAACCCCTTTAATTAATAAAAAATGTGTAAGTTTAAGAAATGTTGTGAAGGGCCTTTTTTATATGGAAACATTATTGGGGGCCTTTCTTGGAACCCAAGAAATTAGGTCAAGGGCCCTTGGGTGCAAATTATCCATCTTATATATATTGAGTGGATGGCTTGCAAAGGAAGCCATTCTCCCCCTCATAAGAAAGCATCGACATCCTCCTCCGACCAGTAACCATCCAGCTCCTATAGTAATGTAAATGTCTAGACCTAAACCCTCTAATCCAACAAGTTTCCCATAAATGAAGCACACCAACAACCGTAAGGGCTTAGATTTTAATGTGTTTAATTAGCAACCTTATTTGATTTCTTAATGGTAAATTAAGGGCATTGGAAAATAAATAACCCCTTTAATTAAAAACAAATGTGAAATGTTGTGAAGGGCCTTGTTTATATGGAAATATTAATTTTTTTTTAAAAGTATATGGAAATATTATTGGAGACCTTTCTTGGAACCAAAAAATTGGGTGGAGGGCTCTTAGGTGCAAATTTTCCATCTGGCCCATATTCAATGGATCGCTTGCAAAGGAAGCCATTCCTCCTCTTATGTTCCAAAATGAGAGATAGAGAGTGTGGAAAGCCCACCACCCCACCATCAACTCTCCCTTCTCGCTAGCTTGTCCTCTTTGTCAATTGTCCTCGTCGCCGCCAGTGTAGCTACTATTACCACCATGGTTGTTGTTGCTACCGAAGCATGAAGAAGGAAGAGAAGAAGAGAAAGCAAGATGACTCCATCTCTTAAGGTAGGGATTTCCCCTCTTGTTTATCTTCTCTTGATTTCCTACAATTCGGATCGATGGAGGGAACGTTTGGAGCTAGGAATCAATCCATGCGTGTGGTTTTGAGTTGCATGAGAGTAAACCCTCTTCATGTGTTGGTCTCGAGGGTTTTAAGGGTGTTCTTGGGCTTAAGGGTTTTAAATAAATGGAGAGGGTGTCTTCCTTGATCTTTCCTTATTACATGTGTTTTTTTCATGCTTGTAAATACCTAGAATGGCGTTTTAAATGTATGGCATTGAGTGGTGACTAGGAAACAGAATGAGTGGTTTGATGTTCGGATCTGACTGCTAGAGATACCTAGTGCTGGTACTGGTGTCCAGTATCGATACTGGCTAGCTCAACATCCGCCAAAAAGAGCCACAAGTCTAGAACTGAAGAAACCTAGTACCAGTACTGGATGAATTCAGTTGGCCATGACTGTAGGCGCCCAGTACCGACACTAGTGCTCAGTATCGATACTGCCTGGGGTTTGTGGAATGGTACTAGGGGTGCCCAGTACCAGTACTAAAGTTTAGTGTCAATACCAGCTGATCATGTTGAGGATGTGCTACGGGTGCCCAGTACCGATACTAGATCTCAGTACCGGTATTAGCATACTATGGCCTGGTTGGGAAAGTGAGTGCCTAGCACCAGTAACTAAGATTAGTACTGGTACTAAGGCATATATTCCACCTTGTTTTAGCCATTAGAGCATGGACCTCATGAGCTCTCTGATAAGAACATTAGAAGTTGATTTCTCACTAAGTAAAGGTCCAAACATGAAATGTTGAACTTTTTAATGACTCAATTAAAGTCTAATAAATGGAAATGCTTAGATCCTAAGGTCATAGATAAAACCTCAAGTGATCCAATAGATCTTTAGGGTTTCCCGATCCGGTACCGATCAGGGGAAAAAGGGACTAACAAGCGATTAGGTCAAATAGGTGAGCTCATAGGGCAAGACACTGAAATTTTGAGAACAGTAAGTTCACTGTCGCAAGTTAGAAACCTAGGAGTTTGCGTAGCTAGAGGCTACAGGAGTTCAACCTCAGAACTGAAGTAGTACCTGGTCAGGGGTTCACCAGGCGTCGTCATGGAGATGAGGCCCTAGGTATATCTTGAGTCCAAGTCGACGAGAGGCACCCCAAGATCTTGTGTGGAATAGCTTTCCGAGAATTCTCAAGTAACAAAAATCGTAAGGATCTTGTATGCCATAATCTTCTAGGAATCCAAACTGGCGAGAGAGCGTGGGATCTTATGTGAAATAGCTTTATAGGGATCTCATGCAGCGATGCAAGGGATCTTGTGTGAAATAGTCTTCCAAGGATTTCGGCATCAAGAAACACATGATCTTGTGTGGAATAGATTTACAGGGATCACGGGTAATGGGGTATCAATCATTTGGACCCAGTGCTTGAGGATGCCTTGTATGGAATAGCTTTCCAAGGACTTCAAGTAGAGTCAACGTTCCGACAATCAGAATGAGTATCTTTTGCCTGGTGGGCATGAGTACTCTAATCTTTCCCTTGGCAGAGGGGTTATTGTACAAGTGTACCATTGGAAATGGTACATCAAGATCTCCTTCAGTAGGAAGGATTGATTTATCACTCCAGGGATTGAAGTGGTGGATACCAAGATTCTCGATCGTTAGGATAGTCACATTAAAGTGAGTAGCATTAATCAACATGAATAATTAATGAGGTTTGGACCACGGTGGTTGGTAAGGTTGAACTGAGTTGGGAATCGGAACTTAGGGCTTTGGGTTTAGGCTAGGATCTAGTCGACTAATGGAATTGCACACTATCCTATTTTTATTTAGATACAATAGTCATTTGTGCCTTATCGAGCCAATTGACTCATCCCTACTTTGTGACCTACTTTCAGGTTGTCGTCATGCACATCGATGCATGAGATTTATTACAATGCAAGATTTGCTGGGTATCACTTGACACGTAACCTTGATGCTTTCATTTTATGGTGGATTTCTACTTATATGCCAGCCTGGTGCATGTTTAATTTGTGTTGAGATTTTTCATTTATGTGCCAAGTATCGGACATTTTCTTCCATTCTATTCATTAATGGAACTCTTAGTAGCTCGATTTTGCTTGGTGCAACCTAAATTAAATAAACCAGCGCCTCTTCCGTTACCACCCTTGGAACTCCAACCCTCGTTGGGGGTCGGATTTTTGGGGCGTAACAACAACCAACCCACAAGTCAACCAACCTGGCCACCTTCCTTAACGCTAACGCAAATAGTCTAGGGAAACGATCTCTCAACCTCCCCTGACCCATCCAGTCATCCAGCCAAAATCTGAATAAATCACCTAAACCAACAAATGGGGCAAAGAAATTGTACACCCTAAGCACCACCATAGATAACCCTCTAAGAAAGTGAGACGAGCCCCGCATGACAGGAGATCTCAGTCTAACAAGCCACCATAACACCTCTGAAAGATCTTTCTAAAGAGGTCTTCCTTATGCTCGAGGAGTTTACCAATCCATTTGGTCAAAAAGCTATCATTCATTCTTCCCAACTCCCTAGCACCCAAGCCCCCTTCTTTCATTGGTTTACACACCCTTCCAAGCCACCATCCTCGCCCCCTTCCCAATCGCCCCATGATTAGTCCAGAAGAAATTCCTCATTAAGTTCAATATCTTTCTTTCAATCAATTTCAACAACTTCAACATGGATCTAAAGTAAGAAGGCATAGAAGACAACATCGCCTTGAGAATCACTAACCTTCCCACTCTAAAAAGAACTGTAGACACCCAACCAGCCAGTCTCCTCTCTATCCTCTCAATCATGGGGGTCCATTCCTACACATAAATTTCTTATCCGACAACGGAAGGCCCAAATATGAGATGCGTAAAGAACCCTCTGACGTACAAAGAGCCATACTGCATCCACTAACCTCTCCAATAGTCATTTAAAACGGAACAAAAAGTTGACTTCCCTAAACAACTCCAAGATAACACGCATCCACCTTGCCTGTCTACGAGCCTTCCACAGAGAATGTGTCATTAGCATATTGAAACACAGGAATCATAGCCCCGTCTCCTAAAGGGAAGGCCCTAACCAACCCCCTTTCACAAGCTCTAATCATTGACCTTGCCAATGCATCAGCTACCCGAACAAAAAGCATCGATGCCAAAAAAACAACCCTATCTAACACCCCTCCTTAACTATATCCAACCACCTGCTGAATTGCCATTTATAAGGACTGAGAACAAAGTCATCGTGACACGCTGCTTCATCCATTCAACCCAAAGAAGGGGAAATCCACTCTTAATCAATGACACCCAAATAAAAGACCATTGCATTGAATCATATGCTTTCATAAAATCAACCTTCCACAAAAACATCTTTTTCTTCCCCATCCTCCAACAGGTGACAATCTCCGAAGTTATGACATCCATCCAAGATATTCCAGCCCAGAACAAAGGTTGTCTGTACTTAGGAAATAGCCCTGTCCAAGACCCCCCTAACTTATTCGCCGAAACGTTTGCCACAATGAGATAGATGGCACTCGACAAAGCAATAGGCCTATATTCATCAACAACCTCCGCCACTTCCTTCTTAGGCAGCAGAAACAAAAAGAACTTGTTGAGTCCGTTAAAACCACAATTCTCATCTGCAAATTCATCCATCACCTATAAGACATCCTTGTTAACCAAAACACCTTATAAAAGTACACCGGGAAACCATCGGAGCCAGGATACCCATCAACAGTCCCCAAACAACCTTCCATACCACATCCTTGCTAAAAGGCACCATGAGCCCCCTCACCTGCTCAGCACTGAAGCTCGAAATGTCCATCCTCAACCACCTCCATCTCCTTCCCATCCTTCTCCCAATAAACTCCCTATAGTACAGCACTGCCAACTACATCCCTACCCCACAAACTCCGTATCATTCACCCACAACTTATAGATCCAATGCCTGTGTCTTCCCCCTGAGGCCACCATATGGAAATATCCAGTGTTAGAATCCCCCTCCTTCAACAACTTTTGTCTGGACCTCATCTTCCACTTCACCTCAACCTTCCAATATTTGGACAACCCGCATGTGCTCCGCTCTGACCAACCACTCCTCAGATAGGAGGCCTAAATCTTTCACTCTATCCAATCTTGCAATCTCAACAAGTGCATCACCTTTCTTTCTACTCCACTCTTCTTTGATCTGCCTCCTATACACTTTGAGGAACAACCTCAACTCTCGTAGCTTAGCCTCCAATCTTGCCACTACTGCATCCAACTAAAAATGAGCACCACTCTCCTCCACCTGTCCTCTAAACCCCTCCTCCAACAACCATACTCTATCAAATTTGAAGTATGTCCCAAACTGCCTTCCCTCATTCAATTGTTGCATCGACGACGTGTGATCTAAAAATGAGCTCTTCATGAATCAAACCTCCACCATAGGGAAAACTTCAACAAGCTCCACCATAGACAAGAATCTATCGATCATGGATCTCTGCACCCCAGTGCTCCTCCAAGTGAACACACAAGAGCCTAGGAGCAAATCCAACATCCCACGCACCAACACAAATTCTGCAAATGCCTTTGAGACCCAATCCCTCCCTCCTCTGCCACCCGACCTATCCATTGTAATCAAGGTAACAGTGAAGTCCCCCTATCAGTCAGGAAGACCCTTGAAACCTCGCAGCCACCTTACTCGGCTCCTCCCATAGCCTAAGCTGCCTAACATCCTCATTCAACCTATACACTACCAAGAAAACACAACAAAAGTTATTGCAACGCCTTTTAAGTTGCACCGTCACCACAAAAGAGTCCACAGAGGAAGCAACCACCACAAAATCATTATCATTCCAACCACAATCACTCCACCCTAACACTCCACCACATCCAAAGTAACAAATTCTCCCAAACCTCCCCCTATCTCTTTCCAAATACGCTGATCACACTGCTCCAACTTCATTTCTTGGAGTAACACCACTTTAGGACCCCAAGACTGAAAGTACTCCCTCAATGCCGCCCACTTGGAGGGTCATTCAACCCCCTAACATTCCACGAAAGGACCTTCATCACAAGCTTTATGCGACCCCCCCCCCCCCCCCCCGAGAGATGCACCTAAAGCCTACCACCTTTATAACAAGGTCAACCTCTGCATTTTCCACCCCAACTTCTAGAGACTCCTTAAAGTTCTTCTCACCAGCCACTTCACTCCTCCCACCATTGAAACCAGCACCAACACCCCCTTCCCCCACCACTGTTCGTGTCGCCTGAACCCAAAACCTCTGCGTCACCTCCACCACTGCAAGAAGCTTCCCCCAAGGAGGCTCCCTCCCCCAACAGGCTCCACCACCCCCAAACGCCTCCAACACAGCACCATTCCTGCCACTGCCACCTCAAACCCTCCTTCCCCTTATTGTAGAAATCAAGGCCCCATGGTCAACCACCCCCTCCAATGATCTGTGCGTCTTTCCTGGACAATGTTGTAAAACTCGATAGTCGGTATGCAGTCGGCCAGGCCACTGACTAAGGAGTATACAGTATGCGAGGGAGTAGTCAAGGAGTGCTCGGTCGGGCATTTTTTTAATATACACACACCCATGTATATAGACACACACACACATACATGATACATCAAAAAGTAAAATATATCATTGTATAAAAGTAAACTATTTTCAAGCTCACAATAATACCAACGAAACAAATGTACTAGTTTAAAATAAAAGCACAAGTTCCTTTGCTTTAAACAACAAAACAACAGAAAACACATCTAAAGTCAATCGCCCAAGTAGGGAATGTGTTTTGTCAGGGAGAGGGGTGTTCTGTTGGGTAGAGTTGGCGGGTGGGGGGTCGAGTGACTTTAAATTTTTTTTACGTTTTATAACCTCTATGTAAAAATCACTCGAGTACTCGGCCAACTACACTAACTACTCGGCCAAGTAGTCGATGTGGTCAACTATAGTACCGATTATTAGTTATTCAGTCGGGTGGGGGGGCGACTACGATTACTCAGCAGAGTAATCGGCCGAGTAGACTGATTTTTACAACACTACTACTAGATCATTGCGCACCTCAACCGAAGCACCACCTCCACCCATGTTTGAAGAAGTTCCCTTCCATTGTCCCTGGAAGCTCCATCTCAATCAATAGGATATCATCGACGTTGAGATCCTAGCCAGCCTCCACCGCTGAAGCCACACAGGAGCATTCCACCCAAGATCAGATGCACCACCTTGTTGCAACACCATTGGGCTTGTTCCACCATCAAGAGCAACCCCCGAAGGGGCTCCATCCGCAAAACCACAAGTCACACCAGCTCTCAGGCAAGGGCCAACGTCAAAAATAAAAGGCAACGTAGCCAGATCCCTAACCCTGAATCTAGATCCATGAACGAGTCAGAGCTCCTCGACTCTAAAACCCTCCGCCACGCCTCATCAAAGGACACACCTTCAATCTCTCCACCAACTCTAGGTGCAAAAGATATGAATCATTCCCACCTTCAACGCGCACCTCCCCAGCCTCCATTACCTCCCCAATCATTGCCATTCATTAAATAGGCGCTGCCATCGACTACGCAGATCTTGCCTCCACCTCAACATGCCCACGTCCCGAAGATTGAGACGACGTGGGTGCAACCACCACACAATCTTCGATGCTACTCATGGGCTTCCACACCAACCTCCCTGCCGGCAATCACAAGCCCCTCTCCATGACAGTGTCGCTACCAACCTCCGCTGAACCACCGACCACAACCTCCATGAAATTCTTATAAGTATCCTTGACCCACGAGGCCCCCTCAAGGCCTAACATGATTTTCTCTGTCAACTTCTTCCTCAGCGTCATCTCCATGATGGTGTGCACCACCGAGATGTTGCCCTCACCAAGTCCAGGACCCTTACACCACCTGACCTTCGCAAACAACACTACCACAGCCTTCACCACCTTCAACGTGCGCAGGCACAATGATACTCAATATCAACCAACAAGCCTGCCTTCACCGACAGTCACTCCCCAACCACACCATCATGCTTCGTTGACCAACACCACCGAACCACGCTTGCACTACACCTCAACTCCTTGAAAACCAACATCTTCAACAACTCCGAGCGGAGACCAAACACCAAGAACCCCCTTAGGCTAAACATTGCCACCTTGACCCCCACCTTCCTCACTCCCAACACTCCCACCATCCCATTCTTGAACTTCTCCAACTCCACACAACCCTAAACAGTATCTCCAACCAAAGCCGAAGCCAAGAGCCTCTCCAAATCCCTGACCTCTTCCGACCAAGGAGCCTCCACCTCCATCAGCACGCACTCCTCGACGTCGGAGGCAAGAAGTAGCAACAGCCACCCTCCTCAACTACCCACCTTGCACACAACCCGCCCTACGATAGCCAACCCCACCACAACGAAGACATCTAACCAAGTCACTACAGTCCTTTGCCACATGCCCTCTTCCACAACACAAAGCACAAAACCTCAGAAGTTGAACCTCTCTGAGCCCTCCTCCTAGAAACCAAGGTCTACCCCTAATCCTACCCTCCATCTCCTTGCCCTCCACCCCTCTACGCAGACATCCCGCTCTCACTCCCAAACCCTTCGCTATTTCTATTTGCTCATGGAGTTCTCAGCACATTTCTCCATTCTATCAGAGGCAAGGCTAGTTTTGGAAATCATTCTTGCCGACATGCATTTGGTGTCGAAACGTAGGGATGCCAGCAACATGCCGGCCATTTCATCGGCATATTGACGGTATGGCCAGCATGTCGCCATATGCCGAGCTAGAAGGGTGATTCAAACTACGTTGGGAGGGAAATGCAAGCGAGAAGGAAGTTCGAAATGGTTGTTTTGAGAGGGAACCTGGAAACCACACACGCGTGCGCGCACGCGCACACACATACGCACAATTTGAGTACTTTTTGACATCATTTTGAATATTTATGTGATTTTTTGTCGGCATGCCCATCGACATGGCCATCGAAAAATGAGCATTTCCATGGTATGCCCTCGACATATCCACGAAATGCACACTTAGAATTTCATCGGCACGACGTCGAAATCGACATTTCGAACCTTGGTTTTAAAAGGTTCACCTCGAGACAATGCAGGCAAATTTAGCCTCAGGTTGTCATTCTAAGCCATAAGCCTTAGTTTTGCAAGGCAACCTCAAGGCTGTGAGGCGGTAACAAGGCATCGCCTCAAGAGAAAACAATGACAATTGGGTTTGAGTTGGTTTTAGTTCTCATGTTATATTGTTCTTGGTTTCTAAAATAAGCTTTTCTATTAGTTTTTTTTGTGTACATGTCATCATAAATTAATAGGAGTGATAAGATACTCATAACCCATACACTTTCAGGTAAGTTAAATATTTAAATTACATTTTTCTTACCAACTCCTATATTTAAATATTTAAATACTTATTGGATTTAGGTTTAACTCACATACTATTAATTAGAGTTATCAAAATGCATTAAAACAAATTGTTGAGTCATATGTTTGAGATTTTATTCTCTTATTCATACAAGCTAATAGGCTAAAAATATGAATCCCTGACCGTCTGTTTGATAATTCAATTCAAAGATTAGCAACAAGATAAAAAAAATTGATTTTGGTTGTCATAAATAATGATAGATATACCGATCTAACTTATAAATATGATATTGGCCTCATGTTGCTCCATGTGAGGATTGGATTCTCCATTCTTCTATTTACCATTCTCATTGAAGAATAATCTTTGTTTATCAATATAATAAATACTAAATAATTTTGGCCTTATATTGCTCCATTTGCTATATCCTTCTTATAGTTTATGTTTCCCATTAAAGAGATGTGATTGATAATTGTATAAATTGTATAATTTCTAGAAATTTACACTTTAAAAATATGTATTTACATCTAAATTTAACTTTTCTGCTGAAAAGTGAGACTTATGCCTCAACCACCTCGAGGCTTACACCTTGCCTCAATACACAAAATCGCTCCAACACACCTCACATTTTTTAAAACATTGGTCAGAGGGCAATCCTTGCACTTGTGTGTGTGCGAGGTGATGTAGACGTCAACATGTTAATCCACCGAGAAGCAACACCCTTGCTCTCAGGAAAAAAATGACAAGGCAAGGCAGTTATTATGAATGTGTGGATCCCAATTCAAACTTGGAGAATAAGCCCATTAGGGTGATGCCTATGTAGGGAAACTCCAAATTTGCATTTGAATCCAAATTTAATACAATTTCATTCTTTAATTACCCAGGTTCTTCGTTTTTTGGTGAAGGGTTGCAATGGGTCCTTAAGAATATCTTCTCCTTTCTCTACTTGTGTAGGCTTTAATGGACAAGAATGCAACAAGGGACCTCCACCTCTAAATAAAGCAAGGAGCGGCCCTCATCCTTCATGAAAGCTTTGGTGGCGCGAGACCCTACAAGGATGGGACCTTCGTCTTTGTTGAGAGAAATGAATGTTAGTCGTTGGGTAATTGGATAATGTGGAGATCCAATTACATGTTTAATCCCACATAGTGGAAGTGGGAAGTAGATAGGTGTGTGGTGGCCAATACAAAGGCCTTTGTACCCTCCATTTGTCTTAGAGAAAAAATATTACAAGATCACACCATAGGGGCACTTTTCCTGTGCTTGTAAGAGGAGTTTTCACATAAACCCAAGTGTTTCATTGCAATGCTTTGATAGTTTTGCTTGATTTATTCTATTTATTTATTTCAACATGCTTTCAATTAGGATTTTAATCTCCTATCGCATCAAGGAGTAGAAAGTCAATTTTGGGATTTGTCATTTTTCATGTTCAATAGTTTTTATTCTTGGTGTTGCTTTTGTTCTCACTTATTCGTATCATCAATTCAACATGGACCTTACTCTTGATGAGTTTTGTACTCGTAAATGGGTCATGGAGGAAGTGCAATATTGAGATGATCTCCTATCACCATAGCAGTGGCAGTATTGCCCTTCCGTGGGCCATTGATATCCCTAATAAACCCATGAGGATGAGGCAAGGGTCATAAGCAAGAATGTCCATGGTCGACGATGAGATTGTGTCTTTACTGCATGAAACAACTCAACAACTTTGCCTATGCCTTCCTCATTGTCTTTGTCAATCAATTTGCAAAGGCCTTCATCTCCACCTCGAGGAGGCATGATTGGTTGCACCCATAATGTAGAGATTAATGATGTGTGAGATATATTAGGCCAAGCAGGTCATGCTAATGGCCTCGCTTGCGAGTTGCCCTCTAGATCGTCGCAAGAGGCCTCAATTGTGGGTGTCATGTGCGTGCTTCTCCAACATTGTCAAGATCATACATAGATTTCCTACAAAAATCAGCAGAGAAAAAAAACAAAGGAAGTTGATGATGTCAATGGTAGCATGGACTATAGGAGGCTGATACCTGTGACATCAATAATCGCACCATGGCAAGTGGTAGGACCCATCTCCAACGATGGCCACTACCATCATATGGATGTTATTGCCCCTTATTCCCATGGCCAACATCATCGAAGGTCAACGCCAAGCAGCATCGAGTGCCAAAGATTGCGCATAGAAAAGATCTTGGTGGCACACAGTAGTTCTTGGCGAAAATCTCACAATGGAGAAGTGGAGGGTACCGGCAAAGATCTTACATAATCGTGAGAGTTGGGCCCTATCATTGGGAAATCACACTCAAAATCATGATGGTGGCAATGTTGGTTTTTAGGTTCCATCAAATCCCCAAATAACAATAGAGGTGTCGATTTTTTCTTGATCATTTTGTATATTATTCCCTTGAGTTATGAAATTGGGAGGCAATGGAAGAGCCCCACATAAGACCACCAGGGCAACAATTGGGGTTCCATTAGTCCTTGACATGCTGGTAGTGGATACTTTTTGTTCCTTTATCCTTTTCTTATGTTATTTTGAGTTATATGCAAAAAGGGCAAAAAAAAGGGAAAAAGAGAGAAAAAAAGGAAAAAGAATGGAAGAAAAGCAAAAATTAGT
This sequence comes from Thalassia testudinum, assembly GCA_037157565.1. Taxonomy (NCBI): domain Eukaryota; kingdom Viridiplantae; phylum Streptophyta; class Magnoliopsida; order Alismatales; family Hydrocharitaceae; genus Thalassia; species Thalassia testudinum. Next base: position 5,913,866 of record JAZHRO010000018.1, on the reverse strand, counting down.
CAAAAAAAGAAGAAAAATAATACGTTAAGAACAAGAAAAAAGGGTTTAAAAAAGGAGAAAAAAGAAAAGAAAAATGAAGTGGAAGAGAAGAAAGGGAGAAGCTCTTCTCTATTTGTTTTCTTCACTATGTGTATTCTTCTCCCAAACAAGTATGGAAGAAATGAAGAGTGTGAGTGAATAAGAGCCTACTGTGGACCCCATATAAGGGAGACTCATTCTTCGAGGTCCCCACATAAGAGAAGCTCAATACTAGTCCCCATATAAGAGGAACATATTCCTAGTCCCTATATGAGAGGAATATATTTCTAATCCCTATATGAGAGAAGTCTATTGTGAGATTTTCTACATAGGAGAGGCCTAGCTCTCAATTCCTATATAGAAGAGATCTACTTCGAGTTTCTGTGTGGGAGGGGCCTAGTTTCAAGGTTTCCAAAGGTGAGGCTCACTCTTGAGATCTTCAATGGGGAAGGCACCAACACTATTTGACGTCTTTATGAGAAAGATCAATCAAAACCAGCTTCAGCAATTCATCTACATGACTCCAACCTACATTGATGTGATGTCTTCAACATACCCACCTACAAGCAAGAACGAGGATGCAACTATTGTCATTCACCTTAAGGAAAGCCATGACTCGGTTGACCAGTTGAGAGTTGTGATCTGCTTGTGAGAGTGAAGAATTATGCTGTACAAGCTGAGCATTTCATGCTCCAGCTTGAAGAGGAGTGTTGGGAGAGATGAATATTAGTTGTTAAGTAATTGGATAATGTAAAAATCCAATTACATGTTGTTTAGTCTCATGTAATGGAAGTGGAAACTAAAGAGATGTTTGGTGGCCTATATAAAGACCCTTATACCCCCTCATTTGTCTTGGAGAAGAAATATTATAGAATCACACACATAAGGGCACTTCTTCCGTGATTTTCTTCCCTCTCCTTGTGAGAGGGTTTCCACATAAACTCGATTGTTTCATTGTAATGCTTTCATATTTTTGTTCAATTTATTCTACTTATTTATTTAAACAGACTCAAGGAGCTTGAGGCAACACCTGTGGGTTCTCCACTGGTCCCAGAGAACAACGCAAAGCTGATGGGAGCCTCCCCTATGTAGGGCAACAGAGCATCACAAGGGGCCAAGAGCGAAGAAGAGCCGATTGCAACGGTGGTCCTAATCAAGGTGGCATAGCCGGAGGGTCGATGCTTAGTGGCAATGCCGATCTCTTCAATGGGACTTTACTCAGAGATGCTCGTGATGGATTCTCTCAATCGACAGGCAATGTTAAGGAAATCCCTAAAGAATTCGATGGAATCAAATGAGCTTCGAAGTATAGAACTCTATATCTTTTGTGGCTGAGATCACTTCTTCACATAGGGTGTCCAAATGGTCTCAAGTAGGGGTGCAGCAAATGCAATTGAGGCTTGAGGGCACGCCATTGACAAAAGGATGCCTTCGGCTTCTCTCATAAGAAGGATATACTTGATGACACAGGGTATAGAACTAAGATTTAGCATCATAAAGGATCCGACTCCTCTATTACGGGTGAGAAATAACATCAAAGTTGTTCGTTTGATGCAACTAAAGAAGGGTTAGAGTCCCATGCTACGCTTCAAGAAGACTCGGTGTTAACAATAGCAACCATAGTTGAAGCATGTAGAGGCAGACCAACGCCATGTCATAGCTAGCCAATGAGATCTTGTCGTACCAAATCATCGCGATACAGAGGCTCTCAAGTTTGTCCATGATTTTATCTTGAAACATTAGGGGACTAAGGGACCCCAAAAGAAGGAAGATCATAAGGGGATATCTAACAGGGTGGAGGGCTAATATAATTTTGTTGCAAGAAACAAAACTTATGACAAATGAAAGAGCTATCCTGCAATCCATTACGAGGCAAACGATTGATAAGTTTATTTAAAAGCTTTAGAAAGTGTAGGTAGGGGCTTACTCATGGGTTTGGGCAGATGTTGATTGGACAAGCAAGCATATAGGGGCAATCTCTCTAAAAAGGAGATCCCACGAGAAATCCTTTGAAGTGGCAACTGTATATGGGCCAGTCGCATCTGATGTTAGGCTAGAACTTTGGGAGGATTTAAGGTAGGCAAATGCTTTCTTTGATGAGCTTCCTTTTCTTTTGGGGGGAAACTTTAATGTGACTTTGGTAGGAGAAGAAAGACCTGACAACGGAGCGGCACAAATGCTAGTTCCCAAGAATTTTGGGACATTTTGACAAAGTTGGCTTTGCAGGAGATATCGTCGCCAAATTGCCACTACATGTGGTGAAACAGCTCTTCTATGTCTAAGATCGATCGATTCTTATGCTCTCTACATTTTCTAAAGATCTTCCCAACATCAAGAGTTCTGCATGCACCCCACCCATTTTCAAATCGTACCCCACTACTTTAGGGCACCAATGAGTTAAGGCCTTCCATTAACTTTAAATTTGAGAAGTTATGGCTTTTAAAGGAAGTTTTCATGGAGTAGTGGACCTCCTAAATTCTAGATGGGTCTACTACATCCAAACTAGCAAGAAAGCTAAGTGACTTCACGAATCATCTTATAACTTACAAGCAAAAGGTAAAGAAGGAAAGAGAGGAGAAGAAGATGGAGGCGCTTAGGAAAGTCCAGGAGGATGGAGGGAGCATGCCCTCTTTTTGAGGAAGCTACCATGAAGGCCTACCAACAAGTGGTTACAAGGGAAGATTTGAGAGAGGAAGTTAAATAGAGAGAACATTCAAGAAAACTTTAGCTTAAGAAAGGTGATGTGAACACCAAGTTTTATCACATGACAAGGAATGCCAGACATCGAAGGAATTTTATTAATGAAGTGATTGTAAATGGAAGGGAATGTGGGAAAGAGGATGTTGGCCCGTAGTCACCTAACCACTTCAGAAATTTTACAAAGAGGAAGTCAAGAAGCAAATGGAGGTGGATGAGGAAAGGTATCTGTACTCTGGGAGGAAAACATCAAGAAGATCTCATTGCATCTTTCTCTGAAGTGGAGGTAAAGCAGGCTTTGTCCCAACTCAACGCAAAGGGTGCCCCTAGTCTATAAGAAGTTTTGGGCATCACCTAAACATGGCATCATGGCTTTTTTGGAGGATTTTCAGAGCAGGAACTTGGGATTTGAGAGGATTAGCAAATCCCTTATATTCCTCTTGCCGAAGAAGGAATCGGCAAAAAGAATTGAAGATTATAAACCCATCTCCTTATCCAACTCCATTTACCTTATCCTTGCAAAAGTTCTAGCTAATCATTTCAGAAAGTTGATGAATGATCTAGTAGATCCGATACATTCAACTTTTATAATTTTATTACGTAATGGCTACCAAGACCATTACTTATTGATGAGGGTGTAGATGAAAGGTTTCCTTTGGAAGGTAGACTTCACCAAGGCATATAATTTGTTGGTTTGAGAATTCCTTTTGAGTGTCCTCCGGAGGCAGCAATTCCTAAATGTTTAGATATCTTGGATGAAGTATTACATTACAACCACCTCTTTCTCGGTATTGGTCGATAAAAGGCCTGAGGATCCACTCTTTGAGAATGTCCACAGATACAAGAGCACTGTTGGTAAATTGTTATACTTGATTATTACTCACCCATATATTAGCTTCGTTGTCGGCAAAGCGAGTCAATATATGGACAAATCATGCTACAGTTATTGGCATAATATTTATCTAATACTAATGTATATGAAGGGATCTCTTGGAAAAGGGCTATACCACAGGAACAATAATCACCTAAATCTTTGTTCCTATTCCAATGTTGACTATGGAGGGTCTATTGAGGATAGAAGATCCACCACTAGAAATACCATATTCCTTGAAGGCACCACTAGATATACCATATTCCTTGAAGGCAATCTTGTCTCATGACTTAGTAAAAAGCATATAGTAGTGGCCCACTCCAATGGTAAGGTTGAGTATAGGGTAATGGTTCATACTACTTGTGAGATTATGTGGGTCAACTCTTTCCTTGAAGATCTTGGAGTGCAAGTGGAGTCCAGTTTAAATGTTTTATGACAAGAAGTCAGCTACATACATTACTTCAAATCATGTCTTCCATGAGAAGGCAAAACATATTTGGGTAGACTATCATTTCATTTAGAACGTTGCAATGGAATGGAGAATTGCTACCATGGTTTAAGAAAACATGCCTCAAGACTATAGAGGCATACGCCTTGACGCGAGGCGGCCCAAAATAGCCTCTAGGCAGTAGCCTCAAGCTGTAGACAAGAGGCGTGCGCCTCACTAAGTCGAGGCGCTCAAGGCGGTCTGAGGCGTTGAGGCACATCTGAGGCGTCGCTTCAGGTGCTTTAAGTTGTCATGTGCTTGTCACATGACATCTTTTAGGGTTTAAAAGTCAAGAAATGGGGAAAATAGACCCTACGATCCATATTTGTTCGACCGAGAGGCGTGTCTTCAACCGGTGGTGCAGTAGCGTCGTCGTCGAAGGAGCATTGCCGATGGTGTAGCAGCGTCGTCGGAGGAGGAGCATCGCCGATGGTGCAGCAGCTTGTACAGTGGTCCAACAGCATCGGAGTGCTTCCTCCATATCCGGTAGTGCAGCAGCGTCGTCGAAGGAGGAGGAGCATCGCTGGTGGTGCAGCAGCTTGTACGGTGGTCCAGCAACGCCGCACTTTGGTCCAGGTTGGTTTGAGATGGTAGTAGTGTTGGTTTTGCTTCATCTATTTAGGTCATAAGGAAAGCAAGGTTGACAACCATTTGATCTAACAAGGTTTTGCTATTGCCACTTGCAAGTTTGCAACCTAAATTTGCTAGCAGCAGCTTTGCCAATTTGCAATGTATATTTACTTCATCTCATTTCCAGCTTTGACAACCATTTGAATGATTCTACAATTGCAAGGTTTAGCAATTGACGTTGGCAACTTGCCTTAAGTAAAGGCTCCAAAATGGCCTATTTAAGTCATTTGACTTTGTTAGTTTTATTTATTTCTCAGGTTTAGGTCATTTAAGTTTATTTGATTACTAATCTCTTTTATATTACATTTCATTGCACCATTTACACGTTTGTAGTTATGTTATATTTTTTAATTGAATCTTGTGGTCCAATTGTTATGCTTTTAGACATGGCACCAAAGGCAAGAAGAGGAGGAAAAGAAGGATCCACTAGCAGGTCTGATCCAAGATGGAAGTATTGCACGGAAATTAACCTTCAAGGATCTCAAAAGGAGAAATGATATAAGTATGTGAAGTGCAACTTCTGTGGGAAAACTATCACTAGTGACATTGCAAGATTGAAGGAGCACTTAGCGAAGACACAAAAATGTGGGAGCATGTGCAAAGGTGCCACTTGAAGTTGAAACTAAAATTAAGGCATTCTTAGCAAAGAAGGAAGTTGGTAGAAGAACACTTGAAGAAATGGCAGAAATTCATCACATAGATGCATATGCAGTAGGTCCATCTGGCCACGATGAAAATGCATCTACAAGATCAAGTGGTGCACAAATGGTGAGGGGTCTTATGGATTTATTTGTTGCAGGAGTTGAACATAAAGCAGGGCCTGGAAGTGATGGACCTGATAGTGCTCCTCAAGGTCCTCCAAAGCAGGTAACTTTGAATTCTTCTTGGAAGAAAGAACAAAGAATTAGAACATGTCCTAGTATTAGTAGATTCTTCATTGAGAATGGATTGTCATTCAATTTGGCCACCAGTCCATCTTACTGGCAAATGCTTCAAGATGTAAGTAACTATGGAAGGGGATTCAGAGGTCCTACAATGCATGAGTTACGAGCTTGGATTTTGAAAGAAGTTAAGATAATAGCTACTATGATCGACCAAGTAAAGCGTCTTAGGAAGAGATTTGATATAGCATAATGTCTGATTGTTGGACAAATACAAAAGAACGTACCTTAATCAATTTTTTTGTTAACAACCCAAAAGGTACATGGTTTCTGAAATTTGTCGATACCTCTAATAAGATCAAGAATGCTAATTATCTCTTCAGATTGATGGATGATGTTCAAGAAGTGGGTGAAAGCAATGTTATCTAGGTGATAACAGCTAATGCATCAGCTTTTAAAAAAGTCGGAGAGAAATTGATGGAAAAAAGGAAATATTTGTATTGGAGTCCATGCGTTGCTCATTGCATTGACCTTATGTTGGAGGATATCATGAAGCTACCTCTTTATAACTCTATTTTCAAGAAGGCCAAATAAATAGTCAATTACATATATACACATACTTGGGTGGTGGCCGTGATAAAGAAGCACGTGGGAAGAGGCTTGGTGAGACATGTCGTCACTCTGTTTGCTACTGCTTTCCTTACCTTACAAAGATTGCTAATGGCAAAAGATACTCTTGAGTCTTTTTTTACCTCAAAAAGGTGGAAGTACAGCAGCTATGCCTTGAAGGTTCAAGGACAAGTTGTACAAAATATTGTCCTCAAAAATAGAATATTTTGGTCGGGTGTAGCCTATGTGATAAGGACAATCAAACTGTTGGTGTTGGTTTTAAGAATGGTAGACGCTAAACAATATCCATCAATGGGATTTATTTATGAGGCTATAGATAGGGCCAAGGAAGCTATTACTAAAAATTTCAGGTAATGATGAAAAGAAGTACAAGACAATCTAGGACATCATTGGCACAAGATGGAACAGACAATTGCATACACATTTTCATGCTGCTACCTATTTTCTGAATCCCCAATGCTAGTATGAACCAACTTTTAAAGTTGATTCAAAAGTAAAGATGGGCTTGTACTCATGTTTCCAAAGATTGATTCCTAACAAGGATGAGAGGTTGAATGTGGATCTCCAAACAGATGCATTTATTAATGGAAGATGATTATTCGAATGGTCCAATGCCATTGAGACTCGGAATAAGAGGAGTCATGGTAAAGTCCTTTCAATGATTCTACCATTTAAATTAATAAATTTCATTCATTTTTTCCTATATACTATAAACAGATTTTCCATTACAGCAGATTAGTGGTGAGCATTTGGTGATGAAACACCTAAGATGAAAAAGTTTGCCATGTACATTTTAAGTTTGACTTATAATGCATCTGCATATGATCAAAATTAGAATGCTTTTAATCAGATAAAAAGTCCATATTTGTATTTTAAATTTAGAGTAATATATAATAATTAGGCTATGATTATAAATAATTAAATGGTGAACTTTTGCATTGAGCAGGTCCATACTAAGAGAAGGAACAGGCTGAGACAAGATAAACTCAATGACTTGGTTTATTGTATGTTCAATTTGAAATTGAAACACAAGAAAGTGAAGAAGACAATGAATGATCCTCTATGCTTAGAGGAAGTGGACTCAGATGATGGGTGAATCGCTGAGCTACAACTTTGTGAAATAGAGATTAATGCTTATGAAGAGCATGATGCAACTGTAGCTTTAGAAGAGGATCATATTGATCTTGACCAGTTAGTAGGAACAGAGGAAGGAATACATGTAGGAGGAAGCAGAAGAAAGGCAAAAGAGAAAGGACAAGGGTAAAGGTAATATGTAATTTTATATTTTGTTGAACTATAATGTTTAAATTTACAAACCAAGATTCTAAGAAATATTGTTTAAAGTGACTTATCCTTTAGGCAAAGTTGTTATTGACGTTGAGGAGGAAGAGTTTCAAGATAGTGATAGAGATACTAAGGAAGATGTTGAGGATGAGAATAGAATGAAGTTTATGGATGACACTTAGGATGATGCGACCAGCCTTAGCAACAACATTGATGAGCTTGACAGTGTTCAAGAAGGACACTAGAGTCTACAATGTGCTGTAGTTCTTTTGAGTTTTTGATGTGAATGTCTCATGTACCTTCATTTTAATGTATGTTTTAAGTCTTAAGTCTCCCAATGGTTTGGAAAGTTGGTTTACTTTGTGCTTTTGTTATGGTTTCTAATCTTCTATATTATATGGATGTTTATCTTTCTATTTAAACATCATCTCTCATTTAATTTCGCTTTTTCAATGTTGTGATAGAGAAAAAATATTATAAAAGTGTGTTATTTACATTATTATTTCCTTATTAGCATTTAACAAGTATATATCATATCATTTTTCTATATTTTTTATGCAAATCCTAAGGCTTACGCCTCGATCGCCTCGAGGCTTATGCCTCGCCTCGATGAAGGCAAACCGCCTCGGTACCACCTTGCATTTTTTAAAACCTTGATTGCTACTCCTCATGTATCCTCTGAGCTTCAATTTGCAAACATTCTCACAAAAGCACCGACAAAAAAGAGATATTTTGTGCAACAAGTTGGATTTAGAGGATACATACACTCTAACTTGAGGGAAAGTGTTAAAGATCCTTTCATTCCCTTTGTTTTTTTTTGTCATTTCTGATTTTAGTTTACACTCTTCATGTAATTCTTCCATTCCTCCTCTCTATATAAGAGAAGCCAAGATTTCAATTTGAATGAGGATTTTCATTCTCTCCCACTATTGAGTTGTAAAGGAGTATTTATTATTTCTTTGTATCTTTAGGGGGTACTTATGCAATTTACCCTATTTTCTATTGTATAAAAGAGGGTTAGGGTTTCATTAAGGTTAACGCATCCTTTTTTATTCAAAATGATATTACAGCAACAGTCCTAGGTCGGTGCTCCAATATCCCACCGAAAAATAATCCACCACAACATGTTTGGATGACCAATGTGGAGGTGATCCAATGGAGGACCTCCACATTGCCACCACCACCACCAACGGCAACTGTGCACACCAGGGAAGCAGCAGCGGCAACGACGCCTTCGCCTGACGGTCTGCCAATGCTAGCAGTGCCACTGCTAGGCTACCTACCACTAGTGGCGCCGCCAGCTAGTGCCCGAGGTCGCCGGCAGCAAGGGTTGCTGCTACTGGTGGCCACCTAGTCTAGCTTGTTCATGGTCTTTTTTTGTGTAATGAGTCTTCTCTCACGCCTATTGTCAATGGTGATGAGTCTTCTCCTGCCCATGTTGGAGAAAGTTGATCCAAGAAAATCAACTTTCATTTCTACTAGGTTAGTGTGTGCAGCCCAAAAAGTTGAGATGAAGAAAAAGAGGTCCAAGAGTGCACAGGTGATTGACTGTGGAGCCTCTGTCCATCTTACTAAATACAAAGATCGTCTGAAGAACCCTGTGGCTCCACAGGGAATCTGTGATGCACAGGTAGCTAATGGAGCAACCTCTCTTGTTACAACAGTTGGGTGTGTAGATGCTACAGATGAAGATAGAATAGGTATATTATGCTCCTAAGTTTCCCATGAATCTTCTGCCTGTGAGTAGAATTTGTAGAAATCTTGGGTGTCGTGTTATCTTTTATGAGAAACACTAGTACTTCCAAGACTGAATCAAGGGGGAGATAATTGGCAATGGCATAGAAAAAGGTGGCCTATATTACTTAGACACGCCTACATTGTTTGCTAGGGTTATGTCAATCTCTCATGATCCCTTACTCAGGCATCGTAGACTTAGGCATCCCTCCATGAAGAAGATGTGTCAGATGTATCCAAAGTTACCTGAGTCCTTGGCTTTGGATAGTGAAGATTTTCAGTTGGAGAAGAATCACAGGAGTAGCACCCCAGGAGAGATGCTGGCGTCAGTTCAATGCCCTTTTCCCTACTACATTGTGATGTATGGAGACCATCTAGAGTTGTCTCTACTGGTGGACACAGATATTTTGCAGTTATGGTCAATGGCAGCAGTAGACTAACCTGGGTGTTTCTGATGAAGGTTCACAGTGAGATTCCTACCATTGTTCAACATTTTTTGTTTAAGGTGCAGAGATAGTATGGTACTACTGGTCAAGTCTTTTGCAGTGATAATATACTAGAATTTATGCACAGTGATTTACAAGAGGCTTTCCGTTCCAGGGGGATCATACACCAACCATCGTGCGCTCATACTTCCCAGCAGAATGAGGTTGCAAAGCATAAGTTGCGACATTTGCTTAATATTACTAGAACCTTGATATCTCATATGAAGGTTCCTAGGCATATTTGGGGAGATGCCATATTGTCAACAACCTACCTAATCAACCGACTGCCTTCATCTGTGCTTCATGGTCAGATACCATATCAGGTTATACATCCTAAGTGTAGCAGGATTTTTCCACTGCTTCTACGAGTTTTTGGTTGCGTCTACTTCAGAATTATGGTATTCAGAATAAGTTTGCCCCCTGTGCCACGAAATGTGCTTTTCTTGGGTACTAGAGGACCCAAAAGGACTACAGGTGTTATGATCCAGTTCGCAGGAGGTGTGTTGTTATTACAGATATGACCTTCTTTGAAAAGATTCCTTACTTCTTAGAAGAAAGGTCATCCATAGAAGCTGCCATACGGGAGACACAGGTGTATCAGAGGAGATCACCATTAGATGACTTTGCCGATGAGGAGCTCGCTCAGCTTGTTGCCCCCTCCAATAGGGGTGAGTCAGATAGAGAGGAGACCTGACACCACACTCCATCCTATTTCCCATTACACTACAATTTTCCATCTCCAGGAGGAGGACAGACAATTTGCATCTACCAATACACCTGCAGTTGTTCCCAGAGATTCTGTTCAGACCCTCCATGATTCAAGGTGAAAGGCAGCTATGGACGAGGAGATGCATGCTCTACAGATCAGGAAAACATGGGATCTTGTTCCATGTCCTCAGGGTACCACGGTTGTTGGTTGCAGATGGGTGTACACAATCAAATACAAATCTGATGGGACAGTGGAGAGATATAAGGCCAAACTTGTTGCCAAGGGATTCACCCAGACATATGGAGTGGATTACCTTGAGACATTTTCACATGTTGCACGTATTACCTCCATCAGGATTATCTTGTCGATTGCAGTGGTTAAAAAGTGCCTTTTGCATCAACTTGATATAAAGAATGCATTCTTATATGGTGATCTGGCTGAGGAGGTGTATATGAGACAGCTACCAGGTTATGATAATCAGGAGGAGAGTGTTTGTCGCTTACGGAAAGCTATTTATGGCTTGAAGCAGAGCCTACGAGCCTAGTTTGAGAGGCTCAATCTAGAGATCAAGAAGACAGGATTCCAAAAGTCAACCACTGATCATTCAATATTTATTAGGAGAACCAAGCATGGTGAGACAAGGAAAGTGGTTATCTTGACAGTTTACGTTGATGATATGATCTTGACTGGTGATGATACTGATGGGACAACAGAGACGAAAGCATTTCTCCAGTCCATTTGTCACCAAAGATTTAGGTGACCTTCACTACTTTCTGGGAATAGAGGTTCATCAGGAGGCTGGTTTATCCTTATCATAGAGGCAGTATACTTTGCAGATCCTAAAGGAGGCTAGACTTCTTGGGTCCAAACTATCTGGGATACCAATAGAGGCCCTGCTAATCATAGCTCTGATGAGATAGATCCTTTGTTTGAGGACGTTACCAAGTACCGCAGTACAGTTGACCATTTGTTATATCTACCTATTACATGACCAGACATCAATTTTGCAGTAAATTGCGTTAGTCAGTTTATGCAGAGTTCCAGATACAATCATTGGCATGATGTGTGACTCATCTTGAGATAACTGATGAGCACCCTAGGGCGAGGTTTGTACTACAGTACGAGTGGCTCTCTTGATCTTGTGGCATATTCAGATGCAGATTATGCAGGGTCAATTGAGAACAAACGATCTACGTCAGGTTTTGCTATGTATCAAGGAAGAAATCTAGTTTCATGGAAGAGCAAAAAACAAAGTGTGGTTGCACGCTCTAGTGTTGAAGCAAAATACAAATCCATGGCTTAGGCTACATATGAGCTCATGTGGATGATTGGTTTCCTACGAGATTTAAGAGTGTCAATTGATACCCATGTTCCACTCTACTGTAATAATAAGTCTGTGATATATATTACTTCCAATCCAGTCTTTTATGAGAGAACAAAATATATGGAGGTTGATTGTGATTTTAAACGGGATATAGTTTTAGAAGGCAAGATAAGTATCCCGTATATATCTTCTAAACTATAGATTGATGATATTCTCACCAAACCTTTGAAGAAGAAGCGTCATGATTTTCTAAGCAACAAGTTGGGCATCATTAATATATACGCCCTAACTTGAGGGGAAATGTTGAGTTGTAAGGGGATATTTGTTATTTCTTTTATCTTTAAAGGATACTTATGTAATTTACCCAATTCTCTTTTATATAAAAGAGAGCTAGAGTTTTATTTGAAGATTAATGCATCCTTTTTAATTCAACACCCACAAAACCTTTGAACTTAGATTGCCTAACCGAGGACTAACGTACTTGGCATGGTATTTGACGATTATGTTCTGCAATCTGGTGGTACTCTGTACCTTGCAAGTGTCAACAGCAGTGGGCTTCTCACGTTTGGTTCATGTCAAATCAAATATGGATCTCGTGGCTAGCTGTTTGGCAACATGTGGCTTATGGAAAAGATGGAACATTGGCCAGATACTACACACATCTTATATATTAATATGGATTATGCTTGATCTGGTCTGAAGCAGCTGCTGATATAGCTACTGCCATAACATCTAAGATGGAAACATCTTGCAGAAAAAGGTTCCAAAAGTTACAGTCACAACAATGTCAAAATTAGGACTTGCATAAGCGACAAGGGACTAAGATTTTCAAGGAGCATGGAGACTTCCAAAATCAACGCCAAGAAGAAAATTGTACCTTAGCCCTGAGATGTCCAGCAGGGCTACTGAACTCTGAAAAAACATGCTGCATGAGCATATTCTCAAGCTCAGATTTGTATGGCTCTGTTTGCTTGAGTTTGTTGCACAATGTCCCCACAACAAGCAGTGCACCATCTTTCTGCCGGTACGGTTTAGACTCCATAGGCGCCTCTTCATATCTGGTCAAGAAGGCCAACATTCAAAGTAATGTTCTTCATATATTAAAATTATCCTCAAACAACATTATGCAAAGCTGAAATTACCTCCTAAAAATCACGACAATGAAGTGAACAATTCTTTGAAGATTTGCTCTCCCACGTTTTCTGACCAACTCACTCACAAAGTCCAGAGCTGCCGTTCGAGGACTATAAAGATCTTCAATGATATCTGCATGAAACATGAAACTATTAATGGATGCTTAATGAAAATGTTTCATACCAAAATCAAAGTTGTTTCAAAGGCTCACCATAACCCTTCCGGACATATTCATGAGGATCTTCATTCCACAACTTCTCATCATTGCCGTTGAAGCAGATAAGTGGAAAAATAATATCAAAAAGAACAACATCCAGTTGTGGCAGCAATATGTTAAACATGCTGTGCTTCGAAATGCTGTAATCAGTAAACAGGTAATGAAACCTCCCCACTAACTAAACCCAAAAATAGCATCTCAAAAAATCTTGGCAAAAAAAAAGCATCTCAAAAACAAATTAAAACCAAAATAGTTGCAGGATCTTGTTTATTTCATATACCACCTAAATAAAACTTTAATCCACGTCAAAATCTTAATAATAGTATGGATTAGTAGATCTAACGTATCATTTTTTTTATTAAACGAGTATACAGCAATCTCCGTATGGCATAGCTTCACATTGAAAGAGATTGACACACAAGCAAAGTGAAGTAGACTTGCCATAGATGTAAGCATGAAGCCATGGAAATGAAATGCTGTGGTATGAGACAGCTTTGGGTGGACTGAGCTGTGCAATGCAGCCACAACAGGAATGATGTTCATGTATGGGGTTGGAAAAGATCTAAGCCTGTTCAAGATTTCTTCTTTTTACGCATCTCCTTTCTTGTTTCCTTCCTCATAATGTCTATTCCTTGTAAAACTTATATTCCTAGTTGAGCTCCTCAATTGCCTACAAAGAAGGAGTATCAGCACCAAAAAAAAAACTCAATTTGATTCCTCCCAGAATGGAATCAAAGAAGGAGAGCCCCAACAGTTTTCATGTCTTGCATCCAACTGAAATAACTTCTACCTCCAGAATAAGGGGGGAAAACCTAAGCAACCACAAAGAACAGTTGCCAATCACCCTTGCCCTCAGCTTCCTTGCCTTGTTGCCTCTCCCACACACTAGGAGGCCGCCTGCAAGATCACCAGCAAGCTGACACCTTACCTTGATAAGGACAAGAATCCGCAACTCCTGTGCCCCACCTACAAGCACCTACCCTTGAAAAAGCAAGAGAGCACCCTACTGTTGCCACTTAGCCTGTTGAATCCCTCTTAGGAGCCACAATCCCCCTCCTTACAGTGCATTGGACCTCTGCCACAGGCTGCCAAAATGCCAACTAATCTTTGGACCAGCCACCAGGAGCTGGTATAATGCTAGATTGGTAGCAAAAGGCATCCCTCAAAAGTATGGAATCAATTGCTTAAAGACTTTTCAATTTCAAAAAAATTACTTAGAGATTATTGCTCCTGTTGCAAGGATGAACACACAGAATCATTTTGTCCTTGTTATCTAGTACACAAGGTCATCATGTAGACACGAAGAATGTCTTTTTGAATGGAGGACTTGAAAGAGAAGCTGCACATAGATGCTTCCTACTTATAAACAGAAAAGTAAGCGTCGCAACATAAAGGAAGCTTTGTATGATCTCAAGCAATATCTTCATGCTCAATTTGAGCAATTGACAATGGCAATAACGAGTGAGAATACCATCAAGAAAATGGTAATTATAACATATCTAGCAGGAGATCTAGGCAGCCTGTCACTTTTATGCTCATATATGTTAATATATGGTGATTGCTAGTCATAAGGAAGAGGAGACTAACGGACTGAAGAGCAGATTTGTACAGGAATTTGAAATCAAAGATCTAGGAAATTGAAATATTCTTGGTTTCAAGATCAACAAATCCAAAGATGCCCTTGTCACATGGTAGAGAAAGTGCATACTTGATTTACTAAAAAAAATCGAAGCTTGGGTGCAAAATGACATCCACTCCAGTTGAAGCAAATCACAAGCTTGGCCTAAATGACAAAGATCTCCTTGATGAGACAAGAAGAATAGATACAAAAACAGACACCATGTCATTTAGATGCAATGAAATGCATGGAATCCAATCTCTTAAATTGTCCTTACAGCCATAGCCAGCTATTCATCTATGTAGCCAGCTATGCGACAATACTAGGGAAGAAGACGACTCTACCTAGAACCATAGATGGCTATAGCCATAATGGCTATGCCACTTAAATAATTAGATCAATGATCCTGAACTGACTCAGGTTATTTACAATCTATGAATTCTATAAGGTAATGCATAACCAGCTAGGATCAGTAGCACAGTCAGCTATGCAAAATGAATTCTGAGGTACGGATTCCAAATGTGGTAGAAATGAGCATAGAGATAAAAATCTTAGGCGTGTTGGGATATGAATCTATGGTTGATGCATAGCCGACTTTGCATGTATATGTAGCTAGCCGCAATGATCAAATTGTCTGCAGCATGCTGTCAATAATGGGATTTTTGAGGGAATGGCTATATCGACATGCAATAGTTGTCGATTTACAAGTGTGTCGTCGATAACCTATCAATAACCTCGATAACTTCAATATTTCACCGATACATATTTTGCCTATACCTTACTGTTGTCGCTGCCACTCAAGGCTACGTTGAAGGAGGTTGTTGATAGTAGAAGGTGATAGCGTAGGGTCGCGAGTGGTCGAGTGACACCAGAGGTAGAGGTGGTTGATGTTGCACGGTGAGCAGATTGAATAGGGCATGCAGATGGTGGCTGGTATTGGTTTGCACACATTCGATGACTTATATGATTCATAACGATCTTATATTTTAACTTTAATTAGGTAATTTCTTAATATCATAAGTCTATTGATAATATATCACTATCAACTACTTCAAATTTCAAGATAGTAAAGACTACTTTATTTAATTATGTATTGATTCAACACTTGTGCTTTTACATGTATGTCCTTCGTATATAACTGATAAGGTTTTAAGTTAGTAATTTGTGATTTACTTGCAATTTTAATCATTTGAGTGAATTAATTGGCATGCATTGACACATCGTCAGAATGCTCTCGATATGCATAATTTTTAGGTCATCGATAATCTCGATAACCCAACATCGAAATGCGAATGTTTCCACGACATGTCTTTGATATGCGCACTTGAAAATTTATCGACACAACATCGATATCGATACTTAAAACATTGGCTAGCCAACTATGCAAGTTTGGACAAGAAGTTTAAAGTTAGATAAAGACAGGATTAAGCCAATACCTTGGCATGGACCTTTCTACCCTTGATTTATACGCACACCATGGTGCAAAATGGAATGGAACAAAATGTCTCCAACTGCTTAGCCAAGCCACAACCCAAGCCTAGCAATTATGTTATATGAATATAAGAAACACTTGGTCGATCATATTCAAACCTCGAACATTGGGTGAATAACAGTGACAACCTCTATTCTAAGCTAGACAAGTTTAACAAAGTACTAGGGCATTGAGTTTTATTTTTTAACTTCTGAAGAAGTGGCAAGACCCTCTAGTCCCAATGAGCTTCTTCCTAAAAGAGCTAAACACGTAAAGTGACAAGATCGGTTTAGGAGAAAATGATTTGCAATAGTGACTATCTTGAACCCAAACCTAAGCAAATGTAGCAAGCAAACCTAACTCAAGTTGGAGAATTGGAAAGTCTATTTTAGCACTATCGTGGTGTGGTAGTGACATATGAGTGCTAATAGACTCAAGAGAGCCTATTACTACACCAAAACAATACTGAGCCCCGAGCTAGTGGGCTGTACTATGGTATATAAAGTATAAGATTCTTAGTTGGAATGTACTAAAAACCCTGGAAAGAAAGATTAAGTGATTAATAAAGAAATAATAAATGGGAAAATGACTTTACCACCGTAAAGGAACCTCACACCTCATACTTGATCCTATATGTTATTAAGGGAAACTCAAGGGGAAGAGGTACCCAGGTTCATCGATAAAGAGGTCAAAAATAAATAAGACCAATGGAAGGTAAAATAGAGAATAAATAAATTGATAGACAACAAAACATAGCCAAGGGATATGGGTAAGGAGATAAGTGCATGTAGGAAAAAAGGGAAATGAAGTAAGGCAAAGATAATAAAGAAATCGTAAAAATCACTTTCATATCAAACCTACTAATCACCAAGCTACAAAATATGTCAAACAAAAGGCCATAAACAATGGGGACTCAGTCATCCGTTTGACCCACAACATTCACTTGATTCTGCATTTTAATAGAACAAAGAGGCCAAATAATAGCTTAGATAGTAGCCCATAACAATTGACCCTACCTATTGACTCAATGGATCCTAGAACTAGGAACCCCTCTAGTAGGGGGCCAATCCTCGAATTTTTGGCCAGTGAATGTTTTAGTTTCTTATTAAGTAGTTGCTCACGCCCTTCTTTTAACCTATTCTACTCAAGCTAAGGGTGGTGTGCTAGGAGCAAGGCAACAGAAGGTTTGACCATTTCTTTTAATGAGTTTAGCATTCAATTTTATTCATTTTTTGACATTTATGCATTTTATCAATTCATAATCAGTGTTATAAAAGTCGAAAGTCGATATTCAATCAACTAAGTCATTGACTAAGGAATATATGATATATAGGAGAGTAGTCGAGGAATACTCAAATGGGTATTTTTTTAATATTTAAATATATATATTAGTACGATATATTAATAAGATGTATTTACGTGTACAATTTATATTTCAACAAGTAAAATATATCATCTCATAAAGATCAACCATTTTGCAGCTCAAGGTGATGAAAATAAGCTACAAAAATTAAGTCTAAAGGACATAAATAACATAATCTCAATTTTTAATAATCAGATCAGATTGGGATCCATTGGACATGTAGAAATCAACCTTATAGTCGGCCAACTACGTCAACTACTCGGTCGAGTAGATAGGTCGGCCAACTATCAACCCAAGTATGGGTACTCGAGTTGTCGGCTTAGTTAGTCGATTTTTACAACACTATTCAAAATACAATCTCTATCAAGAAGGGACAATGATTGGTGTTAATAAAGGATTTTTCACAATCTTGTCAGAGGATCATTACAAAAGTTCATTGACAAATTCTCTTCTTTTCAAACGAAATAGGATTTGAAGCCTCATGCTTTGGAGTGGAATCTTCTAAAGAAAAAGAAGCGGGGGTTGCATAAGATCCATGTTTCCACCAACAATCATTATAATTTCATGATTCATGAACAAGAACCTTGATGCAAGGCATACCATCTTATGTGTTCAGAAAGAAAAAAAGGCCCACTATCTTATAGGAACTGACCAAATGGAAGGTTAATCACCATTAGTGAAATGGGGTTAGAAATCCATTTCCACAACAAGCAAAGGAAAAGCATGCCACATCACCACTGTGCAAAGTACGATAAGTTCACATCTCTTATGTTTACAAAATACACCTAACAAGTCATGTTTGGTTCAGTATTAAGCTCAACCCTCCAATGAAACGTATATATTAAATGTACTTCACTATGTTAAAGTAGTTACGCGTAAATCATCAAGAATAAGTCATTGATGACGTAAAGATCTTCGAAGGAGAACAACAGTGCTACTACCTTACATTTAAATGCAAGCAGGACACAAGTTATTAAATTGAGTACAAGTTCTTCCAAAAAAAAAAAAAAAGAGGAAAAAAAATGCTTTTGCAACTACCTTATCTGCCTTGGTACATATTTTCCTAGTTCAGATGGCATCAATGTTCCAAATGCATTTCTCTCCATTTCCCCACTTTCCAAAGATTTTATTTGGATAACCACTTTTGCATCTTTCTTTTTTTTTTTTGAGAAGGTAAGAAGGTAACCACTTTTGCATTTGTACTGATTTGTGGAATTTCAGGAATAATACTAGAATCTCTAAAATGACAGCGAAAACTTGTCCACACCAACCTGCAACTTAGATATTGCAGGGTAAGGTTGATGACCCTGTCCGGTAAATATTGACCTAAATGGATTGAATTCAGCAGACGCACATGACATTCCAGAATTTTTCCAGCATAACCCTTATAAAACATCTGAGCAAAACCTTTGTTCTCTGGCTTTTGGAGTTTCATATCCCCAAACCTACAGGTTGATGACCAAATATATAGCTAAAATAGCAAATAATTGTGTAATTGGATTCAAACCACAAAATTTACCTAGTATATAGACGGTTTAGAATATGAATTGTCCATTTCTTCACTTTCCACCATCCCCATGATTTTCTTAGCTCTGGATCCGTTGGTTGGCCTTCCAAAGGGACGGGTCTTTCTAGTATATTTAAGAACAACATCATCCATGCATTCAACATGTTCTCATCAAGTAACTGCTTTGGGATCTCTAACTGAAAAGGAATAAAGGACAAGAAAAATGCAACTAAAAAAAACCAAACAAGATTGCAGTTATATGGATCGACTGCATGATAAAGAGGCATACATATATAGATGACCAGAATATTTTGCATATAAGTTTGATTAAATCAGCTATTTCCACTGGAGGATTGACCATTTGGATAATATTGTTAAGTATAATCAACAGATGAGGAAATGTCTCTTCCACAATCAGATCAACAGGTGTTCGTTCTTCATCAGACTTGAACCTATGCAACAAACCAGATATAATAATCAATGCCAAAAAATCCAAAAACTGTGGAAATGAGAATTTGTAACATTATCCAATCATCTAAGCTGTATGAAAACAATGTACTAACAGAAGAGTTTTCAGCATAATCCAGTCACAATGTCATAGCCACAGGAGACCTGATGATAGACCACAACATAAATAGGAAAAAAACATCCCAACAAAACATTGTGAAGAGGGAGTTCACATTCCTTGCAGAACCTTTCAAGAGAGGTGAAAATATTTCACAGATCAAAACAAGCTCCAGAAATTCATCAACAGCCTGGAAAGAACTAATAAGTCCGATTGTGAGTTCCTTCCTCAGCTTACAAATGCACTTCAATGCAATGAAGTTGGCATGTTAACAATAAATTTGTAGCCGCAATGGACTCTCAACGTCCTATTGAATGTTTCCAGGTTTTTTTGCATAGGAGGTTGGTCGCAAATTCATGTAGATGCATAAGCAGTTAATTGTGAAGTGGCCTGTGTGTAGAGTGGGTGTCAGTCAAGGATATAGATTGCTTGTACCATGGAGGCTCTTTCACCACTTCAATGTGGGCCAGAATGAAAATTTCTATCGGTGCAGATACAAGCACCTTTCGGGCTTACTTCAGAAGGAAAGGAAGCAGTATGGTTAGATGAAGAAAGAGAGATGTGGCAGTCTTATAGGCATTGCTGCTTCAAAGAATGCTGCTTTCATTCGAAGGAAGCATGTTCTCAACATTGTCCAGTAGTATAATCTGTGGCTCAATTTACTTTAAATAGAAATGCTTGGATGATTATCAACCTCTATTAATCATCTCGCTTTTCTTTTAACAAAAGGAAAGAAATTGTCACTTGGAAACCAAATTACAGAGGGCAAGGCTGTACCATTTAGGCTGTCCATATAAATGCTGCAGTAGTTTCTTGCAGAGAGATGCCATAATACAATTGAGTGAACAAAGTCATCACCGACAAAACCACAGAAGGTATGTCCACAGGCTAGTCATCCAGTGAACATTGGCCAAGCCATTTGGACAGTCAAGACCTTTAGCCAACTAAAGCGTAAGAAAACATCTTAAATTCTTAACTTCAATTGGCATGCATTATCAAAAAACACAATCCTACATTAGCTTAGTCCATTCTGGATGGATCAGCATTTTCTTAGTGGATAAAGTTGGTCGATGCTATATTGCTACCTATAGTTGTATTGCTGAAATATATATATAATAACAAGCACAAAAGCATCAATAATCAAACCTTGATTTACATTGAAACCCTTCTCACGAGAAGGAAAAAAACATCCACCCAATATTCCATTGAATTTTTTCAAGATAAAACAATAGTGCATGGAATCCTAAATAGACCACCACTCACAAATTCTTATCAATAGGCACAGCTGGAATTTACAACCGAGCATCACACGAATAAGAGAGAGTATCCATTTACCATTGAATTCTTTTTTATGAAAAGACATTTATTATTTAATTCTAATACACAATTCACAACATTCTCCCTCAAACTAGAGAAATGATGCTGAGCTTTTTGCATTATGACATGGAGAGACCATCCCCCTCTCTTGAAACATGCTTCAGGTGGGCAGAGTAACCAGGCAGGCTAGAGTGTACACCCCTACGTAGTCAAGCAAAGAGGTTGAAGGTTCAAAATATTCCAAGCAATGCATCAAAGATTGTTGTCTCTTTTTTCTACTTTTTTTGAAAAAGGCAAAGAATCAAAGATATCATGAAGAAGATTGAAGATCGGAGTCTATAAAGACAACCCTCCATTGCATTTCCCAACCAAGTTGAGAGTGGAAAAAGGAAAAGAAATCCATTTCCTAGTAAAGTCTCTCACATGCAAAACCTCAATGAGAAGGCCACTCTCTCATGTAGAGCCTCGAAGAGTAATCTTTTCTATACAAATACCTTCAAGAGAATGCGTCTCTCTTGCAGAGATCACAATGAATGAGCCTCTCACATAAGTATCTTGAGGAAGTGAATTCTGAATTACAATAACTCAGAAGGGTTCCTATGTACTACTCATTTCACTTCGAAAGACCAAACAGTAGATATTTTCACCGAGGCACTTCCCCAGCCACATTTGACCAATGTTGTTATTAACCAAGCATGAAAGGCATATATGCTCCAATTTGAGGGGGATGTTGAGAATGGTGTTGCAATATATTGTATTCCACAATTTATATGAGGGTCCTCTTATATTTTTCCCTACACACCTATATAATGAGGATTAGGGTTTCAATGAAGGATTACTCAAGTCTTCCAACTAAAATTGTGAGGTAGCTTGAGACAAGGTATAGAATACCAAAGCATCATTGGAAGTAAACTGTCAAATGTGGTCGCGGATTTTTTGATTTAATCTACAATACCAAAGTTTGACCAAAATGTAAACAAAGAATTCAGGTACATGGGAAAATGCTTTGGTTATTGTTATTGTATTCAAAAAAACAATTGTAGATAGTATTTTTCAACCAGCTTCATCATTCTCTAACAACCATGGCTATAATTCAAAGCACTAAGGACTTTCATTGATGGACTTTTTAACTATAGGTGCAAAAATAGCACAAACAAATATTTAAAAATATCAAGGAACATACTCATATTTTCGGGATACGATTCTTAGAACAAATAAAGCTCCAAATATTTGCTGATCTTGTTGCAGCTGCAAGTTGCACCTTATCCATGTGAGAAGCCCAGACCACTGCTCAGGATCATCGGCATATATTATTGTTTTTAGACATTCACCAAGTTGGACTCTGCAGCAAGCAAAAAAAAATGAAGGAATAAATATCAACTTTTTTCTACACATGCATGTGAATATGAATTCTCAAAGGCATCAAAAGAGGGTGAAAATGCTACATGCATCAGCAATGACATAGATTTTTCACAAAGATATAGTATCACCTGAACCATCAAGCATAGATATGAAAGAAAACCAAGAGAATGCAATTATCATAACACTTCACACAAACTCTTTTCACCAAATCCTAGTCCAGGGCAGAGACCCTCACTTTTGAATTGTAACCAAAATGCAAACATATATAGATGAGAATCGTTATGAAAATGGCTATCAGGTTGACCCACAGATAAAATAATGCATAACTGAGGATTGGACATGGCACTATGACGCCATGCTAATAAAGGAAAGTACTCCACCAGGTGATATGTGAGCAGTGTATGAGCATTATTTAATGAATGATCCAAAGAAAACAACCACTCCACTGGCAACAATTGAACTGAACTGGGGGGATGGCTGGCGGCATGTGGGTGAGGTGAGAGGGTAGGGGCCACTCTCATGGCCCTACTACCGCAAGAAAGATTCGCCGAGAGATTGTTTGTTAGACGTGTAGGATGTGTGGCCATGTCATGTCCGTCTGTTGGGATCTTGTGGTGTGTTTGGCTTGCGGAGGGGTAGGTCATAAACATAACTCGTGTAAGGAGGTCGTTTCATGCGCAAGGAAGATGGTGAGGGTCTCATTGAACTAGCTACCATTTTCTCATCCTTCTTTAGAGATCGAGGTGCCATGGTCCCCGTCAGTGAGTTCTAGTGACTCTGCTAATCTAACTCACTGGTGGGGGATGTTTTGCAGGGCTGTGTGTGCCTGATGGTGTGAAGCTTGCAATATCTAGTAGTGATCTTTTGTCCAAAGATTGGAAGGTTGCTTCACTAGCAAAAAATTTGATTCTTTTTGGGCTCGATAACGAGGATCTCGCAAGGTTGAAGAGCAAAGAGTTGGTGGTGGGTGACGCAACTATCCTTTGAAGATCCCCCTTAGTACATAAAGGAGATTTGGTCATTCAACCCTTTGTAAGGTTGGATCTAAAAGCTCAGATTTAGGGCATTCCTTTGAGGTTACGCACCGTGGAGGTTGTTCGTAATCTGTGTGTCAGTTTCACAAGGGTTAAAAGGTGCACTGGAATTTGTTTGGAAGAGGGCGATTTATCGTATGTCAAGATGATTGATGAGAGTATTGGTGACCAACAAAGGCCACAAGAGGTAGTTTAAGGTTTGGAGGCTCTTCTTTTGTTATTAAGTTCAAGTATGTTGATGATAATGGGGTTCGTTTGAAGAGTAGATCTTTTGTGGAAGTGATGAGCAGTGGTGGGTCCAGTGAGGTCACCGAAGAAGCATGTTCGGAAAGAATGGCAGGTAGTAGCCAAGCACCAATTCCCACATTTTTCAAAATTTGAAATTGAGCGTCAATCTCCAAATTCAAATTTTGAATTTGATAAACACTCCCACCGGCCACCCACTGAGTTTGTGGGATTCTGCAACAATTCAAATTCTGATTTTGAGGGAAAGCCGGTTGGGAATGGTAATTGCCATTCAAATTCTAATTTCCAGTGTGATTTACTTTTTTTGGGCAAAGAAAATCAAGCAGGAAATTAGGCTTCAGTTTTTGACAGCTGCAGAGATGGGTTTTGAGTGGTTATTTTCAATATTAGTGGCTATTTTAGAAAGGATTTTAATGGCAATCACTATGTAGGTCCTTCGAGAACCATGAATTATGGAACTGCCAAACATGTTTCCTTGGATTTTGATCCCAATCTATTTGTGTGCTCGAATAATGAGGTGGTCAATAATCAAGAACCAACTCTTCTCTTCCCTACTGTGGTGCTAGAGATGCTCGTGTTGGAAGAATTTGAAAGCAATAGTGGCTCGATTTCAACACAAGGTCAATTTACTTATGATGATTTAGATCCAATTGTGGGTATTTCGACCTCTACATTTGTTCAACACAAAGAGACTCGAAAACACTTTTGTTTCCCTTCCATATTGGGGGAAGATATGGGTCATGTTACGGATGTTCTCTCCACTACATAACTTGTGGTAGAGGTTGAGGCAGGTAGTGGTTCAATTTTAGATCCAAATGTGCCAGAGGAGGTGGGTGATGGAGAGGCTTCCGATTGTACATCTACGACGAGTCGACAATCTCCGTGTAGCATTCGTTTACGGAAGCCGATCTTCCAACGGCAGAGGTTGGTGTATCACACTAAGAAGCAACGACTGTGAGCTCAAAAAGAGATGCAGTGCAAAGAATCTTCTATCAAATGATTTGTTTTACTAGTTATTGAGAATTTCTTCTAGGTGTAGGGATTGGCTTTTGATGTGAGGAGTCATTTTGGGATTTTTGTTTGAAAGGGATGTCCATGTGGGTGCTAGCATTGTGGTGTGTCATGTGTTGGATGCTATTTTTGATCTGGGAGTGGATGAGTTCTGTTGGTATATGGGTGTCCTTTGTTCATGGGTCATGTGGTTCTTGCATATTGCATCTTCCTTTGTTTTAAATTTTATAGATTTTGGATGGCAACTGAATGTTGGTAGTCGTCCTATTTTTAGTCAAAAAAAAGTTTGGACCGAACTAATTTGTTTGCCTCACTCTAAATCACGTGTAACGAGAATTTTTCAGGAGGGCTAAAGAAAAAGTCGAGGAAATGAAACCAAAGGACATCTAATTTCCTTTTAACTAGCTTTCTTTGTGTTTGTGCTTACAACAGTAACTAGAGGAAAATTATGTTTCATTCAAATTTCACCCATTGCAGTACGGAATGTTGATTCCATGTGAGGTGAAAAAATGACAGAATCCTAGGAAAGGAAAGGAAAAAGCACAAACTCCTAGAAAGTGATGGAAAGTTGGTCGAAGAGGAAATGGTTTCCTTTCCTTTCCTTCATTTTCCAAAAGCACAAACCCTCCTATGTTCTACAATGTAAGAGTGCTATGTTGGGTTATGTGGCTTCAACAAACCATGCCATACCTACGTTAACACAAGCACATGATTCAAATATGAGGACACCTCTTTCTACTACTGAAAAAGGAAGGGGCGGAAACTATAGAGGACTACAAGCCAATCACATTGTCAAATGCAGCATATCTCATCATTTCCAAGGTCCTAACTAATAGGTTACGTGGGGTTCTGGAGGGCATTGTTTCAACTGTGTAGACAACTTTTGTCCTTGGAAGACCTATACTTGATGGTTTTGTGTTAGCTACAGAGGCCTTGGCAACTTGGAGGAGAGCAGGGAAGAAGGCTTTCCTTTGAAAGGTAGATTTCAGCAAGGCTTACGATTCCATGCAGTGAGAGTTCTTGTGAGCAACATTCATCAAGAGAGGGTTCCCGCAGCAGTGGCTTGATTGAGTGAAGAGGTGTGTCACATCATCTTTCTCGATCTTGATTAATGGAAACCCAACAACCGATTGGATGCAGCCTAGGAGGGGTTAAGCAAGGGTGCCCACTTACGTCGATGTTGTTTGTCCTTGCAGTGGACGCCCTTGCTAGGGTGGCATTCAGATCATGTCAAAGAGGTTTATTCAAAGCTTCAAGGTAGGGGCTAACAAAGAGATCCTAGTGTTACAGTATGCAAACAACACTTTGTTCCTAGTAGAAGGTTCTTTGACGGTAGCTGGCAGGCTGCGTGTGCTTCTAGAGTTGTTTAGGGATGCCTTCAATTTGCATATTAACTATGAAAAGTCCAATCTGGTGCCTTGTAATATGTCGAAGTAAGAGGGGGCGGCTTGTGGGACCACACTTAGGACGGGCAAGGGATATTCACCCTTGTCTTACCTTGGCCTGCCTCTCACGGATAGGCACCTCATACTGCAAGATTGGATTTCGCTTTTGGAGAGGATGGAGAAAAGATTATCCAGCTGGGCCTCTAGGTCGTTATCGAGTGGTGGCAAATTGACATTAATAAAGGCTGTCCTCTCCTCCATTTCAACTTATTTTTTGTCAATCTTTAGACTACACTGGCATGTGGAAAGGAAGATCACGGGATTGATGCGAGATTTCTTCTGGACGAATTTTGGAATAGCGAGGAAGGGGGCGAGATTGGTGGCGTGGGAAAAGGTTTACCAGCATACGACGAAGGGTGGCCTCAAGGTTAGAGATGTTTAAGGTGTCAACCTGAGCCTTCTCACGAAGTGGATAATGAGACTGGTGAACCAGGAGCAGTCTTCCTAGTGATGTACTTCATGACTGTTATGGTTCCCTTCTCTCGTGGGAACCCGATGCCAGGGGCATCACACTTCTTGAGGGGACTGGCGTCAGTGACCCCAAGGGTCCATGGTTTAGGGGGACATGTTCAGATTCTGGTTGGATGATTAGCAGAGAGAAAGGGCGCTATGCAGTAGGTACCCCCACCTCTTCTCGAGGGCAACAAACAAGGAGGCATATATTGGGAGTCGTCGAGACAATACTTAGTGTCCTACCTTTTAGGGAGCCTTGTCAAAGCAGAGGTGTGCAAAGTTCTAGATGTTGTTGCAAGACCTTCAAGAATGGGAGCCCAAGGGAGAGAAAGATGCTTTTTTTTTGGGATGATGGGAGTTTCTTTGTCAAGAAGTCCTTCCATAGGTTGCGTGGAAATGCTCCAATGGTGGACCTCGACCTCCAGCGAGATTGTAGGATGATATGGTCCACGAACTGCCCCCTGAAGATTAAGATTTTCGCACAGCTAGAGAGGAGAGGGAGAGTACTCACAAAATCCTAGAGGGCGAGGTGGATTGTGATGGAGGACATTCAATGCTCTTTCTGTGGCAAGGTGAATGAGAACATTCATCATCTTTTTGTTAGTTGTACCTTCGTCACACAAGTGTGGAGAATGTTGGGTGTTGATTGGATTGATCTTGGCACTCTTCACGAGTTTTGGGCATCATTCCAGAGGGGGAATGTTCAAGGTGGTGGAAATACCTTCGGGTCGAAGAAGGAAAAGGTAAAGGTGCTGACAATGCTCTAGAGGGTGTGGCTAAGTAGGAATGGGGTTGGGTTTAAAGGCTAAACACCTTATGTTGAAAATTTGTTTCCTCCATTTCCTCCCAGGTTATGTTTTGGGAGTCCACCATACAGCGCCTAATGTTGTATCTGTTTACTTTTATTAATAAATTTGGGCGGTAATCACATGGATGACCACCCTTCCACCTTCCAAAAAAAATATAAGGGCACACCTTATGCACTCTATGTAGCTTAGTTGCAACCCTCCCACTCCTGACATTATTTAATATTCAATATATCATCCCCTAAACCCCCTAACTCATATGAAAATATTCAAAATTAATGAAAACCTTAAACACTCCCAACCTCCGCAATGGGGCATTTTCCCTCTTTCATGCCTCAATTCCTTTTGAACTTTCTTTTAAGCTACCATTTCCTGTGAAATGTGAATGCCATTGAGTTGTTTCATGTGTAGCACCATTCCAACTCACATGATTTATGAACTTGGTGTCTTGCCCCCACCCATTCCTGTGCATGCATCAGTGCACCATGAGTAATCTCTATGCTGAGTTTGTTGTAGGACAAAAGATCCCTTTTCTTCTAGAGTCACCAGGCAGGGTCCCACTGTTGGATTCTTGGTCATCATGTCCTACATCAACTGGACAAGAACCTGTCAGATGGCCATTTCTTTGACGAACATGACACTTTTCTGAGAGAAGTGGAAAGAACTAGTAGCATCTCATTTACTAACAAAAGGATGAAAATAAGTACACGAGGACTAAACAAAAAAAAAAGCCCAAAATGCTACTCAATGAAAGGTGACAAGAGGATACCTAAGGGATAGCTAAACAAGGCAAAAGAACACAGAGCCACCCTATAAGCAGATTCCAAGTTCATGTTTTAATGCACTCAATCGAGTACACAATCAAGATAAACTTTGAAGACAGTCACCAAAGCAAAATCAAAAGAAAACCAGGGGCAAATGTGGTTACTCTGGCTAGGACCATGCTAATACTCTCAATGTTGCATAGGAATAGCAAGTTGGGCAAAGAGAGGCATAGAGACCTTGGCTTGTTATCTCTTGAGTAAATAAAAATGGAAGTGCCTTCAACCAAGCAGTACCTTGCTCTTGCACTGCATTTTGAAGCTCACAAGTATAGATTTCTTTGATTGTCAACTCTAATTCGTGTGTGATAGCGATGTACTTTAGGAAGCATAAGAGAGGGGACACTCAGATTTCACAATGGGGAACACAAGGATGAGACATATTGCAAGACAGGCAAACACTGAAGTTCTCACCAACATGACGATAGATATGGAGGTTCATCTTTTTGAGTCCTTTCTTTCCACCTTTCAGAAGGGGGGGGAGTTTTCTGCTTCCATTAAAACAACAAAGAGGTTATAGTGCTCAAACCAATACAGAGGTTATCATGCAAGAAATTTTTCATCTCCTCCTCTCGGCCATGCTTGTAGAAGATATGGTCATCATCAAAATTAATGTTAAAGGAAGCTATCCCATTTCCAGATAGTCAAGCAAAAAGAACGATGTTGGTGCACCCTGGTTGGAGGCTTGGAATGCAGGTTGGGTTATTTGTGCTTTTGTTTGGTGGGTATTTGTCCAATTACATATCTTAACTGACAGTCGGGAAGAAGACCCAAAAGGAGTTCCCAGGTGCTTCCAAGACATTTCCACATGATTGAAATCCATGGCCATCTTGTTTTGGGGGAAAAACAGATGGCTATCAGGGAAAACAGTTTTGTTACATGTTCATGGTAGCAAAAATTCTGCTACAGTTTACACATTCCCTATGGAGGCCCTTTTTACTTGCAGTGGTGGTCTCCAATGGACACTTTATGCAAATATCTTCAAGACTGGTGGTTGGAGTTGCTTTTCGAGGCATCGAACTTCAATGAGGACATGCCAAAATGGTCTATCATAGAAAAGATGTGAAAAGGTTCCTAATCCTAAGGGAGCATTAATACATTTCTTTGTGTCCAGCAACAAGGATTATAATTCCTTGAGTATGGCAGCAAACACACCATGACAAGAGGTGAATTTGCTATTGGCATACAAGTCTAAGCACTCATCTTTAAAAGCAGTGAAACACACGCAGAAAGTTGACAGCATGGAAAACTTGCCTGACTTCATTATTGGCATACAACTCAAAATAACTTGACTTCAAAAGAGGTGCATTACACACAAGCAGTTCCCAACAAAGGGGACTCGCATCTTCAACGGGTAAGTTCCATACGGCATTTTTAACTAGAAACTTGCCTCTTGAAGGTAAGTTCATTTTTGGATTTAACAAGGTGTATCATGACTGGATTGATGATTTAAACACATTTCAATTAATATTTGTCATCTAGGGGCAAAGGAATGAACTGCACAGTTCTTTTTGTGAGGATCATGGCACTTCAGAATGCCAAACTTCTACAAATGATTAAAATCCTTTCTTGCACAAACTCTAAGTTGATAGATATTTACTTCTTCTACCTGAATAATACCATTATCTAATTCACTCCTACTTAAACTCAGATGGAATTCTGGCTGTTTCAGTTTGAGCTCTTGTGGTTATCGCGTACTAATCAAGGTTTTAAAAATGCGAGGCGGCATGAGGCGGTTTGCCTTCATTGAAGCAAAGACAAAAGCCTCGAGGTGATTGAGACGTAAGCCTCAGGTTTTGGATGAAAACTAAGAGAAAATGACATAAATATATACTTATTAAATACTAATAATGAAAAAAAAAGCAAAAAATACATATTCATGTCATTTTTACTCTACAACAAACATTGAAATAAGAATTTCACTCAAACATGACCTCCCTTTTTGACAAAAAATTCTTATTTCAGTTTTTGAAATAAGAATTTCACAAACTCAAACATGACCTCTCAAATGTGTACAGTGTGCACATTACCACCCTAAACCCTAAATAAAAATCCATTACCTCTCAAATGCATCCTGCTGAAGAGGTGGAACAACCTGGCTGTGCTGGAGCGATGGAGCTGGCGAGTGCTGCACCTGACTACGCTGGAGCGAGTGAGTGGAGCGAGCGCTGGAGCCTGTGTTGGAGCAAGTGAGCAAGCCTGCGCTGACTTGCCCTCAAGGTTTTAAATATCAATATCGATATCATATCGACAAGTCAAAAAAGGGATATATCATGAATATATCGCTGATATCGGTGAATTTCGAGGAAATCGCTCAAAAATGCATAAAATATTAAAAAATATTTAAAATTAACATTTGTATGAGTAATACATCATAAAAAAACATGTGTGTGTGTCCACTATTTCCCCCTTCCTGGCCAACAACCTTTTTTAAACCCAGTGTTTCCCCGCCCAGCAACCCAACCGAAGCCCTTTTGAACCTAGCCTTTCCTGCCCACCCAGCACCACCATCTCGACGATATATCGCCGATATTTCGGCCATATCATCTGGTATATCAGCGATATATCGCCGATATCCTAGAAAAACGATACTGCAGGTAATATCGATACGCCCAAGCCTAACGAAACCAATATATCGACGATATATCGCCGATACATCCAACCCTGCCTACGCTAAAATCTACGCTGGAGCGAGTGTTGCCGATGGAGCTTGCGCTGCTGCTGGCGATGGAGCTGGCTGCTTTGGATGCGGTGGAGCTGCAGCTGGCAGTGGAGGAGCTGGTGCCAGTGATGAAGCAATCCAACCGAGGCAGCACCTCGGCATCACCTTGGAGAGTTGAGGCACACGCCTCACAAAACAAAGCTGAGGCTATAGCCTCGAGGCGAAATCAGCCCACCTCACCTCGAGACGCGATTTTTAAAACCATGGTACTAATATTACTAGGTATATAAAGTGCTTAATGTGATTAAATTGTTGCTCTGCATAAAAGTGTTTGTCACTCAATCCCATTGATTAACATTAAGGCAAAGATGGAGTAAAAGTTCACTAACTTGGGTTTCATTCAGATTATGGATAAAGCATACAATATTAAACAAGAAAACAAGGACTTAAGCTCCCCTAAATTTTGAGTTCTTTTTATGGAGATGGTAAAGCTAATGATGGGTTACAAGGGGGATTACATCTCTTTTGTCTGAACAAAGGATCAAAGGTGTTCATGTTGCTTTCTACAATTTCATCTCAGTTTCAATAACTCTTCTTCATGTTGTTACCTAGCAAAAGCAAGGAGACCTTGTAATGATATCCTCAAAGGCCAATGGACAATAAGCAAAATACTGTTGCACTAAATATTTTGAAACTATATAGGGTTCTAAGTTTATCAGAGACTGGAAAGTGTTTAGTTTCTCTTCTTTAAGAAGAGGTCACCTCTAATTAAAATCAA
Organism: Thalassia testudinum; assembly: GCA_037157565.1. Taxonomy (NCBI): domain Eukaryota; kingdom Viridiplantae; phylum Streptophyta; class Magnoliopsida; order Alismatales; family Hydrocharitaceae; genus Thalassia; species Thalassia testudinum. The sequence goes on along the minus strand of JAZHRO010000018.1, from coordinate 5,882,306 downwards.
TCAGTCTTTTGGGAGACATGACCATGGATTGGAAATGTTGCAAGGGAGGAGAGCCATCTGTTGTATGATCCTCTTTTTTTTTGAAAGAATATGTTGTATGATTTTTGGTCTGAGCTGATTTAATTTTTGACTGGTTTGAAGGAAACAAGTGGATGGATACCGACCTCTAGTAACAGTCTTTTACCTTTTCAAAAGAAAAAGTTCCCTTTGTTGGAATCTTCCTGAAGGTACCTCACCTCTTTCGAAGGCAGAAATTAGCTAGGACCGTATGCCAACGGTAACAAGTTTGCCGCCACACGAAAGGCCTTTTTTCTTTTGAGAAATAATGCTAGCAGGATTATAATCTGCCTGGCTGGACATAATAAAATATATTTTGTAGACACCTACATGAAATTTCTTCTCTTCTGTTGCGCAGCTCGAGCAAAAGAATTTGCTGAAGTGTTTGCAAAGATCTCAGTACCTCCTTTTGATTACTTTTTTAAGGAAAGTGTCAAGAATCAGCGTAGTTAAGAGCGTAGAGGCTCCGTGTGCATGAAAAAATAGTCCAAAGAGGACTATCCATGTGAATGTGAAGAAAAGAGGGAGAGGAGAGAAGCCTTGAGTTGGAAATATTATTATAACTCAAGAGATTACAAAGAGGGAAGGCTCTCTTTTATAGAGAGTGCATATCCCTATTCTTTGAAACCAAATATCTTATCCCATAAGGAAAGATCTTATCTCTAATTAAATCAAATCACAAACACTTCCTAAAACACATTTACTAAAAATAGAAAACTTGACTCTTAAGCAAAAGACTCCAAACTTGAGTTCTAAAACCCATGACCGTCAACCTTGTTGGACTTTCCAGAGGCTGCCACATGGACTGTCCACGTGGCTTTATTCCAACGTTTCAACACTCCCCCTCAAGTCGAAGGCTACGAAGCCGACGACTTGGTCTTCAACTTGTGAAGCTGGACGTGCCCCACCACTCTTCTTCTTCAAGAGCCGTGCTCTCGGTCTTCTCCTTAGACATGTTGACAGTGAAGCCTCTTGCGACCTCCAAAGTCATTACCTCTATGGCAACCTGAGTAATCATCGCTATGGCGGCCGTCGTCTTGTCTTCTCGAAGCAGAGCCCGTAGCTTCTCGAGGTCTTCATGAGTTAGGGAGTCCACATGTGAGGTGCTAATAGCCACACGTTTTGGTCTCTGTATCTTGCCTGGATCTTTAGGAAAGAAGCTTGGATCAACCATTAGTCTCTTCATAACCTGAGAAGTCATTGTCTCTTTTGGCAACCTCGAAAGTCGTTGCGTGGATCGTGGTGTCCTCTCCTTGACGTCTTTTCCCTCAAAAAATCTCCTCTTTTGAAGGAGAGTAAAAAATTCAGATATAAGGTATCAAGAGTATGAAGATCACAAGTGATAGAACTTGATAGATCTCCTTCTCTTGTTTCTTTTTCTTCTTGTCGTCCCCATAGAGCTTGATGAATGTCCCAGAGACAACCACCTTGCTCTCTCCTGGTCCAAGCGTGGCGTCGTTAATCATCGTCGATGCTTCCACCTTCTTCTGTAGTCCTCCGCGTAAGGCACCGAATCTTGTTGAAGAAGACTTTCTCTGAAGGTGAGAACCACCAACACGTGGTCTAAACCCACGTGCACAACAAGACTAGAGCAGTGACTCTAATACCATGTCAAGAATCATCATAGTTTGGAGCATGGAAGCTCCGTGTGCATGCGAAAACAGTCCAAGGAGGACTGTCCACGTGAATGTGAAGAGAAGCGAGAGAGGAGAGGAGCCTTGAGTTGAGATTACAAAAAAGGAAGGCTCTCTTTTATAAAGAATACATATCCCTATTCTTAGAAACCAAAGATCTTATCCCTATAAGAAAAGATCTTAAATCACAGACACATTTACTAAAATAGAAAACTTCACTCCTAAGTAAAAGACTCCAAACTTAGGTTCTAAAACCCACGACCGCCGACCTGTTGGGCTTTCCAGAGGCTACCACATGGACTGTCCACGTGGCCTACTAACAATCCAAGGCGCGAGCCCACAAGACCTAGTTAGCGACACCACTCAATTTGATGGTTGTCCTAAACAACCACCTTGCTCTCTCCAGAGTCAAGCGTAGCATCTCCGATGGTCGGGGTAGATTTTACCATCTCTTGGTCTTCCTTCTTTTCCGCGTAAGTCACTGGATTCAAGGAAGACTTCTTCAGATGCATGAATCACAAACGAGTAGTTGGATCTTCTACGTGATAGGAGCCTAGATCGTAGGCTCGGATACCATGTAAAGATTTTAAGTGGTGAAAAAGGAGCGTGGAGACTCCTATGTGCATGCAGCTACACGATGTCGTTGCATTTAAGTCGTCTAGAAGGTCCACCAGACGTCAAATCTGGGTGATCAGGCACACCTGAAAGAGGAGGCAGCAACAAGGTCTGCTTAAGGCAGACTGATCTTCTCGGCTGGAACCGATCTTCTCGACTGGAACCGATCTTCTCAGGCTGGAGAGATGGGTCGATCCTGCTATGGACCAACCTGCAAGGAGCCAAGGACCTGCTCGGTCTTGATATGAACCGGCAGAGAGGCCTCCTGCCTCTTGGATGAACAATTGCAGCAGTAGGAAGAAGTAGAGAGAGGAGAGGAGCTTTGAGTTGATTGGGAAATATTCTTCTATTTGCTCAACTCAAAATAGGTGGAAAGGCTCTCTATTTACAAAGAAAACATATCCCAACAAATCAAGTAACAAATAATTTTGTTTCCTAAAGAGATAAAATCTTCTCTCATTTGAAAAGATATCTCTTAACAAAACCAAATCCTACAACTTTAATTCCTAACAAAACCAATTACTAAAAATAGATGAGCACCAATATTGGTGCACCAAATTTGGTACAAGAGGACCCCTTGCAGCCGACCCTGATGGGGGCCAGATGGTTGCTGCTGCTGTTACTGCCACGTGGCAATGTCCACGTGGCTTCTTTTCGAATTCCCAACAAATAACATCCAACCTAGAAACCTATGGTCATATGTTTGAAAGTAGCAACTTATATTTTTCATATATAAATATGATACAACTAGATCTAAACGTGACTCATAAGAGGTGACGTAAATAAAAATGACCAACACAACACACATTTATATTAATCAAGATCTATTCAAATTGATTAATCTATCGGCATTGTGAACGACCTCAAATTTACTGAATTTAAGATCAATTGGTTAAATATTTAAATTTTTACTACAATTTTCTACAAACTATATATTTGAATCTTTTATCTTTGCATGGCTTAATTCAATTTGCCCGGTAATTATTTGATATTTAATTCTTGAACTTGAATATGATATAATAAACTATATGTTGCATATGAATATTATGATATAACATTATTATTCTTACATAAACACATTTAAGTTTATGATTTCTTTGAAATTCTACTCATTTTGACTACTTTTGCTATTTTTATCGGTATACGTAACATCCCTCCAACATGCCCTCGACGTGCTTTCAAAATAAACTATTTTCAGGGCATTGAAATCTGACATCAAAATACAGGTGTTTCCACGATGTACCCTCAGCATACCTCCGAAATGCACACTTAGAAATTTATCAAAACAGTGTCAAAATCGACATTTTAAACCTTGTGTTGTGGCTAATGGAAGTCAAGGAGAGGGTCTCTAGAACTGAGAGTCATAGACAAACAATAGGCTGGTATGGTCCTATTGAGGGTCTCCATGAATAGTTGAAGACTCCACGCACAGGCACAGACAATGTCGTGGGTTAACAGCTTGTTGGGGTGGGAATGGGAAAGGGGGTGTTTAAGGTTTTGCATGTTATATATATCGTATTAGAAAATAGTTCGAGTTGGGTGGATGGGTTTAACCTACAAGTCACCCACAATAAAAGTTTGGGGTATTTTGGTGCATCAAGTCGGAACTAGTGGACCCATAAGTCAACCCACTACCCATAATAAACCCACGGTCTAGGTTAAGACCCGACCCATAACCCAAATAACCCAAACCATTTTGCCCATTTTCCACAGTTTGGATGGGTTATTTAGGTTGACCCGAATAATGCCTACCCCTACATTATTGTCCCAAATCAATGGCATGTGATCGGAAAATGGCCTCTCCTTAGCCAAAACAAACACCCCCTAATACTCCTCGACTAAGGAGACACTGCACAAGAAGCGGTCAATCTTAGAGGCACATCTAGAACCATTGCACCACGTGTGTAAAGCCCCTGAAACGAAAAGGTCAAAGAGTTCAAGGTCATCCACAACAAAACAAAACTCGTCATTAACACCATCTAATCGACCATCAGGCCTATCAACAGCAAACAAAGTAGCGTTAAAGTCCCCTCCTACTAACCAAGGCCTACCATCTACAAGCACCATGGCTTAACACAGCTCCTCCCATAACACCTATCTAGGAGCATTATCACATTTCCATAAACACAAGAGACAACCCAGGCGAAGCCATCTAACACCTACGTGAAAGAGGTCGTAATCATCTTGGAAGCAACCATTGAGCTGGATAACTAGATACTGTCACCATTCAACATCAAGAACTGACTTCCCGACCTTCCCTCTACCTCAGTGAAACGATCTCCAGAAATGTTCCTCTTAACTAGTGGATCCAGATCTTCTAGGTGCATCTCTTGCAACATAACAATGTCCACCCTCTATTTTGAAAGATACCTTCTCAATGTAGACCCATATGCCCCCATCCTGTAGGCCCCATACCTTCCACGTAAGAATCCTAACCATCAATTCCAAATGATTACTCACACCAACCCCTACAGAAAACCTTCTTAACATTCAGCACCTATGCCATTATATCATCAGCTTCTAAGGAACGCCCTACGACCCTCTAGGAAGACCCCCTGTCTCCTTGCTTCTTGAAGACCCTATGCTTGTTGAGAGACATGGTCTATTGAAGTGGTATGTTTAGTACCACAAAGTGTAACGACGAAAAGGGCAGTGTGTAGGAGCCTATAAACAAGTTGTTGTACCCCCATTTTGTCTTTTTAGAAGAATAGAAACATCAACCCTATCGAGGCATTCTCTTGTGGTTTTCTCCCTACTCTTCGTGAGTGAGATTTCCACATAAACCCAAGCATTCTTTATCATTTACGCTTTGATATTTATGTTACACTTCCACATTGTTTATTTCTTAACATGGTATCAAAACAAGACGATTCTTCAGTTATTTTTCGTTCTTAAAATTATCGTGTTTATCATTGCGTTCTCATGATCATCAAGGATTAGCGTAATAGCAGGTGCTGCCATAAGAGGCACACAAAGAGTACTCCCTCTTCACAGGGACTTCCTAATCTCTGTAGAGGTGCGATGGTGTGTGGTCAAAGTCGAAGGAGAACAGATCAAATCAAAGTGTGAGATCATCGTCGCTGCTAGTGACACTGGTAGCAAGGACTGTGGTGGTGTGCTCAATTGGGTTCTTCAAACACTCTATAGGAAAGTGATGATGATTTTGTTGCAGGCATTTGTAACATAAGCAATGGTGCAAGGTGGTGATGGCCACGTAAGCGTCACATGACGAAGGCAATCACGAGGATGATCGCAGTTGGGTCAAAGCTTCGTTGCCTCAATCCTCTCAACTTCAAGCTTGTCCATCCGACAGGCCATAGCAATGCACTCAACGAAGGCTAGTGATCACGACAATAGAAGCAATTCCTACTCCTTGAAGGTGGCACACGTGGAGGAGCTCAATGCGACCGAAGGTTGGCACAACAAAAGAGGAGAGCTGACGATGGTGATCTTGATGGAATAAGATGTAGCGACGGTGGCATTTGGGTTTTAAAACCCTAAAATGATGATTTGGGTAAATTGAGGACTTTACCCTCTCTTTCCTTATTTTTGCTGGTTAGAAAAAGATGAGTGAAACGAAAAACCAGAGAAAGATAGTAACAACAACAACAACCAAGCCTTTTCCCACACTAAGTGGGGTTGGCTATATGGATTCTTTGCCTCCACACAGATCGATTTTCAGCCATTTTAGGAATTAAATTAAAGTAATTGAGGTCATACTTAATAGTTTCCTTCCAACACTTGTTTAGTCTTCCTCGCCTCCTCTTAGCGGGTTCAGCCTCCAACTTCTCACATCTCCTAACTGGAGCATCTAGTGGCCTTCTTTGTAAATGTCCAAACCATCTTAGATGGGCCTCTCTCATTTTATCCTCTATCGGTGCCACCCTAACCCTATTTCTAATAAATTCATTTGAAATACGGTCATTTCTTGTATGACCACACATCCATCTTAACATCTTTATTTCTGCCACAGACATCTTCTGTACATGCCTATAGTTTATAGCCCAGCATTCCGAACCGTACAACATGGCTGGTCTTACCACAGCTCGATAGTATTTTCCTTTGACTTTTAAAGGAACCTTCTTATCACAGAGAACACCAGAAGCACCCCTCCATTTCAACCACCCTGCATTAATTCTATGTGTAACATCTCCATCAATTCCACCATCATGCTGGAAAATGGATCCCAAGTACTTACAAATATCTTTCATTGGAATGCACTCATCTCCAATTTTTACATCAATTCATTCGTTATTCCCTCTACTACTAAACTTACATTCCATATACTCAGTCTTCGTCCTACTTATGCGTAATCCTTTATCTTCCAGGGCTTCTCTCCAAAGCTCAAGTTTTCTGTTCACTCCATCTCTTGTCTCATCAACCAACACAATGTCATCAGCAAAAAACATACACCAAGGCACCTCAACTTGGATATGCTTCGTCAACTCATCCATAACCAAGGCAAAAAGATAAGGGCTTAAAGTCGAACCTTGATGCAGACCAATAGAGATATCAAAGTAGTCTGTCAAATCATCCTTAGTCTTTACACAAGCTATAGCTCCATAGTACATATCCTTTATGAGGTTGATATATATAATTGGCACTTGTCTCTTCTCCAAAATTCTCCACAAGATATCTCTTGGGACAAAATCATAGGCATTCTCCAAATCAATAAAAACCATATGTAAATCCTTTTTCTTCACTTTGTATGTCTCCATCATACATCTCAAGAGGTGCATTGCCTCAATAGTAGACCTGCCTGGCATAAAGCCAAATTGATTTTCAGTTACCATAGAGACTTGCCTCACCCTTCTTTCAATTATTCTTTCCCAAAGTTTCATCGTATAACTCATCAACTTAATACCTCTATAGTTGGAACAATCTTGTATATCACCTTTGTTCTTGTATAAAGGTACCACAAAACTTTCCATCCATTCCTCTGGCATCTTCTTGCCTCTCCACACATTATTAAATAAATTTGTGAGCCAAGTTATACCCCGTTCTCCCGTCATTCTCCAGACGTCTATAGGAATATCATCAGGCCCAACAACCCTCCCACTTTTTATCATCTTCAGAGCCTCCTCTACTTCTTTCTTTTGTATCCTTCGATAACATGATCGATTCACATACTCTTCTGAGTTAACTAACTCCCCTAAGATGATATCATTCTTTTGTTTTTCATTAAATAGCTTATGAAAATATCTTTTCCATCTTATCTTTATATCCTCACTAGCTATAAGCACCCTTCCTTCTTCATCCTTGATGCATCTTACATGCGTAAAGTCCTTGGTTTTCCGCTCTCTTGCTTTAGTTAACTTGAAAATATCTTTTTCACCTTCTTTAGAATCAAGTTTCTTATAAAAATGCTCCCAAGCTTTTGCTTTTGCTTCACTAATAATTTTCTTTGCTTCTTTCTTTACTCTTTTGTAGTTTTCCATATTATCATCGGTCTTATCTCGATATAAGGCTTTAAAACAGGCTCTTTTAATTTTAAAATTCTCCTGAAGCCTCCTTTTGTCCTGGAACACCTCCTTTAGACACGCCTAACACCACCTTTGCCACCTTCCTAATACAGTTTGCCATATTTAACCACATTTCATCAGCACTACCATCAAGATCCCAAGCCTTTTGTTGCATCATCTTCTCTTTAAATCTCACTTGCTCTTTCTTAAGATTCCATCATTTAATTCTCAAATTCTTAGACACTAATTTTCTCTTCTTTGCCTTCTTCAAATGAACATCCAACACCAAAGAACGATGTTGAGCAGTTAAACTCTCCTCTGGAATAATCTTGCAATCCTTACAAGATAAACGATCCCTTCTTCTCAAAGCAAAGTAATCGATCTGCGTTCTCGTTAAGCCACTTTTATAGGTAATCAAATGCTCTTCCCGTTTTCTGAAGAAAGTATTTGCTATGAAAAAATCATAAGCCATAGCAAAATCAAGGAACGTCTTCCCTTCTTTATTCCTAACACCAAAACCATGATTTCCATGCACTCCTGCATACTCTAAAACATCTTTTCCCACATGCCCATTTAAATCTCCACCCAAACAAATCATTTCTGTGTGTGGGATTCCTTGAATTATCATATCAAGCTCTCCCCAAAATTTGTCATTTATTCTTTCCTCTAGACCAACTTGAGTTACATAAACTGAAATGACATTCAAGATCTCTTCTTCTAAGATTAATTTTATCAAAATAATTCGATCACCCAATCTCTTAACCTCAACCACACTCTCCTTCAAATCCTTATGAATTATAATACCCACGCCGTTTCTACCTTTGTCCTTTCCTGAATACCAAAGTTTGAAACCTGTTCTCTCGATTTCCTTTGCTTTTTCACCAACCCACTTAGTCTCTTGAAGGTAAAGAATTTGAATCATTCTCCTTACCATTGTATCCACAATCTCCATGAGCTTGCTGGTCAAGGTACCAATATTCCAACTACCGAATCTCAGCATACATTGTGACACACTTCGATGACGAAGTGGTGGAACTAGCTTCTTTACTCGCATGCGTTCCTCATGCAAGAACTCTTGCTCATTTTAGACTACATCCGGGCGGCGATGTAGCGGAACTAACTTTTTTACTCGCATGCGTTCCTCATGCAAGAACCCTTGCTCATTTTGGACTACATCCGAGCGGCGATGTAGCGGAACTAACTTCTTTACTCGCATGCGTTCCTCATGCGAGAACCCTTGCTCATTTATCACTACACCCGGACATCGATGCAGCGCGTCACAAGTAGGGAACGCCCCAACGAAATCAGAGTGTTTGCTAGAATCCATGTTTAAAGATCCGACAAATTTTACGCTGGCTGTCGGCTACCTAACGCAACCCTCCTCCTTTACCCGGGCTTGGGACCGGCAATGAAAAGGCACACGAACCTCAACATAGGCGGAGTTTAGAGAAAGATAGTAAAAAAAAAGAAAATAAGAATGAAAAAAAGAGGAGGTCGATGTTTATAAAAGAAAAAAAGGAAAGAAAGAAAAAAAAACATCTAAGAGGGAAAAAAAAAAAAAAGAATGAAAAGAAATAATTTTTAAAAAATGATGAATTTTAAAAGAAAGGGAGAAGTCCTTCTCTAGTCTTATTCTTTTTTTATCTTCTCTATGTTTATTTCTTCTCCCATACAAGTAGAGGAGAAAGGGAGAGTATCAAAACTTAATTTGTAATTCTAAGAGAGACTCTTTCTCTTTGAGGTCCCCACATGAGAGACTCTTTCTTTGATGGTCCCTAAAGGAGAAGGCCACTATTTTCAGACTCTAGAAGAGAGACCTCTTTCTTTAAGTTTCCATGTGAGAGAGGCCTAGCCTCTTTGTCTCCATAAGAGGGGCAACTCTCCAAAGTTCTCAAATGGGATGGCACCAGCACCAAATCAATTATCTACGACTCATTTTCAAACTCCTACCTGCACCCGTCAACAAGCAAGTTGAAGATGCAAAGAATCCGACAACGCAAGGCAGTCGTGACCCTACAACATCAATTAAGGATGCAAAGAAGCTAGCAACATAAGAGGCATGAGGAAGTTGTGACCCGACAGCATCAGTTGATTTGTGGTGTGTTTTTTCTTTGTAGAGTGAGGATATCTATTGTACAAGTTAAACATTCCATGCTCCAACTTAAGGGGGAGCGTTGAGAGATGTGGTCTATTATAGTGGTACGTTTAATACCATATAGTGGTGCGAAGAAAGGTGCAGTGTATGGGAACCTATAAATAGGTTGTTGTACCCGATTTGTCTTTTGAAAAGAATATAGAAATATCAATCAATTAAAGAAAATGAAAGTTCTTATTTTATTAAGTTGACCACACACCTCTTTATATAGAGAGAGGTAAGGGAAAAATATACCAGTAGTCCAATAATAATAAATGACAAAAGACCCTCAACATAACGTACTACTCCCCTTCAAGCTGGAGCATATATATCAACCATGCTCAGCTTATTCCTATACTTCTCAAATATAGAATAAGATAGAAGCTTAGTAAACATATCTGTAGTCTATTTTGAAGAGGCTAGACAGACAATACAGAGCTGACCCTGTTGAATTAAACTCCTCGTATAATGACAATCCACTTTCACATGTTTAATCCTTTCATAGAACATGGGTTTGTTACCAATATAAGTTCTGGCCCTATTGTCACAATACATCTCCATAGGCTCCTCAGGAATAACATGAAGGTCTCGTAACAAAGACCATATCAATATCATTTCTACTACTGTGTGTGCCATGACGCGGTACTCTGATTCAACGCTCCAGCATGACACCACAATTTTCTTATTGCTCCTCCAAGTCACCAAATTCTCTGCTACAAAGGTACAAAAACCTATAGTAGTTCTTTTGTCCTTAACATCACTTGCATAATCTACATCTGAATAAGCAACAACAGACATAAGAGCTTTCTTCTGGAACAAAAGGCCTTGACCTAAACACTCTTTGATATATCTCAACACCTGCATCACTGCTTGCCAATGATCATCAGTAGGTTTGTTCAAGAACTAACTCAGCTTATCCACTGGAAGACTGATATCTGACCTAATGATGTTCAGATACAATAACTTCCCTACCAGCTATCTATAAGCCTTCTTATCCTTCAATATTGCTAAGTCATCAAACAAATAAACCTTTGGATCCATAGGGATATTGGCACCCTTATATCCAAGCATGCCTGCCTCCTAAAGAATGTCTAAAGCATATTTCTTTTGAAGCATAACAATACACTGCTTACTCATAGCAACCTCATACCAAGACAGCAGCTGAGCTTTCCAAGGTCCTTCATAACAAACTATCATGCTAAATAATCTTTCACCTGAGAAATACCAATCAAATCATCTCCTATGAGTATAAAATCATCAACATACACAAGTAGAGCCACAACACCACCACTGATTTTCTTTACAAACAAGGAATGGTCAAACGAAGACCTCTGCAACCCAACAGCTGCCAACGCCTCTAACAAATGCTGAAACCAAGCTCAGGGGCTTTGTTTAAGGCCATGGATGGCCTTTCGTAGCCTGCAAACACACTCCCTTGAACTTCAAAACTAGGAGGCTACTACATATAAATCTCCTCCTAAAGGTCGCCATAAAGAGACATTTTTGACATCTAGCTAGTATAAAGACCATCCATAGTATGCCACAATAGAAATTAGGATATGGACGGTGGAGAGACAAGCAACTGCGGAGAATGTGTTAAAGAAATCTACCTTATAGGTTTAGGTGAATCCTTTAACCACAAGATGAGCCTTATACCTAAAAATAGACCTATCAAGATTGTATTTCAAGGCAAAAACCCACCTCGCACCAACAAGGTGCACACCGCAGGGTAATAGAGTGAGCCCCGGGTCCGTCTGTCACGAAGAGCAAACACCTCTTCCATGGCAAACTTGCAATGTGGATTCAAAAGAGCCTGCTGATATGAAATAAGTATCTCAGAACTAGTAACAGAGCAGTAAAGGCACGGAACTCAACATTAAGGTAGTCAGTGGAGACCACTCCCAGCAACACGGTACGGGGCACATGAACAAGGAGCCTTCCGAATCACAATAGGAATATCATCATCAACAGTCACAAAACAGGATGTGGAGAAACGTCAATAGGAGCATTGTCAGTGGGCTCAACACATACCTAATCGGGGGAGGATGATGGTGGCTTGGGCAAAAGTGAAGGGGAGGGGGTGTGTATAATCTTCCCTTTGTAAGTAACAGGTAGCTAATATATGATACCCTTAAATGTCTTCTCATTTGGTGATGCCACTCTAAATATGCTCATAAGCTGCTATGAAGAAGTAGAAGATCTGCTACTGCAAGGAAAATCATCCATGGATACTGAAGGCACAGGCATAGCCATAGCAATTTCCACATCATGTAACTGAAGACCTGATGTGGAAAAGTATGGAATGGACTCATGGAATATGACATCAGCACTAACATAGTGCTTCCGATGTATAGGATCAAGGCACCTATACCCCTTCTAAGTGTGACAGTAGCCAAGAAATACACACTTGACTGCTCAAGGGACAAGTTTATCACGACTAGGTCCAAGCAAATGCACGAAGGCAACATGACCAAACGTCTTGGGAGGCACTAAAAATAACTCTGCATCAGGATATAGCACTGCCCATGATACCTAGCCATGGATCACGGAGGAGGGAAGCCTGTTAATAAAATGAGTTGTAAGGACTCCATCCCCCAATAGATATGTGGTACACTATTCTGAATAAGCAAGGCATGTGCCGTATCCAGAATATGTCAGTGCTTCCATTTTGTAACCCCATTCTGCTGTGATGTGTAGGGCAGGAAGTCTGGTGCACAATACCAAGGAAGCCATAAAACACCGCCAATTGTTTAGTACAAAACTCCAATCCATTATTTGTCCTGATAATTTTGATACAAAAATCAAATTGATTTTTCACAAATGCTACAAACTGCTGAATAATAAAATCAACATCTGATTCATTTTCATCTAAAATAACCATGACATACGAGAAAAATCATCAACTAGAAGTAGATAACAACGATAACCCTATCTATTACTACATGACTGGGACCTCAAACTTCACAATGAACTAAATCAAAACATACTGAACTACTAGACTGCATAGACACTGGAAAATTAGCTCTGTGATGCTTTCCCAACTAACAGGTATCACACTGAATCTTGGTAGCTGGCCAAAGATATAGGATGATTTAACGTAGTTTGTCCAAGGATGGATGGCCTAGTTGTCTATGCCACTGCAAGGCACTCCCAGCAGGTCTCAACTGACAAGCTACAGCAACTGGACACTGCACTAGTCAGTACACACCCCCTCCTCATGTCCGCCCCCAATCGTCCTCCCTATCATGCAATCTTGAAAGGTACATCCAACTGCATCAAAAATGGCATAGCAATTCGGTTGCTTTGTAATAGTACTAATAGAAAGCAACTACATGACCATGTCAGATACATAATAAACCTCTGAAAGATGTAAAGTAAGAGTAACAGACACCTCCCCTTTACCACAAATGTGGGCATGCCTATCATCTGTAAGCTGAACTGAAAGTTCCTGTGGAACATCCTGCATACATCCAAAACACTGGGATTCCCAGAAAGATGACCGGAAGCACTAGAATCTATTAGCCATGTACTACTCATACCTGATGTTGAGGCATAAGTTGTGCCTGAAGACTGAGGCTGATCATGTGTCAACTGTGCTAGACGTTATACCATTGCCTCATAGTCTGCCTCTGCAAGTGTAACTAGCTCAGTAGCAATCGTTGAGGTAGAAGTCACAGTAAGTTGGTTGGCCATGGTAGACCTTCCAAGTTTATTCCAACACTTGGCCTCAACATGGCCAATCCTCTCACAGTAGGTGCATGTAGCCTTACCACGTGCACCATCACCACGTCCTCTACCTCTACCACGAAAAGATCCATCTCGTCCACCACGGGTACTAACAGCTACATGGGCAGAACAGGCATTAGTGGAGACTACTTCATGAGTAGATTGAACCTATAGCATGTTAAACCTCCTGTAAATCTTCTCAATAGGAGAAAGCTCAGATAAAGTAAAAATCTGTGAGCAAGCGGCAACATAATCATCACTTAGACCCACAAGGAATGTGTGGGTAGAAAACTCCTTCCTGTGATCTCTACACGTGGTAGATGTGCACATAGGTCTACAAGCATTGTCTTTTTCCAAAAGGCCTTTCATAGCAGAATAGTACTGTGGCAAGCTTATGGACTCCTGCTTGAGGTGACAAATCATAATATATCTGGAAAACTTAAGTTGAATTCAACTCATGAGAATAAGCAACTTTCAAGCCATCCCACATCTGTTTGGTTGACTTCTAATACATGATCTCATCTCCAATGCGGGGAATTACACTATTCAGAATCCAGGCTCTCGCCATAGCATCATCTCTATTCCAAGTTGCATATTTCCCTATTTTCTATTATGGTGATACTTCTGTAAGAATATTTTGCTTCTCATGACCTTCCATAGTAACAAGAAATGTTTGAGACCAATAGGAATAATTGGTCTAATCGAACTTCATAATCGGTGCAAGAAATAGGTTCTTGTAGACCACACTATCTCCACTCTGTCCAAACATCACCTCAATCTCCGATGATGATGAGGTTGTAGTGCAATCACAACACAAACACCTTCAAACAACTTCAAACACAAATCTGATTTTGCATAAAAATTAGGGAAAACATACCCTGAAATCTGCTCAAACGCGATTCCAAAGTTCCGTCAACGACTCAAGGGGAATACACACCCCAAAAATCTCATCAACAAGGGGAATACACACCCCAAATAAATTCAGAAGTCTGATTTGATCATACCATCCAGTAGAAACAGTTCAAAACATCTCCCAGAAGATCCCCGACCCTAGCAAGACATCACACTAAGGTCAAGGACCTTCCCAGAGACCCAAGTGACAGTTCAGCCCCTCCCCCTGCCACCCAACAGGGAGAAGAGACAGCCAACAGGGTTGCTGGCTGCTCCTAGTCCAAGGCAACGCAAGGGCTGGTGGCCGACAGAGCTGGCTGTTGGTGGCGCTACAGACGTTGGCTGCTTGCCGGCGACGCTGGCTATTGAAAGAGAGAGAGGTTGGTAGTGAGGTTAGGGTTTTGTTGGGTGGTATCCCCAACTTGGCTCTGATACCAAGTTGAAGAAAATAAAAGTTATTATTTTACTAAACCAACTCTACACCTCTTTGTATAAAGAGAGGTGAGGGAAAAATATAATAGTAGTCAAACAATAACAATAAATGACAAAAGGACCCTCAACATAACATAACATAATACAATCCTATTGGGGCCTTCTCCCATGATTTTCTCACCACTCTTCATGAGTAGGGTTTCCACATAAACCTATGCATTCTTTTATTATTTATGTTGTGATATATGTTGCATTTCTGCATTGTTTATTTCTTAACAAAGACCTTGCTTCACTTGCACCGGCTTTGAAAATCTCAACCCACCACTGAAGGAAGGAAACTTCTTATGAGCTGCATTCTTCTCTGTAGCATGATCCACCACATCACAAGGATTCAACAAAGAACTCCCACGATCCTTGTCCACATCACCAACAAACTGGCCAAACACAAGGTTGCAGCCAGCCAACTCAAGCACAATCAGAGGCTCCTGATGCTTGATCTTCAAGTACACCACCTGATCTTTGGATTGGAAGATGGAACCAAAGTGCATGGAAGGAGGTAAAGCAACCTGCAGATCACAATCGAAATAAAAGCCAACAGGCAAGACAAAACCCATATCCTTGCATTCAGGAAGACCCCAAAAATAGCTCAAATGGGGCAAACCAAGAAACTCACCAACTCCACCCTGCACAATGCCAAAATGCAAAATCAAGTCGAACCACGTCAGCAACTACACTAGCCAAACTGTGTGCAGTATCGTGCACAACCGAATCAACCATAAAAGGCACTGCCAAATCAGGAAACTCTTCACACGCCACCTCAACAATAGGACCGACAAAAGTGGAAGGTTGAATTGACTTATGTTTCAAATTTGAATACACCACAATCTTCTCCTTGATTTTAGGTTTCCATAACCATCATACTTTGAATTTCAATTTTCCTTCCATCTCCAGTTCCAGCACCACCCTGTTCACTGAAGCTCTTCCGAGCACCACATCCACAAAGGTGCATCATGGCCAGCCATAAGATCAACAACATCAAAACAAATGACCCATGAAGAACCCTCAAGTCAAAGCATGGACTTATAGGGCACTTCACGACCCACAAGAAGCACCCCCTCAACCCAAATCAAAGAAATGTCTCCTACAACTCCCAAACCGAAGATCCACTTCACCCTTGCGAAAGAAGCACAAGCAAACTCAACCACCTCCTTCGTTTGCAAGCACAAAGAATACCACGCAAGGAAATTCTGATCTCTAATCTCAAAGGTGGCCTCACCTCCAAAGCCCCATCGTGCTCTGACAGCAATCTCCATCGCACCTCCACATCCACGATCCTCATCTCCAAAAACCTCAATCCCTCGAGGTTAGTCAAGTGCAGCCCAAATAGCAGAATCTGATTCTCCGAAAAGGAAGTGACCTTCCAATCCTCATAAACAAACCCCCCCGTAGAGAGCTCCCTCCTAACCTCTTTCAATGGAGGAAAACCCCAAAGGCACTCACCAACAAAAGCACATTGGAGCACCACATCAAAAGAAGCCACCAAAGGAGACCACGGAGCCTCCACCTCCAAAGAAGGTGGGTCCCTCGAAGGTGGAGGAAA
This sequence comes from Thalassia testudinum, assembly GCA_037157565.1. Taxonomy (NCBI): domain Eukaryota; kingdom Viridiplantae; phylum Streptophyta; class Magnoliopsida; order Alismatales; family Hydrocharitaceae; genus Thalassia; species Thalassia testudinum. Next base: position 5,865,755 of record JAZHRO010000018.1, on the reverse strand, counting down.
AACATTCTTCAACAGGCCCCTCAAGCAAGAAGACCTCTAATGGCCAACCCCCTTACATAGAAGGCACAAAACAAGGTCACAGCAGAGCCCTGCAACATGCCCTCTCAACCTACATAGATAGCAAACAATGGTGCAAGACCACCATCTACTCACCCTACCACACTCTCTCCTTTCTCCACTCTCTCTCCCCCTCGTGTTCATCTCCCATAGAAGGACAAAGATGAATACAAAATATCGAAACCCTTGTGGTGTACCCTCCTCCTTTTCCTTTCTTATCTCTAAGTGGCATCATTGCACCTTCCCTTCCAAAATCCCACATGGTTTGGCATGTTTCCCTTCTTCTTACCCTCCATTACTTTCTCAACCCATGTTCTTCCTCCGACTATCATTTGGGTATTGCAAATCAGTAAGTGAATTTTCAATATTACAAAGAGAACCAGAAATTTCTTAGCATAAGTAACTGGTGAGGCAATGATGCAGTAGGAAAAATAAACTGGACTAGTAGATCCTTGTGTATGAAACTGGTGCAGACACATGTGGCTGATCCACTTATCCCAGCACGCAGGTCTTCAGTGGATGCCTTGAGGCTTGATACATGAAATTTCGGCTTTCCAATTATATAGGTAACAAAACAGAGACTTTGCACAACAGCTAAAGGAAAAACTAGTCCAACTCCAGATAGTTCATTTCCAAAACCTAGATTGCCTCCCACCCACAACCAACAATTTCCTTTTCAAGAGCCTTGATGATTATTCCCCAAGTGAGAGCTTTGAAGCCTATGATCCACACTGCATAACACCAATCAGAAGCTGGGACAACTTTCACGGCATGGACTTCGAGGAAAGGGTAGCGGATGTTCTGGGTTCAGTGAGAAGTCAAATATATTCAAGAAAGAAAACCAAGAACAGGCAATCTCGTTAACTTTCCAGGAGTTTTAGGGGGGGTGTTTTAATGGGTGAAACCTTTATGTGCTTTTTTTTAAAAGATATGTGCTAATTTTTTATCTAGTCGATTAAACATTTGTGTTAGTTAAGACAATTATATGAAATTTTCCGGGCATGTTGCTCTTATTCTTATGTGTGTCAGAGGAATTCTTTTGAGGGAGAATGAGATAGAGTGTTGGGATCTACGTGCTATTCCAGTGAGCAATTAATTGCAGATAACTACCTTTTTTCAAAGAAAAAAAAAAGGCTAGCATCATCATTTTTTCTTTAAAAAATAAGCCATGTCTTTCAGACAAGTGGCTGCCTCAGCAAGGCAAAATGACAAGCTACAAACCGTATTAAAGCCGGAACTTGAATGATGAAGTTAAGTATATTCTCCCTGAGTATGTTTTTGTCATTGATAGATATCTTTTGAGGTTCACCTGCAAACAAAGAGCAATCCCTCAAGTAAAGCTTGCTTCACTGCCAGATGAGCAAACTGAACCAACTCATGGAACACACCTGACTCACTTGGTGCCCAGTTCTTCGCTATGAAGTTCTTGAAATGGATACTAGCAACTTGGCGTACGGAAATATCAAATTTCCCATCTACAATAATCTGCAATAGCCGAACCAAATGCTGTGGCGTGTACTGGAACTGCAACAGAAAAAAGAAAGAACCAACTGTATCAGTCCCAACTATGATAGCCGCAACTTTATGCCCCTATAGAGGTCAATGAACAATGCACCGCAGAAAACCATTCTATAGAGGGAAACTTCAGGTATCCAGGTATGCATTACGATAACAATTCTCTAGATAGCCTTCACAGAAGGCAATATCAAACAATAGATGGTTGTCATACTTATGCCCTACCCGATCCACCTCCCGCCATACAACAATTTACCCTCCGGCAGCAGGCGACACCACGAGCAAGACTCCACGGTCACAATTCCAGACTTGCACTTACCCTATAAGCTCACGGGACAACTGCGACAATCGCGCCAAAAGTACCAACCAGAAACGCCATGCTTTTCGAGTGACCAAAAAAAATTAAAAGAAAAAGAAAAAGTGCATTCAACTGATAAAACCCATAATTCAAACTCAAGTTGCGTTACCAATCCCATTAAACGTGAGCTCCAATAATTAAAACTCCAGTGAAAACCAGAAAGGAAACGAAATGGATCACACAATCAAGGAAGGAAGGAGACTAAATGAACGGCATCAAATCCAACAACATCATCCACCTGATTGAGGCTCTCCTCGGCAGCCTTCCTCTCGCTCGGGTTAGGGCTCAGAGCCGCTTGCAGCACAGCCGATAGGCTCCCCAGATCCATCCGCAACACCTCGATCTATATCTATCTATCGACCGATCGATCAAACACCAAAGTCAGCCGATCGATCCCACGAGCTGAAGGAGTCGAGTCGCAAGGATTGAATTGGAGGATCGTATCGGAGAGAAGAGACGCGAGGAGTAGAGAGGTGAGAGGGATACGTTCCCTCCTCTCCTCTGCCTCTGGTCCTTTTTTTTTAGTCCTCTCTGTGACCCTGGAACGTGCAATGTAATATGGCGTATGAATGAGCTGCTGCTATCTTCCCCTCTAGGGTTTTGGGAAAGCGGTTGGAGGGGTTTTTTTGTGATCCGTTGGATCACGGCAGAGGGTGGGACCGGCGATGGAGAGAGTGGAAAGTTGGGATGCGTTGCCGCTAGGGCCTAGTTTACCTGGGATAACCTCCCTTTTATCATAGGGAATAAGTTAACCCCTAGATGCCCTTTTAACTTGGAATAGTTAAATCCGGGTTTGCTAAGGGGATAAGTTATCCCCCGATGGCATAGGTACCCTCGCGGCTACCTCATTCTGAAGTTACCCTTTGCTTCTCCCCCTACTCCTCCCTACTCTGCGAAGATGGGTGGCCGTCACCTACGTGGGCCTACGTCTGCTCATCTCTACTATCTGGCCCTTCTCCATCCCTTGGCAAATCGTAGATTGAGTGTGGCCCTTCTCCCTACCTCAGCAAATCTTAGATCGGGTGCATGCAAGGTAAGCTTGCGATTCTTCGAACAGGTTTGGCATCTTGCGTAGGTGCAACCTTCACAACCTCGAGGTTGGTCCTGTGCTACAACCTGTGAGTGAGTGGCCATTATTTCTCTCCTCCCTTTATCTGCCCAGTGGTGAAGGTATGTCAGTGGACGTGATATTTCTTCAACTTTACATTTCCCTTGCATGAATCTTGCTATGTTTTCTCGTGACCAATGGTGCGAGGTTGCTTTTGTGATCTATTAAACTGTTTTTGTTTGTTATTGAATGCATTGATAGCTTTTGATTCGTCATCCTCTATAAAAAGGGAGTTGCTTGCAATTCCCCTCTTCACCATTTTCTTGAGCCTATCTAGTGTGTGGTTCATTTTACTCTATCTTTCAATGTAAATCCGATTTGCATTTTGCATTTTTCTACTCTTATGGTTCCCCTCTTCACCATTGTGGGCTTTTCTCTACATAGGTTGGCTGCACCGTCATGGTGGAGGTTGTTTTAGTTGTACATTTGCTCAGGTGAAACTTGGTGATCTTGTTCTTTATTTCGATGTGAGTTTAGTTGTGCTTAATCTTCTTTGGCTGTAGGTTTTCAGTGTCTAAAACTCAATGGGTGATAGAATGTCTTGCAGTGATTTTTTTTGCAATATTTTGTAAGATTGGCCTACAGATTCCATGTTTATCAGTGTTCGATTTAGGCTTTTTCAAAGATTTTTCACTATTGTGTTGAGCATTTAAGGTTTGTAAATAGTTCTGAAAAGAACTATTTTAAGGAGAAAATTTTCATATGTGATTCTTCTGTTAATCTTTACTTCGGTGTGATTTTAGTTGTGGTTGATTTTCTTTGGCCGTAGGTTTTCAATGACCATAAACTCCATAAATATGAATGATTTGCATCTTTTGGTTGATTGAGAAGGCATGACCATAAAGTCCACAAACTCTAATGACTCTTTCCCTATTTTTATGGTCCCTCTCACTGTCCCTACCTTGAAGGTGGATGATAGTTGAAAGAAGCTAACTTATTATTAAATCATGTGATCTAACCGTGCCTATTTTAGAAGTGATCCCCATTTGCATATATATGTTTCTATGTTTGGCCTACGGATTCCATGTTTATCAATGTTCAATTATCTTTTTTTTAGGTCATTTGGACTGTTGTGTTGAGCATTTGAGGTTTGTTTATGTTCTGAAATGAACTATTTAAAGGAGGAATTAATATCTGATTACAACTATCACCTATTAATTTGTTTGACAATAATGTATTTTAAAGAGGTTTTCTCCACCTTGGCTTACAAGTTAAACAAAAATGAATTAATATCTTATTTGGTTTGAAGCTTATTTTCCAACATCTTATGTTCCATTTTCAAATGATATTAACTTACGAAAACGTTGGCTATCAATAGATGGTCTATCTTATTTGGTTTGTTTATGTTCCAACATCTTTATGTTGCATTTTCAGACGATGGTTTGTTTATCTGATTTGGCTATCAAACGATGGTTCATTTATCTAATTTGCTTATCAATAGATGATTTGGCTATCAACATCAAGAATGATAACTTGACCCTTTTCAGTAATATCCATTGGAATAGGGTCAGGTTCCTGAAAAGTAATGTGCCTATTACCTCCACCCAAACCAATATCCTCGAAGAAATGGGTGTTTCTCGTTTCAAAAAATAAGAGAGTCTCAGGGACAAAGAACTTATATCCCTTAGACATTTCCGAGTATCCAACAAAATAGCAGCTAATCATTCTGGAGTCCAATTTCCTTTCGTTAAGCTTATAAGGCTTAGCCTCAACTGGACATCCCCGAATATGAAAGTGCCTAAGGCTTGGCAATTTACCAGTCCACATTTCATATGGGGTTTTTGGTACCGCCTTTGATGGTACTCTATTTAAGATGTACGTTGTTGTCTTCAATGCTTCTCCCCAGAGGGACTCTGGCAAAGAAGTATGACTATCATGCTTCTCACCATATCCTTAAGAGTCCTATTGCGCCTTTCTTCAACACCATTCATGCTAGGTGTCCTTGGCATGGCGTATTGAGGTACAATTCCACATCCGTCTAGGAATGAAGCAAATGATCCTTGATGCTGTTCTCCTGATCCATCATATCTCTCGTAGTATTCACCCCCACGGTCAGATCTGATAGCTTTAATCATTTTCCTAAGTTGATTCTCAACTTCGACCTTATAGGATTTGAAAGCGTCTAAAGACTAATTTTTCATTAATCAGATATAAGTATCCATATCTAGAGAAATCGTTTATGAACGTAATAAAATATTGTTGACCATTCCAAGAAGCCATAGGGAATGGCCCACAAATATCTATATGTATTGGTTCTAAGACGTCTTTAGCTCTTATGGCACCCACACCTGATCTGTTTGTTAGTTTCCCTTTTAAACATTCTACACAGACATTAAAATCCGCATAATTAAGGGAATGAAGAATTCTTGTGGAAATAAGCCTATCAATTCTCCCTTTAGAGATATGACTTAAACGCCTATGCCATAACATTCCGGAATCCTCACAAGTTAATTTTCTTTTCGTACCACTAGACTTAGCATGCAAGGTTTCAAAAGCAGATGGAGACGTATGAAGCATATATAGATTGTCATACAAAGATAAAGAACTAGTTGCAATAAGACTTGAATCAAGAAACAACTTAAATTGCTTATCTCCAAAATAACAAGAATAACCTGACTTATCCAATAAATAAATAGAAATCAAGTTCCGTCTGAATGACGGCACTACAAAAGTTTCTTTCAAATCTAAAGCATAACCAATACTCAAAAACAATCTAAAATCCACAACAGCTTCAACCTCCACCTTCTTGCCATCACCCACATATATGAACCTTTCAGCTTCACTTGGCAGTCGACAATTTAGGTAACCCTGCATGGACATATTAATGTGAATAGTGGTTCCCGAATCTATCCACCAAAAGTCTAAGGGTATGGAAGCTAAATTAATTTCTGAAAAAACAAAAGAAAGATACATACCCTTCTTATCACGCTAAGCATGATACTTAGTACAATCCTTCTTTACATGTCCTTCACTTTTGCAGAAGAAACAGCTTGCCTTAGGCTTCTTCTACTTGCCTTTAGATGAAGAACTGGCAGCAGCATCATTTGCCCTTTTCCTTTTGGAACTGGTAACCAAATTAGCACTTTCAAGTTTGTCCTGCTTAAGTCTCTCTTCTTCTTGCACACAATGAGAAATGAGCTCATTGGGAGGCCATTTCCCCCTTTGACAGTTATAACTTATTTTAAACTGTCCATACTGTGCAGGAAGGGATATCAAAACCAAATACACCAGGAGGTCTTCTGATAGTTCCAGTTCCAGTGCCTTGAGTTTCGAAGCCAAATGAGACATCTCCATGATGTGCTCCCTTATGCTCTTAGATCCTTTATACTTGAGAGAGACAAATTTCCCTAGAAGGTTGCTTGTCTCAGCCTTTTCGTTCTTTGCAAAACGCTTGTCTACCTCATCAAGAAATCCTTTAGCATTGGATTCCTCTGAGTTAGCACCCCTGAAGTTTTCTAGTATGGCATGCTTGATAATCATATGACACATGCGATTGGAATGCTCCCACATCTCAAAGTACTTCTTGGCATCAGCAGTACTTTGATCTGTAAGAGGAGGAGGTTGTTCCACCCTTAATGCAAGGTCCAGATCCATGCACCCCAAAACTATCATGACACTCTCCTTCCAGAACTTAAAGTTAGACCCATTTAGTTCTAGAATGGAGTTCAAATTGGCAGTAATAGCAGATGCAGAGGAGTTAACTGAAATAAAAGACAAAAACATGCTCCAATGAATAAACTTGAAAAGAAAACTATACGATATTGACATTTAGCCTTTGGACATAAATAAAAATATTGTAAGAGGCAGAAATGAATAACCAAACATGAGAGTTTAATAAATGTAAGTTTGATGAATTCATCTTTTGATCAATTCATTACTTACATATAAAACCAAAATAATCAACTCATATTTGTTATTAATTACATTGTGAAGTTCAGTCAAGTATTAAATCTCCTTTGGGCTACTTAGTACTCACAAGAACAACACAAAACAATCATTTTGATGTTATAAATGAATTAGCACAAGTAACAACGCATTGCTTTGACAAGTATATTGTCAAATGCACCAATCAATTTTAAAAAACATCAAAACCAACTATCATAATGTAATTTTACAGATAGTCATGCCCAATGATTCATGATTAAATAGTTCATAACACAAACGACGTGGTTTTATCCCAATCAAGATTCAAGTACCGACATAGTAACAACCAAGTACCGGTACCAGAATGACATGTACCGGTACTAAGTCAGTACTGGACCGTTCCTAAGTCACGTCCTGTATCACACATGTACCGGTACTCATGATGAGTATCGATACTCCATCGATACTAGACCGTTCCTTATGCACGGCCAGTATCACGCATGTATCGGTACTCATCACGAGTATCGGTACTCAAGTGATACTGGCAGCACTAGTGAGCATGTCCAGTATGCTATATGTATTGGTACTCATCATGAGTACCGGTACATGTGTGACACTGGACCTTACTAGTACCGGTACTCATGATGAGTACCGATACCGGATCAGTTACAGGCCTCTTCCAGGGTGGCGATCTAAATTTTGAATCACATATAATCAATCTCAAATCGATTTTGATCGAAAAATCAACGTCATACAAGTCATAATGAATCAAAACTAACATGAATCCCCTTTTAAAACATTGATTCAATCAAGATGGTCTTGAAAAATCGAATCAAACATGATTTGAGGGGTTGTTCTTGTCCGAATGAAAAACCCTAAAAATCAAGAAAAACGAATTACAACGCAACGGAAATCAGTTGCTCTGATACCACTTGTTGGATTTAACACTAAATGAAACCAAATCAAGATACAAACAAAACGTTTGAGAGGTGATGTAAACACATTTACACTACTTAAAATGTCTATTTATGCATGTTCTTAAGCATAGGATTGCATTTCATGATATAAATATTGCATTACATGCATCATCTTGCATTTAGAGTAGTTTGAATAAAATGGAGGTTAATTGTCTCCTTTTATGTGCTTGGACAGGGCAAATATTTTATCGGGGCCTCGGATCAAAGATCCAACCGTATGGATATGATCAGGGCAATGATTGGAGTTCAACGACTCCAAGATCGCCCTAATCAGGCATCCGTAGCATCAGATAGAGACCGGGGAACCCTAGAAGATCAAGGGCCAGGATGGTGTAAATCCGCACTTCAGATGGAAAATCCGACCACACGGATGAATTCGGATCGACGATCGCAGCCGAACGACACAAAAATCAAGTCAATCCGACATCCGTGGCACCATCTACAACTTCCAGAAGATGGACGGCCAGGATAGCGCCACGTGGCGCCATCCCAGCCGCCCAATCGGCCGCAGGGGTCCTGTGAAGACCACGCAACGTCTCCTCTCCGCCGTTGGATCTCGATCCAACGGCTGCGGTCGCGCGCGTTTAAAAACGTCCGCGCGACCATTTCGCCGCGTAGCGCAGCGGCTACGCAGCTGCGGGCGAAGCGGAGGTCGCGGGTTCGAGCCGCGGAGAGGGGGTCGAAGGCGCGGGCGAGCGGGCGCGCACGAGCGTCGGATGAAGATCCAACGGCCGCGCGCGCCCGATAGCGCCGACGCGCAATTGGACGCCCTGGTGGGCGCGCGATCGCACGCGCTCGGCGCGCTACGCAGCGGGCGCGGGCGCGATCTAAGCCGTCCGATCTCGCGATCGGACGGCTGAGACGACGCGGACGTGCGTCTGCGTTACGCGCGCAGGCCAGCCGAGCGGGCGCGCGTGGCGCGGCGGCGACGGCGACGGCGGGGCTTTAGCGACGGTTTTATCCGTCACTAAAGACCCCTTATTTATTATTTTGAAGATGTAATGTCCATTTTGCCCCCACTCCTTGCAACTATAAAAGGAGACCCCCTCCATACGAAATTTGCATCCCTTCCTTCTCCTCTCTACCTCTCCAAAGCTCAAGAGAAGCTTGTCCCACACCCGGGATGCTTCTCGCGAGATAAAGTCCAAATTTTCGTCCCCCTTCGGAAGTGGATCCCGTGACGACGACGGCGTGCTGCTTCGTTCCCGTTCTTCTGCTTCGTCCTCCTTCGTCCCGCTTCGTTCTCCTTCGTCCAGGCGTCGTCCCGTCCGGCTCGTCCTCCAAGCGACCGTCGAGGAGGATTTCTCTCTCCCTATTCTTTTTACTGCTTTCTAGTATAGATTTACTGCTTTCTAGAGTAGTCTATTCGTCCTCCGAGCGATCGTCGAGGAGGACATTTCTCCCTCCATTCTTTTAATGCTTTCTAGAGTAATTGTTTTATGTTTTGTAGTTGTAACGAACGAACTCTTTTATGATAAATTCCTTGTCTATTCTACATCTCATTTTGATTTCCATGTATAGTATTCTTTCTCTCTCTCTTACTCCCTCTCTCTCTTTTATTTGTTGTAGATACTTAGATAGTTTAAATTGAATTTCTTTGTGACAAAATAAAAAGAAACGCGGAGTTTTTAAATCAAACGTTCGCCTCCCTGTGTTCGACCCGGAATTCTTATTTCGGTATAAATTTTATTTGTTGAACACGAATCCTTCGCTTTCGAACTACAACGACGGGTTTTTCCAAAAACCAAACACGTTAGCGTAGATTTCTCGCGTTCAACATTTTGGCGCCGCTGCCGGGGAGGCAACGCTCTTTGAGATCTCTTCGCGTTTTGTAACTTACAAATCATTTACCTCACTTTTCTCCTTTCTTATTGTAATTGCAGGTACTCTTTTGAGACAGGCAAAAGCGGTAGATCGGAGTAAAGTGCTGTGGAAGGTTTTGTAAGTTACCCCCCACCTCCCACCCATTAGATTTCATTTCATCACATAATAATTCAAACATCAATCAACCTAGGTGTTCTTATAAACTCTAAGGTTAGATTGTTTGTTGTTTGACATCCATACTCACTCCAACCCCCACATTAAAAAAAAGAAAAAAATAAAAAAAATCTCACAGAGGTACACAACCTCATCTGATTTTCTAACTCAACCGGTAAACCAATCTTAGGAGCCGGTACACACATCCAAACACATAATTGAGTAAGAAATCAGATTAGGTAATCATTTGTGTGCCTAATTAGGTGGTGCATCAGGCCAGTTGTTTGAGTTGTTTGGGCCGCACCACTTCAAATAAAATCAACTCATCTAGTAGCTGCCAATTAGGTTCAACTCTTAGGGATCTACCAGGCACTCCACATTCTTTTTAAACTTTAAAGGAAAATATCTTCACCTGTGCTTGCAAAACCTGGTGTGCCAATGAAACTTGATTGAAAACACCTAAAGTTGAATCCTAAAAGCTACTAAGCAAGATTTGAACCTTAAAATTCACCACATCAAAAGTAATCTTGCTTGAAAACCACTGGTTGTGCATGCACACACAAAGCAATCAATCATTAAGGGCACAACCCATTTAAAGGGCCCATCACATTCCAAAGCACATTCAAACCTAGCCCTAAATAAAACAGAGTAGACGTTGGCCTTAAGGATTGAACTCGCTCTTCAGAACTCAGAACGAGATTATTTTCGATTAGTCTGTTTCTACTGTTCAATCTGATGTCTAGCTAGGGGAGCAGAGTCAAACGATCGCGGCTGGGGGGTACACTAGGAACCGGAGGCGCAAGCCGAAGGAAGAACCTTCTCCCCAGTCCCTCCTTCTAACTGGTTGGATTGAACAGACAGAAGTAGATCAAATCGTTCCTTTATCTCAAGACGGGTTTTGAGAGTCTGTAGGTCTGTAGGCTAACCCATTTAAGGACAGGTTTGATTGTTTGTATTGCAGGGCACCTTTCTTCCTCCTGTATCTCATGAATCCTTCCACATATTTCACGCATTCCCGCTCTTTCCCTCCTGTTGTAAATTATCCTCAACATGACGATTATCCCAACTCTTATTGTAATCGACCATCAGTTAGTTGGGATAATTCAGATTGGGGATACAATTCCGGACCCCCGTGTTTAGGGTCTAACCCTGAACACTTTGATTCTCAATTCTATCCTTCTCAGAGTTGCATCGATTATAGATCGTCCTTCTTTCATGAACAACCTAATGCGATCTACAATCAAGAAGGATACACTGATCCTTACCCATCCTCTGATTTCACTGCCTTTAGGTCATCTCCATCTTTTGAACAATCTGAAATGACCTATTATCAGGATGGGTATAACGAATCTCAATTCGTTAATTCCTCTACATTGATGTCAAACCCGCCCAACCCTGAACCAACTCATTTGGTTCAGGTTAATCAGGTTCAAGATAAGGTTCTGGCTAACTTGAGGAATATCATTCAATCTTTAGAAGTTCAGCCAATACCTTGCATTGAGAGATTGGAGCCCCTGATTGAAATGATTGATGATTTAAACAAGTCTTTGTTGGATTGGCTCCAGGATGTTAAGGATAAGAACCCGGGTGAGTTTCTACTTGGGAAATTAGCGAAATTGAGGATGAGATTCGTGGTTGCTTTGATTCAATCTTGGAATAATTCCCAGGATGAACTCTCTTCAGGAAAGCCAATGATAGAACCTGCTCAGGCACCTGTTGGGGGGGACACGTGTTACGAAGCTGACCAGATTGAATTAAAGCAACCAATTAAGGATGATCTGATTTCTTCACCTGAGATCCCTGAGCCGGGTTACGAGAAAACGTATGTCTCCTGGGAACACAAAGTGACAACTGATTTTGGGACATACATTGATACGGATCCTGATTTCTTTGATGGTGAAGATTCAAGTTGCGAAGTCTCACACGAGTTTTCAAATCACGATTTTTGTGAGACGATTGGGCCTGAGGAATCTGATAGATCATTTGATAGCCCAATAACTAAGGAAACTGATCTTATTAGGGCACACGATACAAATCCAGAATCGCATTTTCTGGAGGAATCAATTCAATGCCCTGATTATCAGTTACACCCTGTTGAGCTTATTGATGATTTTAATTCTGAGATAATTAGACCCAAGTCAATTTTGATTCTGCCACATCATTTACACTTGGAGATTCCAGACGGGGTGATGAATATACAAGATGTCCTGGAATTTGATACACTTAATGAGGAGGATAGGAGCAGGGAAGTTCTAATTTGGGAAATTAATTTTGGAGGAAATGGAAGATTGAGTCGAAGGGTTCCTTTTAAGCTAAAACCATCAAATCAGAACCCTTACGACATTTGTTTCGAGGATGTCAAACTCAAGCACACATTTAACGATTATCCTTTTGAGCTTCAATTCTCTGTAACCCGACATTTTGGCCTTGGGTTGCATCCTCACAAATCGCAGGCCCGACCCCGCTTGCATTCTGATTTTAGGTTTTGGGTAATTTTTATCCAGAACCTAAGATATTCTCGATTATGGGGTGTGGGTCTGCACCACAATCTGGTCCACATCTGTGGACCTCTGCTGACAGGTCAGAGGATTCTTCTGTTTATTCTAATTCTGACCTGCACATGTGAATTCTTCATTTCTTTTCTTTGTATAGTGTGCCTAGCTGAAGGCACTAAACTCAGCACATATACAGTTCTTTTTCATTTTCATCTCGGAGCGGACCCGATATCCACGCAATTCAGGTGCTTTCTACGCTTTTCCACTCTGTTTTATGTCTTTTCAATACAATGAGGACATTGCATTAGATAGGCATGGGGGGGTGGATATTTATCTTTGAATTCATTCGTCAGCTCCGTAGATTTGTTTTATTATTAAAAAAAAAAAAAAAAAAAAAAAAATCGAAATTAGGAAAGAGAAGTTGGGTTTCAGAAAATTTTCGATCTTAAGAAATACTATATTATGTTCTGAACACAAAGACCCTTCAGGTCTTTGGACTTAATCAGCCTATGTATCCACTAAAATGTGGATTTGTTTTTCGAGTTCTCGCCAACTTGAATTTTATTTTAATTGGAGTAAATAAGTTTGGGTGATAAGTACACGACTTGTCAACCCGCCCTCTGATTTAAGGGAATTTTGAGTTTTAAGCATCTACACACTTTCTTTGCACTGACTCGTTGTTTGGCGATTTTAACGGAAATTGGGTAGCTAATGAACCTTCTAGGGTGATATGGCTGGCAAGTTATCGTGGGTAACAGCCCATAGGTAGGTTGTCCAGAGCCCAGTCACTGGACCTTTCTCTTTTTGCTGCCTTTAGGTAAATCTTAGACCAGGGAAGCCACCTACTTTAAAAAAAAAAAAAAAAAAAAAAAATCAAAAAGGAGAAAAGAACAAAAAGAAATAAGCCACACTTCGCCGCACGAGTATGGCTGGCAAGTTGTCGGTGGTAACAGCTCATCGACCGGTTGTCCAGAACCCAGCTCAGAAAATGCACTAAAAATTCCCAAAACACTTAGGAAGAAGCGGAGAAGTAGAATAAACCGGGGAGATATACACTGGATTCACCCTTGTGTTGACCCCGTTAAAAAAAAATAATAAAAATAAAAAAAAATAAAAGTAGGGAGAAAGCTACCGGTTGTAAAGATACACCTTTAGGCAGAATTCTTTTTGAGGTCACCTAGAGGCGTAGAAATCCGAAGTCCGTTTTAATTGCCGGTCAACGAGTCTATCACATCACAATAAGATGCTTAAAACTTAGGGTTCTCATCAAATCTTGGGTGAGTTGAATGGCCGTAGAAAGCCACTCTTAAACCCTAAAATTTGAAAATCTAAAAAAAAAAAAAAAAAAAAAAGAGTAAAAACAGAAAAAGAAATTTTTCTTTGAATAAGGCGAGGCTTGAGGCGGTCTGCATTTTGGCTGATACCCGGGCACTGTTGTGTCTTTGAAAGTTCAGTTCTTAAGTAGACAATTTCTTAATGATTGAAAATAACTCAGGTCCAAATAATCTAACCTAATTCTTTTATAAATAGCATATAGTTTTTGCTAGGGACTAGCAAAAGATAGGCATGGGGGTATGATGTAAACACATTTACACTACTTAAAATGTCTATTTATGCATGTTCTTAAGCATAGGATTGCATTTCATGATATAAATATTGCATTACATGCATCATCTTGCATTTAGAGTAGTTTGAATAAAATGGAGGTTAATTGTCTCCTTTTATGTGCTTGGACAGGGCAAATATTTTATCGGGGCCTCGGATCAAAGATCCAACCGTATGGATATGATCAGGGCAATGATTGGAGTTCAACGACTCCAAGATCGCCCTAATCAGGCATCCGTAGCATCAGATAGAGACCGGGGAACCCTAGAAGATCAAGGGCCAGGATGGTGTAAATCCGCACTTCAGATGGAAAATCCGACCACACGGATGAATTCGGATCGACGATCGCAGCCGAATGACACAAAAATCAAGTCAATCCGACATCCGTGGCACCATCTACAACTTCCAGAAGATGGACGGCCAGGATAGCGCCACGTGGCGCCATCCCAGCCGCCCAATCGGCCGCAGGGGTCCTGTGAAGACCACGCAACGTCTCCTCTCCGCCGTTGGATCTCGATCCAACGGCTGCGGTCGCGCGCGTTTAAAAACGTCCGCGCGACCATTTCGCCGCGTAGCGCAGCGGCTACGCAGCTGCGGGCGAAGCGGAGGTCGCGGGTTCGAGCCGCGGAGAGGGGGTCGAAGGCGCGGGCGAGCGGGCGCGCACGAGCGTCGGATGAAGATCCAACGGCCGCGCGCGCCCGATAGCGCCGACGCGCAATTGGACGCCCTGGTGGGCGCGTGATCGCACGCGCTCGGCGCGCTACGCAGCGGGCGCGGGCGCGATCTAAGCCGTCCGATCTCGCGATCGGACGGCTGAGACGACGCGGACGTGCGTCTGCGTTACGCGCGCAGGCCAGCCGAGCGGGCGCGCGTGGCGCGGCGGCGACGGCGACGGCGGGGCTTTAGCGACGGTTTTATCCGTCACTAAAGACCCCTTATTTATTATTTTGAAGATGTAATGTCCATTTTGCCCCCACTCCTTGCAACTATAAAAGGAGACCCCCTCCATACGAAATTTGCATCCCTTCCTTCTCCTCTCTACCTCTCCAAAGCTCAAGAGAAGCTTGTCCCACACCCGGGATGCTTCTCGCGAGATAAAGTCCAAATTTTCGTCCCCCTTCGGAAGTGGATCCCGTGACGACGACGGCGTGCTGCTTCGTTCCCGTTCTTCTGCTTCGTCCTCCTTCGTCCCGCTTCGTTCTCCTTCGTCCAGGCGTCGTCCCGTCCTCCAAGCGACCGTCGAGGAGGATTTCTCTCTCCCTATTCTTTTTACTGCTTTCTAGTATAGATTTACTGCTTTCTAGAGTAGTCTATTCGTCCTCCGAGCGATCGTCGAGGAGGACATTTCTCCCTCCATTCTTTTAATGCTTTCTAGAGTAATTGTTTTATGTTTTGTAGTTGTAACGAACGAACTCTTTTATGATAAATTCCTTGTCTATTCTACATCTCATTTTGATTTCCATGTATAGTATTCTTTCTCTCTCTCTTACTCCCTCTCTCTCTTTTATTTGTTGTAGATACTTAGATAGTTTAAATTGAATTTCTTTGTGACAAAATAAAAAGAAACGCGGAGTTTTTAAATCAAACGTTCGCCTCCCTGTGTTCGACCCGGAATTCTTATTTCGGTATAAATTTTATTTGTTGAACACGAATCCTTCGCTTTCGAACTACAACGACGGGTTTTTCCAAAAACCAAACACGTTAGCGTAGATTTCTCGCGTTCAACAAGAGGCTTCATAAATCCCAAGAATCTCTGATTTCCCATATGCATTGATAATCCAAAAAAAAAGAGAGTTTGGATGAATACTTTAATCCATCGCTTATCTTTTCAAAGAAGGAAGCGGGAGTGAATCCTTCTATTCCCGTTGAGAATCTCGACGGGATTTTGGCGATGGTGCTTCCGGGGATCCAGAGAGAATGAGCGCAGAAGAAGGGAATGTTATGTTCTTGTGTACCCCTTCGGTCATATCCCCGGGGACCACACTATATTTCGAAATTAACGGTTTTACCCATCAACAAACTGTAATTCTCCAAAGTGTTTCTATGCAATTAACCCCATATTATTGAAAATATAATTTACCCAATTCTTATTGGATAACATAATGAGCATATTTACGAATATACATGTATATGATATATATTAATGTAAGTCTCCTTAGAATAATATATGTATGCCCACTAATGATTCTAACACCATTTTCAAACGAATTAATATTTGATTTGATTTGTTTATGTTCCAACATCTTGCAAAACCTTCTTTTAATCCGAACTATCCGCTGCCATTTCTATATGTAACTATAGTTATGCAATATAACAATAAGAGTTGCCTGTCCATATGTCTAAATTGTTGTAGATAGTCATTTGTTTTCAATTTTATCATGAAATACCTCTCCATTGTAGTACATTCAATTTTACATATATATTCACATAGATCTTCGTATATTAGTATAGTGATGATATATCAAATTATTATGTACTTTAAAATGATGACATCAATCCCATTTTGCAAAACCTTGTTATCATTTTCAATATGTACTGCCACTTCTATTTGGGACTATACGTATGTTCTATGAGAAGAATAGTTGCCTGTTTCATTTCTATGTCGGGCTACACAAATTATATATATTATGTAGAGCTACTTTTTTGTATATTTGACCGATTCTATACTGCTCTTATTTACTTGTATGATGATAAACCTCTTCTATACTGTTCTACACTATCATCTATTCACTTGGCTCACCAAAATCCTCTCCTGCAAAATTATTAAATGGCCGAGTTATGTGTCCTTATTAAAACAGCTACATGTTTGTATATGTCACTTGTATTGTTATCCTATATCAAAGTTATGCATCCTTATAAATGTTTACATTAATCACATTTTCCAAATCTTTGTAATCATTTAAACTATGCCCTCCCATTTGTTTTTATCACTATGCAACTGCTACATAATATGTAGTGCTGCTTATTTCAATGTGTGACTTCTTGCGTACTATTTTAGTTTTCAATTTTATCACAAAATGCCTCTCCAAGTAGTTAATTCATTTATATGTTTAGAAAAAGTGGAGGACTCATATATCAGTGTACTTACATTTTTTTCTTATACTCATTCACCCAATACATACCTATGTAACGTAATTTTAATGTAAATACTGTCAATATGAATGTGAATTTAAATGTAAACAAGTATTAAAGAAATGGATAAAGTATTCATTGTAGCAATTACACGTCTTTATCGAATTTTCATTAAAGTCTCATTTCCATTGAAGAGCTTACATTCTGTTTTCTCGTTTCTATACTTTTTTGATTTATTCTATTTCATCCTTTCTATGTTGCGTTATGCAGGGATGGGTGGAGCCCATTTCATAGAATTTGGCTTGATAATTCCGTACATGCATGCAGAATGAAATATGAAAATGGCATTCCCCTCTTTAATTTGACATTATTTTTTAAAGATGCAAATTAATTCCTTTCGTTAAATTTCCTGGAATCATGTTTCTTGTAATTTTTGTTGGAAGTCAAATCGTATAAGGGAATTTTTCATGTGTTAATGTTACTTAACATAAGTAAATAGGTTCATTTCTTATTCTGTTAAGTGGAATTACTATCAAATTATCCAAATTACCTACTATATTATTGAACCTGGATTTTAAAATACTTACTTGCAATGAATCAATTATGTAAGTAAATATAGTGAACTTCTATTTTATGACATTGACAAGTAATGTAGTAAAACATATATAATGAGGTAATTACCAACTGAGGTAGAAATTTATTTCCCAGGTGGTGTGAATGGAGTTTAGACCTAAAATTTTGAGATAGGAAATGGCTGGCGTAATTAGTCGTGTCAACCAAGAAGGAGACAGAGAGTTGAACATGAAGAAAATTTACTCCTCCAAATCATTGTAGCAATTGCTAAAATGATTCTTGCATTGGAGATGTATGATGGTGACATGGATGACGTGGAGAAACAATTATGGGAAGCGAGGTATTGACTGAAGGATTGCTTGCAGAATTTTTCAACATTTGAATGAGAAAAAATTATCATATTTGGCATACGAACATGGGATGACTTATTATATTTGGTGTGTAGGAGGAATGGAGATGATTTGAGTTAGGGGATGGGTGATCGACAAGGTACTAAGAAGGGACTTCCACGAACCAGCAATTGGATAAGTGAAAAAGATAGGTTGTTGATAAGACTTCTTAGTGACCACTACGAGAATTACTTTATCAATGGATCGTTCATTAGAACATGATGGATTTACATTGTTTAGGAGTTCAACTCTGAGACTAGTCTCAACTACAATAAGGACCAATTGCAGAACTGCTTCAAGACATTGAAGGAGTATAACACTTTCGTTGCACTCACCAATAAGAGTGGGTGGGGTTGGGACGATCATATGAAATGTCCCATCCCTTACGACGATAGTGCATGCGATGAGGTTGGTAAAGTTTACATTTCAATTGTCATTTTGTTAATCAAAAATGATGTTGTATGTAATACATGACAGCTACTTGCAGCTTCCAAAGAATCTTAAGAAGCTACATGGACGATAATTCCCTCACTATAAGGAATTGGAGATTATTGTTGGTAGAGACACTGCTAGGGTAGTCAATGCTACTTCTAGTCTTAGATAAGATGATGGAGAGGATTTTGTTGAGTACAAGGGTTAAGGTGAAGTGAATCTGTCTCAAATGAATTTTTTTATGAACAAAAATGCCACAATGGCTTTGTAAGCTGGCACAGTGGGAAACTACAGTTCCACCCAACAAGCGCCAACTGAACCTACCATACCTCAAGTTTCTTAAGAGGGAGTACATGTTATGGCAAGATCGCAGTCTTTAAAAGGGAAGGCAAAGGCTTCTGAATACATGTCTGGAAGTAGTAGCAAGCGCCATCGTAACGTAAGCTCAACTTTAGAAAGAGTTGAGAAGGTAATGACAATGATGGATGAATACTTGCAATTTAGCAAGAGCAAACGACTTCGTGAACATGAAAGAGGTGAGATTGATGAATGTGCATATGGGTTGGCATCTATGCTATCGAATGTCAGGGTTTGTGAGAGGGCGAGGATGATCGCCAAGCTGGAGGATGCATCATTTAGAGATATCATGAGGGTTTTCCTGTGTGGTAGTTCGGATGATATGATGATGTTAGTCAGGATGGTCATGATGGGGATATGTGATTGCATGGTAGTCTAGATGGTATGTGGTTTATGAGTTTAATGGAGTTAGTCAATGGTTGGTCTTCTTGTTTGGAGTTGTAGTTCACTTGGGTGTCCTTAATCGGAGATGTGTTGTATCATTGTCATGGATGAATGTATGATGATATTTCCATTATCTATGTTGAATTATTCGATGATTTCGTATTATTTTATCTATCATGTAATTGTATGAATTGCTACATCGTAATGGATGACTTATTCAATCCTTTTATGTTTTCCATAACTTCTCAATAGATGGAAGGCTTTGATTGTTCGTGGATAGTGATGAGGTTGGAGATGCAATGATGATTGTCATGTTCAAAGAAATAATGCATTATGTTGTTGATGAACTGCAACATAGTGCACTTGTTCTGCATGTATGTAACCACATAGGTGATTTTAAAGGATTGCGGTAGGTGAATAGTATTTTAGAAGGGCACCATGACCAGCCAATTGATATGTTTCGAATGGAGAGTCTTTAATTCATCAAGTTACGAGACATGTTACTTGGTAGGAAGTACTTAAAATCCACTAAGAAGATGCATCCAAATGAGGCAATCGTAATCTTCCTATACAAGATAGGATAGGGGGCTACAAATCAAAATATGCAGGGCCGATTTGAAAGATCATTGGCGACTTCCGTTGTTCGTATGCTACATTTCTTACTCTTAATGATTAATTCGTTATAGTATATTACAAACAACGATCACCAGTTTACAATTTATTACTCGGAATTAAAACTTTCCTAAGGTCGAACTCAGGGAGCACACGTCATTCTAGAAATATAAATTCACAATTCTGTTACAAAAAGAATAAAAGAGAGGAGTGAGTGAGTGAGCAAAAGTTCTCTTTTTAGCTTTTTCTTCTTCTCTCTTCTTCTTCTCTTTCAATCGGTTCTCTTCTTCAGTCTACCTTCTTCTTTCTTCTTTTTCTTTGCTGCAGCTGCCTCCTCTTTCTTTCTTTCTTCAGCTGCTGCGTCCTTCTTCTTCCTCCTTCTTCTCTTCTCTGATTTTCTTCTTTCTCTTTTCTTCCTTGATCCGGACGTCAGATTCTGTAACGACCCGGTTCCCGAGTCCCTACGAGACACGAGAACCGGACCGACTCGACTAATCCCAAGACCCAGTCGTCCAACGAGGAAGTAACCAAAAGACAGTAAAATAAACCACATTCAGCATGAATATAACTAACAGTAAGATAGTACAGCAGTAAGGAAAGAAACTACTACAGTAGGCACCACCACAACAGTAAAACAACATTTATCATATAACAAAAACTGCAGGTAAAGAAGGTACAGCGGAAACAAAACTACTCACTAGAACAGAAACAAAAGAAGGTACAAAGCTGTGGCAACTCTACTGGACCCTACTCGGCCCAGCGTCCTCTGCAGCCGCCGACCCTGGCTGCTCAACACCTGGTCCTGAAAAAGGTAACGAGTGTAACACGTCAGCAAAACGCTGAGTAGAGTGGCAAACTAACTAAAGGCAACAGTAGAGGGTACAGTAGCTGTTATGTTCTATTACTTCCTTTATTTACATCTTTCAATTTTTCTCACTATTTCATTTACTTCTCAGATCCTTTACTTGATCTCGAATGTCCCCGTGGGACGATCTTGATTGCAGTCTTTTCCAACAGTAGAAGTAGCACGTGGTGCTCTCCTGGCCGGGAGAGTCCCCCGTGGTGATCCTACCCTCAGTCAACCACCCCAAGGTCACTGACAGACGTAACGGTGACTACGGCACGCGCGATAAACGCACAGGTAGCTAGCCCGTACTGGCACGCGGTCAGTCGTTTCCGTTAACGGGTGCGCCCAAAGCACAGCACGGAACCAGGGCAGAGCCCTCTCAGTAACAGGGGTCCAACCCCTCCACAGTAACCAAACCGGGGCCTTGCCCCTCCACAGTCCGCGCACCCTCGCCTGACTACCCTGGTTTGCCCTAGTGGGCCTAACAAGTCGGTGAAGGAGGCTAGCAGAACCCCGGGGCCCGTGGGGTAGCTAGTACTCTCCTAACACTACTAGCTCTCCTCGGTACTACGTACACGAGGGCCAACAAGTCGGTACAGAGCGGCCAAGCCTAACCCCGGGTCCCTGGGGCGGTTGGCCCCACTCTGCACTAAAACAGGTACAGGTACTTCCCTTGGTACTGCGTACCCAAGAGACAGTACAAACTACATCTCAGTTCCATTCCTTTTCTTTCCAGGAGTTCCACTCCTAATTCCCCGTAGGGTTCCAGCTGTTTATCTCAGAACATCATATGTTTCACTTTCCAGATTCACGTTCTCAATTTCCATGATCTCAAACATGTTTCTTTGTTCATAACAGGCAGCTGTTACTTAATTTCACAGGCACCTTATATATTCCTTTCCATTTTTCCAAGACTGCAGTAATATACATTCCACTAGTTTTTTCCATCCTAGGATTCATGCCATATCCTAGGATCTATCATACAATCTAGTTTTCCGGCCCTAGGATTCATGCAACACCTAGGAGCTATCATTCCATACATTTCTCATTCCTAGGATTCATGCAATGCCCTAGGTTCTAGTTATGGTTCCATACTTTAACAGATTTTATTAATACATAAAACCACTCTACCAGGTACAACGGAAGTAATGGGGGCGTGGTCGGGAATCCCGCGCGCCTCCGCGACTCTCAAGACTGCAACCGAACAAGGTCCTATCACAAGGATCAAACACAAGGAGTGTCTCAAAATAGTGTATAGCTACTGTAGGCGGGTAGAGGAATAAATTCTGAAACGAACGCAACTTGAATCGCAGAAAACGGAGCCCAAACGGGCCCTAACGGGTCGAGAAAGACAATACTGTGCAAAATCAGACGTCTGGAACTCCTTCCAGACGTCTTAAACGGTGGATCAGAGAATTACCTGTTCGGCTTGGTTCCCCGGACGTCCAGAAGTCTGTGGCGACGTCTCTCCTAGATCCCAGACGTCCGATGGTCTCTCCGGACGTCTGGAGGTCACTCCCGCCGTCTGGTACAACTTCCAGACGTCGGATTCGCAAAGGATGACGAATCCGAACACCTGCGCACAGCCAACCCTCCTCCCTCAGTACGGTCAGTCGACAAAAAAGAAGGAGAAAGCGGAACTCACCTTTCAGACGTCTGTATGATCACACAGACGTCGACCTTGCCGTCTGGATATCAGTCCAGACGTCTGATTCTGGAGATTTTTTCCAGAATCAGAACCTCGCTCGGCCTCCGCTCGCGACGCCGCCCGCGTCGCACCTCGCGCGTCCGCTGCTCCGCCCGCAGCAGGTCCCTCTTCGCGACGCTCTGCGCCCCCTGCGCCCTCCGCCGGCCGGCCAAGCCGCTCCCGGCGAGCTCGCCCTCACGGCAGAGCCCCGCCCTCGCACGCCGCAGCTCCTCCGCGCCTACTGCGGCCGCCGCTGCCGCTGCGCCCTCGCGTCCGCTCGCTCTCGCGCACAGGCAGGAGAGAAGGAGGAAGATGGTGGAGACGGGAGGGGAGGCGCGCCCCCTCCCCCTTTTAACGCCGCGCGGAGAGGAGGGAGAGACGGTCGCAGTCGCCTGCAGCCGCAGAGAAGATGCGGATCGCAGGTCTGCGCGCACAGGCACGCAGACGAATATCCCGTGCGAGCATAACTGTTCGTCAGACGTCTGTAAACTATCCCGGACGTCTGGTCAGACGTCTGGATGTGATCCCAGACGTCTTGACAGACGTCTGGGCCACCTCCCAGACGTCTTAAAAGACGTCTGGGGTACGCGCTCGTTACAGATTCTTCGCGTCGGATGCCTTAATAGTGCTGTTGCTATAGTGCCCCTGCTGTCTTCTTTTCTTCTGCAGCTTCTTCTTCTCTTCGCTGCAGCCTCTCCTTTACTTTCTTCTTCTGCTGCATGAGCCTCTTTTTCTCTTTCTTTTCTCTTGGCCTCTTCCTCCTTCTCTTTTCCTTTCTTTTTCTCTGGCCCTTCCTTCTTCCTCAGCTCCTTCCGTCTTCCTTCTTCTTCCCTATTGTTGCTTCTTTGCGGCTAAGTCCTTGCCGTCCTTCTTCTTCTTTCCTACCTGTTCCCTGCACACACACATGAAGCAAAACCTACCCCTACCCTTCCCGCGCGGCTCTCTCTCTCTCTGAATCTCTCTTGGGTACGCTCTCCCAGAGCCAAGTTATTGGGTCGGCCGCATGCCTGGGTCCAGGCGCACCGGCGTGGGTGTGGTGCACGAGGAGTGCACAGGAGTGAGGGCTAATCGGGTCGCGGGTCAGATCCGCGTGGGTAGTGCCGCGGACGAGACATGGTGGATAGGTGAGGAGGGACCTCACCCCAGTGTTTCGAGGCGAACAACATAGAACACCTTTTCAATTTATGTGTGGGTGTGCGCCCACACACTTCCGAGGTGGGACTAAAGTCCCACCTGCTGCTGCGCGCGCTTGCAGGCAGGAAGCTTTGAGCAATTGGGGCAGCAGTCGAGGCTTGCGACCCCAATTGAAGACCTGGGCACACTCGCGGAAGTCTTTCGCATCGCGTGGGGCTTGCGCCTGGAGCTGAAGAGGCTTGTAGTAGCTTGCGAGCTTGCTCCAAGCTTGTCGTCAATGGCGACGAGGGGGTGCGACCTGAAAACACTAAAACGGCCTCGCGGCCACGTCAGAAAGCTCAGGGAACTTCACCAGAGCGCGGCGAAGGCGGTGCGGGGGTCGGCGTGGCATGGGGAGGCCGGAGTGTGCGTGCCTAGGGCACATTGTGTGCGTGAGAGTGGGTGTGTTCGGGGGGTGTTCTAGGCATGTGGAGTGGTGGTGTGAGTGGGGGAAATGCTTGAGTGGAGTGAGGGGAAGCTTATGGGCTTGTCGGCGAGGGGTGGGATGGCCTGTGGAGGTGGAGAGACCTCGCCGGAGTTGGTGGCCGAAGGTGGAATAGATGGAGGTGGTAGTGGCAGTCGAGGGGTTAAAAGTGACAATTTAAGAGGGGAAAATTAAGAGGAGAGTAAGAGGGAGAGTTTGACCTATTTAACTGACGAAGGGGGGGGGGGGGATGGGGAGGAGGCGCTCGGCGCGTGTTTGCCAACGCCGGAGACGAAGATGCCTAGAGGGGAGTAACGGCGACGAGGAAGAGGTCGGGAAGGGCCAGCTAGTGCGGCCTGGCGCGGGAAGATGAGGCGGAGTGAGCTCTACTGCAGGTATGGCAGTAGGGCGACGAAAGGAGGAGGAAGGGCCACCGAAGACTGCGGGCGTTTGACCGTGGGAGGAGGAGACGAAGTTTGGGGGAATCCTTGGCCAAATCAGGCATGCTTGAAATGGCTGCCCCTGTCGCTTCTTATAAAGGTGTTGGCAAGGAGAGGATCTTGAGGGAGCGACGTGGGAAGCTCGCCGGAGAAAGGCCGGAAAGCAGACTTATGCCTTTCGTGCATTCGCACGAGAGGCATGGGCAGCTGCAAGTCAAAGGGGAGGGTCCCTGCGAAAGAGGATGACGCAGGGAACCCCCCTTTCGTTCCTGAGAGCGGCCCCCATACCCTGTGCGGCGCCATCCTCCGCGCAAGGTCGCCGGAGGCATGGGCACCTGCGTGGGGTGGCAGAGGGGCCATTCTGCAAAGAATGAAAGAGAAGATGGGGGGCTAACTGTAAGGGTTCAAAAAGATAATGGTCAAAAAGTAATTCAAGAGGACAAATTTGTAAAGTCGGCCAAAATGGTCTTCTCTTAGGCCCAAATCTTTGTACCAACCTAATTTGGGCCTAAGGAATCTAATGGTGAGGTTTGATTTTAGGTTTGACCACGTTTGACTAGTCAATTTGAACAAAAATCCTAATTAGGTAAAAAATTGGGCATGGTTCTCAATCTAGGTCAAGATAAGTCGCAAAGGCCAAATTGAAGGTTCTAAACCCTAGAGAATATTTTTTAATGAATTTTAGAGGGTTTTGTTAATTTTATCCTGTCTGGAACCTCGTGAATTAAAGCAGGTTTGTTTTAGGGTTACCGAATGTTATTTAATTCCTAGAAGTTGCTATAACCCTTTTTAGATCAGATCATCCCACTTCCTTCCTTATTAAGCTTATTTGACCTATGTTTTGACCCTTAGACACCCTGTTTGTTTACTGCATTGGTAAAATTGCAGTTTTACCCCTTATGACTTGTTTTATTCTTCAATTTAGACTTCTCTGAGTTAGGCTTTTCTTTAGGTTTTGTAGGAGCTTTTGCACACTTATTTAGATCAAATTATGCTAGTTAGGGTTCATGATGAGGCTCTCATCATACCCCCATGCTTAGCTTTTGTTAGTCCCTTAGCAAAATTTTAAGATTTTAACCTTTGTTCTAAACCATGAATTTCTTATCAAGTTTAGATAAGTGCTTTTTCTCTTGTATCTGTGATTAGGTCAGAATGCCAATCATAGGCCTAAAAGGTACTCTAGTACCAACTAAGATCCATATCTGTCTAGCTTTAGCCTTAGTCTTTAGCAAAGGTTTTTAAGGCCTACGGGAACTAACCTAAGGTTTATTGGACTTCATGGTTAAAGCACCCGTGCTTGAGATAATTTTAGCCTTGGTTCAGTTCAGAGTGCGTTTTGTAAAAGAGGCACAGAAGATTTATATGTTTGGAGAGTTTTCTCTCTCTTTTTCTTTTTTAATTCTAGGTTAGGATTGGCTTCACAACACGATCTGTATCGGATTCCTTGTCCCCATCATCAATCCTCAAGGGTTCCTAGCAGTCGATGCTTCGAGATAGCACTGCCCAAGGTAACCCCCAGAACCCTGGCTTTCGAGATTTCGAGATAATCCCGTCCATGGTGTTCCGTGGCCGAATTCAGACCCTGACAATTGACACTTCGTGATAATGCCATCCATGGAATCTGAACCGGCAGAGTGCTTACATGCCCCCAGTAGGATATGTAAATATCCTAAGAGACAAGCACCGAGGAGATGATATGTTGTTACGCATCTTCGAGGGGAATTTCCCACCTCTTTGCGCCGGGAACTCGTCCAAATCAACTTGTGTTGATCGACTGCTCCTAATCTAGGTGACTTTTCAGAAGATTTTGGAACGCTTCTGCGTGATTTTGATACTTATGCTTACTAAACCAGACTGTGTGTGTAAATTTGGGTGCTTAGGTTACTGAGTCCCGCAAACCAAAAGTTAGTTAACGAGGCCGAATACTCCTTAAGCCTTGGACCTAATACTTTAGCTTTTCATTTTCCTCATCCTCTTGAGGAATATCTAGATCTTAATGGGTACTAAGAGTCTATCCAAGAATGCCTAAGATTTACGTTCTTACTAATCTTACTGTGCACTTTCCTTTTCTTTTCCTGAATGTGGTCTAGGACTTAGGTTAATTCCTTAATTTCTTACTAATGACTATTTCTTTTCTTTCATTTTGTGCTCCTTTTTATCATTTTGTTCTTTTTCTCCTCCTCCACAAGAATTTCTTTCCTCCTTTAATTTTTTTTTAATTTTTTAATTTTTATGGTGTTTTTGGCATATGTGAATTTTTTTTGCTAAAACCTTTTCTTATGAGTTTTTATTCATTTTGCACTGTCATATCCCCCATGCCTAAGGTTTGCAATGTCCTCATTGTAAATTAGGAAGGTTTTTTATTTAGCTTGGTTCATGCATTAGGACGGGTATTTTGGTGAGTGGATGGGTCGGGGTGACTGTTGCGGACGATTTCTAATCTCAGATGCGAACATCCAAGGTGGAGTCGGTTGTCCTAAAGGATGAACCTAAAGTGCAGAGAAGTGTCAGAAATGGTTTTGGGTTTTTGGGAAAGAATGACGGGCTGCCTCCCATTAAGCGCTGAGTTTTACACCATCGGCTGGGTGCAATAAGCTCAGGGAGAATGGAGAATAAATGAAGACTCAACCAAATCTGTAGAGGTTACATCAATGAACGATTTGAGTCTCTGACCGTTCACGATGAAAGGATCGGAATCGTGCTGAGAGGACTAATCTCGATTGCTCCATTTCGAGAAACCTGTCGGATAAGATACGGTCCGATCCACTTGGATCGTAATTTCTCAAGGAAGAGTTTGAGTCGAGCATCGAAGAGTAGAACCTTCTGACCATGGTGGAAGATTTTTCTAGATATGTGCTTGTCATGGAAGGCTTTAACCCGCTCTTTGTAGATTCGCGAGTTCTCATACGCACAAGGCGTAATTCATCGATCTCACTAATCTGAAGCTTTCTGTGGGTTCCAGCCTTAGAAGGATCTAGGTTGCAGCTCCATACTGCCTAATAGCCTTTGTGCTCCAGTTCGACGGGAAGGTGACACGCCTTCCCGTACACTAATCTGAAAGGAGACACGCCTAATTGGGTCTTGTGGGCGGTCCTATAAGCCCACAAAGCTTCCGGAAGTCGGGACGACCAATCTTTCCTGTCAGGTTGAACAGTAACTTGCAGGATTTTCTTGATCTCCCGATTTGATAGCTCAGCTAGACCATTAGTTTGGGGGTGGTAAGGAGTAGAGATTTGGTGAGACACCCCGTATTTGGTCATCAGTGACCTGAACTGAACATTCGTGAAATTGATCCCTCCGTCAGAGATGATTGCACGAGGAATCCCGAATCATGAAAAGATATTCTGATGAATGAATTTGATTACGATCTTGTCATCACAGGTTCAGGTCGGAATGGCTTCGATCCATTTGGACACATAGTCCGCAGCAAGCAAAATATACTCGAAGCCATCCGAAACAGGAAAGGGACCCATAAAATCAATCCCCCAAATCTCGAAGATCTCGCACACGAGAATCGGCTGCAAAGGCATCATGTCGCGGTGGCTCATGTTGCCTAGAGTTTGGCAACGACTGTAATTTTCCCTACCAGGAGGGGTGACG
Organism: Thalassia testudinum; assembly: GCA_037157565.1. Taxonomy (NCBI): domain Eukaryota; kingdom Viridiplantae; phylum Streptophyta; class Magnoliopsida; order Alismatales; family Hydrocharitaceae; genus Thalassia; species Thalassia testudinum. The sequence continues at coordinate 5,837,809 of JAZHRO010000018.1, read as the reverse complement.
TAATAATTGCGGAAATAAAATATAAACAATCTCACAAAATACAATCACACAAAGTACACAAAGATTTTTAGGTGGAAACCTAAACCGGGTGAAAACCACCACCTAACCCTCTCGAGTTAGGATTTTCCGATCAACTAAGTTGATCAAAAATCCACTAAACGAATCACTTTAAAAGAGGGTGATTTAACCTCAATTACAACCACGCTATAAGTGCGAGGGTAGCGTTCCTCAACCCCTTCTCTCCACGAGAAGGATTTTGTCCCACGAAGGAGACAGGAATTCGCAAAGCGAATACCCAACCAAATAACAAAGATTAAAATAAACAACAATCCTATAGAGCCAACAAAGTAATTTTAAACCTAAGCTTCTATAGGAATTAAGAAACTCCCCTTTGCAGGGAGTGCGTTGAGTTGATGACGCGGGTGCATGAGCCATGCGATGGCGCAACGTCGCTCTCGTGAACTACGGCGGGAGAGCGGGTGCGCGAAGGCTTGATGCTCTCTAGTTGAAGAATTAGAGCTTGGAGAGCAAGAGAGACACAAAATGGTTTGAAATTGTATTGCAAGGTGTGTCTTGTCTATCTTAGGTGTGTGTTGGTTGCAAGAGGTTCCCCTCTATTTATAGAGGCCTTAGGAAGGCTTTGGATGGCTTAGGAAAGGCTCCATAGCCGTTGGGTGCAAAGCCCAAGTGAATCAACCCGAAATCAGGAACAATCATTGCACTGACAGGGTTATCAGACATCTAATTCTGTCATCAGACGTCTGGAAGACCACTTTAAGATGTCTGACTTCAAGGTAAGACGTCTGATTTCGTGCGGGTTCCTTCCTGACTTGAATCAGATCTAAACAGGGTTCTTGTGCAAGTCCATCAAACGACATACAGGACGTCTGTCACTATTTCTGGACGTATGGAAACCTACTTTTTCGTGGGAATGGATTTGCAACGGCTAGAAAATCTCTGAGAAGAGATTTTCGGGTCAGTCGAGGCAAAACGGTCAATTATTAGACGTCTAGAAGGGCTTAAGGACGTCTGATAATGCTCTAACGGTCATATCTTGAGTGTATACTAGGAGAGAAAACGGTTCACTAATTGGACGTTTGGCAAAGTCATCAGACGTCTCTTAGGACGTCTGGCCTAAGGTTTGGACATCTGATTTCATCAGACAGAACTAACTATGTCCAGCCTAAATGTTATCAGACGTCTGAATCAACAGTCAGACGTCTTAAAACACATTATCAGACGTCTAATTTTGGAATTAGACGTCTGGAAATGCTGTTTGAACCCTATATTGGTTTTCTAAGTTCTCTACAGAAAACCTAAGTATCCTAGGGTTGTGCCGGTGTTCCTAAGACTACTGTTAGGGTACTTTGAGGCTCTTTAACATAATGTTCTAAGGAAATAAAGAGCAAGAAAATAAAGACAAAAGTACATGAAAGGAATAAATAGAATTCTATCCTATTCTTCTTGTCCTTCCATCTTCAATCTATCGCTCCTCGCGAATCTCCTCTGTTCTCCATCAAGCTCCTCCAATCCGTCCTGGATGCGAGCTCGAATTCCGTCTAATCACGTCTACATTTGCAATTGACTTGAAATCTACGACTCCAAGTGCAAATGTTAAATAACACGTGTTTTGTTATCATCAAAACAAATGATCGTGGTGCTCTAACACCAACAACGACTACATGCCTTACAGTGTCTGTATGCGTCTTTGAAGATAGTGGGCTAGGAAAAGCCACACTGGGGGATTTTTTATGCAGTTTTGTGCTCAGAGAAATGGCCACCGCTTGCCTGGTCATGGCAGAAGGAGAGAATGTCGTTGACTTCGCCCTCCAGGACATATCTTCAGATGATTTGGTCAGCACTTATGCAGAAAAGGTATGGGTCTTCCCAGATGTCATACTTGGCATCAGAGCGCAACTTATCTTTCTTGGCCTTTGGCCAATCAAACAGGATCTGACGAGTTGCTAGGTAGTTTACTCTATCAGCAAACCATGGAAGCTTAGTACCAATAGTCGATAAGTGCTCATCAGGAAAATGCTCCGTGATGGGTCCAGAAGGGTCAATGATTTTAGAAGGAAGGCGAGACAAATGGTCAGCTACCACATTCTGTCTTCCCGCCTTGTCGCGAATCTTGAGGTCAAATTCTTGCAACAGCAAGATCCATCGGATTAATCGAGGCTTCGCGTCCTTCTTAGCATGGAGATGCCTCACAGCTATGTGATCCGAGTAGATGATGACATGGGAACCTAGGAGATAAGATCAGAATTTTTCGAGGGCAAATACTACGGCTAGCAGCTCTTTCTCCTTAACCGTATAGTTACGCTGAGCCTCGTTACGTGTCTTGCTAGCGTAGTAGATGGCCACAGGTTTCTCCTCAATCTTCTGCCCCAGAACCGCTCCTACAGCGAAGTCAGATGCATCGCACATGATCTCAAAGGGTTGAGACCAATTAGGGGACTGTATGATTGGGGCTTGGGTGACTCAGTCACGAAGGTTCTCAAAAGCTTGAGTGCATTCCTTGAAAATTTCAAAGGGTACATCCTTGGAGAGAAGAGTAGTCAGAGGGTGCACGATTTTCGAGAAATCAGGAATGAAACGACGGTAAAAACCGACGTGCCCTAGAAAAAACGAATGTCCCTGATCGAGCTAGGCATAGGAAGTTGAAAAATTAGATTAACCTTGGCTCGATCCACTTAGATGCCTTTCTCCGAAATTAAGTGACCTTGGACGATCCCCTCAGGCACCATAAAGTGGCTCTTTTCCCAGGAAAGAACCAGATTTACGTCGAGGCAATGCCTGAGTATATGAACCAAGTGCTGGAAGCAATCATCAAATGATGCCCCGAAAACTGAGAAGTCACTCATGAAGACTTCCAGATAATCACCTACCATATTGGAGAATATGGCAAGCATGCACCGCTGAAAAGAGGAAGTACAATGTTTAACAAACGCATGACGGACATTCTGTAGGATTTGGAACAATTTCCCGATTTTTAAACACCTATGCTGGGTAACGTAAACATTATATTGGATAAATGGTCTGATCTCAATGCTGTCATGTAACATTTTTCATATTTTATATTTAAATGACTATTATCATTGATTTGCGACTACTTCTTTTACCATGGCATTTACTCAAATTTAACAACAGACAAGTCCTCCAAATTTAGAATGCCACTTAGGGCATGGACTGAGGAAGAAAAGCGCATGTTGGGGATCTTGAGAAACCTTAAATTTAATGGGGAGTTCATTCAAGGTACATTCACGAGGAATGCCCGATTCACAACTCAAGATCACATGGAATTTCATTTTGAGGCTTCCATTCCAATGGATCAAATTCAAAATCAATGGAAGTATATGAAAAATATCTACAGGTTGATAATTAATTTGTTGGGAGATCCTAGTTGGCAATGGGATGATGAACAAAATGTCATCGTTCCATCTGATATTGTCTAATGGGATTATGTACAATATCATGCTCTCATTTTTCTTGTTTTAATCAACTTGTTTTAAGACTTCTAATTTCCATTAATCTCGTAGGTTGAAGTGAAATACAAAAGGTTATGTGGTTGTCACTTCCCTTTCGTGGAAATCTTGAAGGACATGATGGAGTAGGATTCTCGTAATCATGTCCTCGCAAACTACATCAGGCCTTTTGTTGATGTTTTCACCTGTCATATTAGTTACTATGTCTGTCGTCACTTTATGTTAGTGTTTATCGTTATCGTACTTCATGTATTATCGTTTAATTTTGATCAAAACCTATGGATATGTAGTGCACTATGTGTATCGCATGTTTTGCGATTATTTGATATTATGAAATAATTGATGTACTCATCTTGTAAACTTTATAATGTATGGTTATGTTAAGTGGTTGATATTTTCATATTTGCTTCATGTTGAATTTCTATCCCTTTTTTTTTCCTTCGATTTCCTTTCTTATTTGAAATGTAGTATTTCATATTTCATATATGAAGATAAGAATATCGATCTAATGATTTTTAGTTCCAATTACATCTACAGGATGCATTGCAGCCACATTTTCAGAGATATAGGCAATGACGAAAGCTTTAAACGCTTGAGGGAAAAGATATTATACACTTGGATGTTCCTTGTTTGGCTCCCTACACTACTATGTGTTTCACTTTTACCGTTGGTTAAAAAATGACAGCAAATCCCTTATAATAGACGCTAAAAGGCGATGGCGTAAGTAGCGTCGTTGTTTCTTTTTTCCATTGGTTACAAGGAACATCCGACGTCGAAATATCGTTCGCCTAGCAGTCAGATTTGTTCTTTTATCATCCGTTCTCAACCGGCGTCAATTTAATTTACCATCACTTATAAAAGAAGCGACGACATATTTATGTCACTTTTTCTCGCGTTAACGCCTCATTTTTTGAGTTTTGTCGTTGTTTGGACAAAAACACCATCGCTTTTATAAGTGACGGTAAAAATACTTTTAGTGTCGCTTTCTCAAATAAGCGATGATATATAAGTTTCAGGGAGAGCAATGCTTCTCTTCTTTGCCGTTGCTTTTTAAAATAAGCGACGGTAAATATCTCTTATTTATTGTCGCTTCTCCCAATAAGAGACGGTAAATGTACTATATAGGCTACCACATTTAAAACTTAATGCCGTTGTTTTTTTTTAAGAACCGACGAAGAAGGTTGAGTTTTTTTTAAATTTGAAAATTATGGGAAATGCATATTAACCTAGTTAAAAGACTTGCTTTTATAGAAAATTAGGTAATGAAAATGAAAAGAAGTTTATATTTCATAAATATAAAGTCTAGTACAGAGAAAGTTTGAAAATGAAATATTTACGTGAAAATGTAATATGAAAACATAACAACATAAAATGAATAAAAATAAAAATGTTGCTGCCCTGATACCACCAGCTCCACCTATGTCGCCAATGTTGTCATCGTCGTCTCATCTGTAGAGGCTAGGATTTGATGAAGACGAATGCTCTGACTATCATCCATGGCATTCAGAAGAATGAATAAAAGCGTCTGAAGCTTATCATCCATGGCATTCATCTTATTTTTCATCTCTACCTCTCTCTTCTCCCTCTTTGCCTCTCTTTTCTCCCTTTCCTCCTCTCGTTTCTGTAGTGTATTGATCTTTTGATGTAGTTGATCAACGACACTAGATGTGACGACATCTTTCCTCCCATACCAGCTTGATAAGGTGCGTGTCGTCCCTGCACTACAAACAAAGCACCGTAATCCGGTGGCATCACTCTCCTAAATGAATTCTCTAGATCTAAGGGCTCGTGGATGCTGTCGGAGGTTTCGTTATAGGAAGGATGCACCAATTATATCATTTGCTCTTAAATGTATTAAAAAATATTATTATAATATATATATATATATGCACAAAGTTATAAATTTTTTAAGTTTAAGAAACTTACGTGTTTCTCTTGGTATGTCTCATGAATCTACTTACGAGCACCCTCAGCTACAACCTTACTGTGGGTGACCTCGTAGATATCCATCCTAGTCATCTCCTTCCCATCATGTGTAACAGACTGAAAATATGAAAATGAAACAATTATTTTAAGATAACTTATAAATTAAGAAATATTCAAGTGTGAAGTAGTTACAATACTTACGTAACGACTCCTGGCCATCACGATGCTCCTTCTACCTAAGCAATGGGCCTGTGGTGGAGCTTTGGCTCTATTAACCTTATTTTTTCTTACTTGCTCCTGTAATTAAAGCATATATATGTGTATGAATTAATATACACAGTCATATTTTTTATGAATTTAAGATATATGAAATTAATAAAGTCATTTTAGTTTGATTACTAACCTCTGCCTTGGGATCCAGCTAATGCTCACATGCATTCTTCCAATGTTTAGGCATGACATTAGGAGGATAATTTTCCATTACCTCAGATGAACTACAGTTCGAGAAAAACTAAATACCAAATATAAATTGTTAGAAATAATATATGAAATTATGTATATAATAAAAATGGAAATATTTAAAAATTATTACCTTTCTCTTACTCTCCATCCTCAAATCTCTGTGAATTTTGGAGGTGTGCTTAAGGATATATTGGGAGGCATTGGAGTCGTCACCCAAATCGTAATTTTCTACATTTATTTTTTAAAAAAATATGTCAATTTTACTTGATAATAATTTTAAGATAAAGTTATAAAAGAAATAACTTTGATAAATGAAATTACCTCCAAATGTTGGAGGAGCTGCCTCTTCTGCTTTACGGGTACCTTCCTCCAGTCGAAGTAGCAAATAGGGACAATGGTCTTAATTATTGTGCCCACTCAACTGATGAAGCCTGGGTAATTCTCCGCCTCTCCTGTGAATCTAAGCCTGATCGTTATTCTCAGGCCCTTGGAGAAAGGTTGGAGGTCTAAATTCTTTGTCATCCCTCGTCCTTTTATTACTTTACATGCATTAACATTAATTATATTTATTATATATTTCTGAGGTTATAATAAACTTTAAAATATAGAATTAATTAACTTCTTAAAAGTATAGTTCTTCCCAACACTTGTTCCTGCAGCATGAGTTGGGGATTTACTTCCCACCATCTCATCCTCCGCCTCCTCCCCCTCATCCTCCCCCTCTCCCTCCATATCATCATTCTCATCTTCATCCTCCTCATCTTGTGTTTCATAATATAGATCATCCTCTACTCGTGCTGGGAAGATAGGAGCAATCTCCTTCCCCTTTCCCTTCCCCTCCGCATGTAGTAAACGTGACAGGTTCTCGGTTCGTACAAAACGTTATTGGGGGGAGCTTAGTGTCGGGGGGTAGCTGAGGCTTGGGAGACGACTCGGGTTAGGTGGATGGCTGTGTCTGTCAGAACCCTTTTTATTAGGTTTTTTTCTTAAACACCTTCATCTGTAAGAAGAAATAAATATAATAATTAGTACAGTTGAAACTAATATATAAATCATCAATGAAAAACTTTGGCAACTATTAGAAAAATTTTAAAAAATTTGGACAGAGTCTCCCTTAAATTTGGAGGGTTTTTTATAAACCTGCATAGAGAAATTGCTATTACAAAGAAATCTGCATATTAAAAAGATACTTGAAAAGCATGCTTGTGCGATTATGTTGATTTACAAAGAAACTTGAATATTTCTCGTTGTAGTTTATCAAATATGAATGTTAGGCATGCAAGGATATGTTGCATGGTTGACATAATTTTGATGTGGGCATACCTCACATTAAAAAGAATCACATACAATTAAAGTGGGCACACCCCACATTAAAAAGAATCACATACAATTAAAGTGGGCACACCCCATATTAAAAAGAATCATATACAATTAAAGTGGGCACACTCTACATTAAAAAGAATCATATATAATTAAAGTGGACACACCCCACATCTAGCAAAAGCTTCTAACATAATTCAATTAAATTAAAAATATTAAAATTATACCTCTAACAACAACAGTCTTTGAGTATGCCTGTCACCGATAACTTGTAAATTCAAAAAGAAAAGCTATTAAATAACACATTACAATCTTATTAACATAATTTAAATAAATAAATAAAAAGTGTAGTGAGTAAGAGTAACATATTTTGACCATGTGTGCATAATTAGTTTCAAAGTTTTAGTATTTCTAGTGCATGCAGTAGAAGTTTTGGTTTCTTAAATTTGAATATAAATTAGATTTAAACAAAAGACTAGAAATTGTTACTAACATTAGATATCCACATCTGTTGCGTTTGAATCCATATGACCTTTTTCCGTTAAGTCTTGGTATGCTTCATTGAGTGCATTAAATTGATTGCGCGGTACTATTCTTATTGGTATAATTCATCCCCTTTGGCAATTATCGGGGACGTAGAAACCTTGTGTCGCTTAACATACCAATGTAAATGGTTTATCATTCTGAAGAATTTGACGATTAGGATTTAAACTCAAGAAATTATGTTTCTTGTTAATTTTGAAACAAGTGCCCTCTTTAAAAAATCAAACCAATGACATTAAAATAGGACAGCTCTACGATCCTATCTGAAATTGATCTCCATAATTTCTTTGATTTCACTATTGTATCCAACTGGACATATGTAAAGATCCAAATCAACAACTCCGACTTGTTGTGTAACCTTTCTATCATCAATTTCTTTTATTATGAATCTGAACCCATTTATTATATACCTAGGGTGGTAATGTGCATAATGTAGTGATATATCGGTAATTACATCAAAATTTGATATCCATCGTGGGTCCTTATCCTCTTTCAATTGATTAACTCAGTCTTTAAACCAATCTAAGAAGCAAAATTTGGTTGTCCTTGAAAGAGGTAATCGTTCGAATTCCTCGTAGAATGGATCAATTTCAGGAATTTGTTTTAAAATATATAGATGTGCAGAACGTCTGCCAATTTCTGAAATAACCTTATAGTTTTTATGAAGAATCGACCTTTCTCTGATATAAAAAATTGGCAAACATTTTTTATCACTGTCATTGTATTACCACTCACAGTTCCTTTGAAGTTTATTAAGTGGTTGTCTGTTTCATTCATGTACATGGAGGTAAAATTTATACACTCCTCCACGAGATGCCTTTCTATAATTAAACCTTTTGGCTTTGCCTTGTTTAAAACATAATCTTTAAGCTTTTTCAGAAATCGCTCCACAGGATACATCCATCTGAATTGTATAGGTCCATCGAGTCTCGCTTCATTTGCAAGATATAATGTGAGATGAACCATTACATTGAAGAAGGATAGGGGAAGAATCTGTTCCATCTTACAGAGAGTAATGACTATTTGTTTATCCTAGTGATCCAATGTATCATTTTGTAGCATCTTCGAACAAGCAACTTTGAAAAATCTACTGATCTTTGTGAATGAATCAACAACTGGCTATGGCAGTATCCCTTGTATCACCAGTGGAAACAATACTTGCATATAAATGTTGGAGTCATGACTTTTCAAGCCAGATATTTTTTTTGCGCTTCATTTACATGAGAAAGCTGCAACGAAAAATCATTTGGCACCCGAATTTCCTTTAAGAAGGAGAACGGTCTACTCTTCTAGTCTTGATTTAAGCTGTAAATAGCAGGTGGGAGGTAGCAATCCTTCTCATGAATATGCAGCTCTGGACATGTCCCCAAACTTTTCTTGTCTTGTCTTATTTTCACCGTGTCCTTTGGATCATCGGTTAGATTTAAAACGTCTAAGATGTTATCCACATATTCTTTTCGATGTGCATAACATCTAAATTTTGACGTGTTATATGGTCTTTCCAGTATAGCAACTCCACAAAGAAAATGCTTTTCTTTCGAAACCCGGAATTTCTCAAGGTTGTCTGGTCTTGTTTGAATGATTGACCCAACCGTATCTCATCCATTTCTTGTATTATAACTTGACTTGGCAACCTGATATAATTTGTAGTAAGTTTATTCTTTGAATTTTTCTTTGAATACCGACACGTCCTGCCATCAAATTTACCCCTGAACTGTGATGTTCGCCATCTATGTTCAATGGGTAGAAATCTGCGTTGCCCTAAGTAACGAAATTTCTTACAGTCCGGTAGTTATAGGTGATGACTATCTTCCATATAGACTGGGCAAGCAAGCTTTCCTTTAGTGCTTCAACCAGATAAATTTGCGTACGCCAGGAAGTCGTTTATGATCCACAGTAGTGCTACATGTATATTGTAAAATTCTTTCTTTTCTACATCATACGTCTTTACACCGGTGTGCCACTACTATTTTAGTTCATCATTTAATCGCTACAGATAAACATCTATTGCATTTCCTGATTGTTTTGGATCAGGAATTAATAGGGTCAGCATCATGAATGATGATCTAATACACAACCAAGGAGGTGAGTTATAAGTGACTATTACCACTGGCTATATAGAGGACGACGGGTACATACTCTTAAATAAGTTGAATCTATCGTTTGCAAGACTCAACCGCACGTTCCTTGCTTCTAAAGGGAACAAATTATTTATTCCGTCAAATCTCTTCCACTCCTCTGAATTAGTAGGATGATGTATTCTTTCATCTTGAGAATTACAATCCTGGTGCTATGTCATCCACCGTGTAGTTTTAGTTGATATAAAAAGGCGTTGAAGCTTAAGTGTCAGTGGGAAGTAACGAAGAACCTTCTGAGGTTGTTTCCTCTTACTTTCATTTTTACCTTCCTTATATCTCTCATATCTACATTCGGGACAGTTACTCAAGTTTGCAAATTCATTTATGAAAAGAATGCAGTCATTCAGACATGCATCGATCTTCTAACAGTTCAAACCAAACTTGTGAATCTATTTCCTTGTATCGTACCATAAAGTCAAAAAACCATTAGGGTTATTCAGTAGCTCAGCAATAAACTGAAGTTTTTCTAACATGAATTTAGCACTAGCTTTGTTCATAACCTTCAGTTGAAACATCTTCAATAAAAATGGCAACTTTGACATTTTCGTAACACCGGAAGTAATATGATTCTCAGCTACCTTAACAGCATCATAGAACGGATTACAACTGAAAGGATCTTCCTCATCTGTATTTATATACTCTCCTTCTCTCATCTCATTCAACATTTCTTGTATTTCTTCACCTCCACTCTCAGCAATTTCCACGTCGATCTCTTTGTCAACAGTGTTATCATTGTTTATGATTCTCTCCATGAGCTATCCAAGTAGTGTAATGCTGCCACCACCCATTACAAATGAAGTGCTTGAGCACAGTATTACGATCATGCATGGAACCATTCAAACAACTTTTGTATGGGAAAAAGATATTATCAAGTTGATATCCTCGCCTAAATATCTTCCTATCGTCATCAAAGGCCCAATCTAGGAATGAAATTACTCCGTCATTATATCTGGTGTAATCTGAACCCCGCAATCCAATCCAAGATTTGTCTATTATAATTTAAAATTTAATGTAAACAAATCACTTATTAGGAAGGGAAAGGATCGAATGATGTGTATCGTGATTAAGATTTTTACTTTATAGCCCATCCTTAAAGATTTGATCACAACTTAGGTTTGCTCGTTACATGTAACCTTAGTGCGGCGAAATTTCGACAGCATCTCCCCATACTTCTCCAGCATACCCCTAACACTAACCTTAGCTAGATTTCCTTTAACACTTAGTTAAGGGTACTGCAGGAAGCTAGATACGGTTAGTTGGTGTACTGGAGAAGAGAAGGATGAAGCAATCGAAATTTCAGCGCACAAGGTTACGTGTAATGAGAAAAACTAAGTTATGATCAAATCTTTAAAGACCTTCTTTAGTTCGGTACTTCACGGAACTGAGGTCGATCAAGTCTTATGACATGCTACTAAGACAACACATCATGCATGTAAGTAAGGTATATATTCACTTCCTACATTGTCCTTATAACATGATCATAAGTCTTGACGGGCGAGTAATTTGGACACAATTTGACTTGGAGGACTTTTACCTTAGGGGTTAGAATACCTATTGTTTAGCCTCGCGTGCATATATCTTCTTTAGCAAGTTTGTGTATCTAAACAATAACAAATTTGAACATTAAAGAATTTTAACAGAAAAACTAAAATATCATTTAATTAAATTAAAAAGATCGAATGTATATATACCTCCAACTACTATAGCCTTCGAGTATACCCGGCATCGATAACTTGCATTTTCAAAAGCAAAATTAATTAAATAGCAGATTATAATCTTAAATATTAATAACAAATATATTAACATAAGATATATATTAATGAGGAGGACGAGGATGAGGATAAGGAGGAGGGGGCAGGAGGCGGAGGATGCAGAGGTCGCTGTAGAAACCTAGAATTTTCTTTTTCGTAAGCTAATATGAATACACTTGTACGTTTTCTCCTAGTGATAATTATGAAAAAGAACATCATTTTCCTTCTGATATAAGCAGGATGCTTATAGTTGTAGACTCCAATTAAAGTTGTTTGTATATGAAGTAAAGCAACATCAATTGCTTTCACTCCCTTGCAAACTGAGAATGACTAAAAAAACATTGAACTCTCTATCCTCTCACTCCCATGCATTCTCCAAACCACATCTCAAGTTGATGTCGCCAATAAGCTCATATAGTCAAAACACCTCATCCAAACGGGCAACCAAGAGAGCAAACACAAATGTTTAGTCCAACAACTCTTATGAGGTAAAGCTCACCCTGGAAATTTTCTTTTCCTTCAACTGTTTTTGGTGCCTATGCAGCATCTGATCCACTTCCTTTTTTTACAATTTTCAAATGATTTGGAGAACTCACATCCCCATCTTCCTTTACTCAGCCACTTTTATATCATATCTGATCATGACACCATCTATTCATCTTTTCTTATTACTTCGATTATGGCTTTGGAATTTGAATTGTGCTTGTCAAATCGAAAAATATTATATACGTGTGAGGTGTAGCAGCTTGGTAAAGATGCGTGAAAGATGTATCGGTAGCAGCGTCATAAAAGTTATGGGGTTTCTTGTTGCTCGTTATATCCTGAGGGGATAAAGCTACTTAAGTAGAGAACCTGACTACAATGAACTAATGGTTCTAGCACAATGCAATTTGGCATCAATACATGGACCAAAGGGAGGTGATAGGAAACACAAAAGATGACTAGGCCTTAATCATTCATTGAGAAATGTTCGTTTAACAACGATGTATTCTATTGTTTAGACACAAAAAATTGCGCCATGCTTCATGGCACTAATGGTTGCCAACACCTGTATACCATACTTTAATAGTAAGAGTTCCTGGAATTGATGTATGATGACAATTGTATAGCTGGTGGGTTACTTAACAGAGTCTTCAAGCCCTCCTCTTTTAGAGATTAGTGCTCAAATTACACTTGCAATGTTGCTTCAAAATAGCAAAATTGCGTATAAGTGGTTACAAGCAAAAACAAAATCAGATTTTTGTAAGTGACTAAAAAGTTCCAAAGCATGCTTATATGTGATGTACTCGAATAGGGCACTCATTACTTAGGTGCATGTTCACTTTCTGCCAATGACTTGGGGAGGGTAGGATCAAGGTGGAACTGAAGGAGGAGGCGTTGCACGTGATTTAATTAGAAAAATCACCAGCTTGTCTATGAGATTTTGGGGAGAGGATCCCCAATTAATTAGTTGTAAATCTTCCTCTACATGGAGAGGGCAAGAGGAGGAGCTGGAAGAGGGGCGAAGGACGAGGGCAGGAGGTGGAGGGGGTGGAGGACTAGGAGGAGAAGGGGGAGGAGGCCATTGGAGGGGGAGGAGGGGGCGGTAGGAGGAGGTGGAGGGGGGACGGAGGACGAGAAGGGGGTAGGAGGCGGAGGACCAGGAGGAGGAGGGGGCAGTAGGAGGGGGAATAGGAGGAGGAGCATGGGGATGGAGAGGAGGACATCGGAGAAGGAGGATGAGGAGGGTGTCGGGGAGGGGGAGGACGACGACAAGCGAGGCCACCAGGGAGGAGGAGGAAGGGCAGGAGGTGAGGACGACCGACGTGGAGGAGTGGCAATGTGCGGGGAGAAGGACAACGAAGATGAGGAGGAGGAGTTACCTGAGGAGGAGGAGGAGGGGGGGTGATGGCAAGCTCCGGTTGTGCGTCGAGGGTTTTGGGAAAATGAATATGTGATGGGGGAGGAGAGGGCTTGCGTAGGATTTGTAGATGATGGAGTTTTGCTGTCACTTTAATTATAAAGCGATGACAAACATTGAACTAATTTCTTGAATGCACGCCCAAATTAATTTGGGTTGGCGATGATTTCGATTCCTCGTCAGTTATTTTAGAAAATGATGGCTATTATCTATATTAACTTTTGCCACGAGCGAGAACTGTTCTTCTCCTCGTTAAGGGCTGCGACTAAATTTTGAAGGTGTATTCACCGTTGGTTGATAAAAAAAAATGACGACAAAAATTAATATCATTGTCACCTTATAAATCGACGGCAAATAATCGATGGTGAATGCCATTTTTCTAGTAGTGCTAGTGAGAAATCAAGGCAACTTTAGGATATGTGTTCACATAGTTAGGATGGCTGTGTTATGGCAACCCTCTGCAATACTATATTCGAGGGTTAAATGTGTTTGCATGGCATGGATGGCTGCAGCGCAGCAACCCCATGCAAACCAATTTTTGAGGGATAACTAATTTACATCATCCATTGTTAATATGCTTTCCCCAATGATGAGCGTTGTATTTTCAATTAATGGAGCAATCTGAGCCTACTATATCATTCAGTATACATTGTGGTTGCATGGAATACTTCATTCCATCCCCCACAAGTTATAGAAATCTGATTCAATGATGTTACCTTTTTAAAAATTAAACATTGATTATTATGTAATGCACACTGATGAGTGAGAAAATCGTTGTGAAGAATTGGAGTATGGAAGACCTGAATCGTTGTAACATTCGTAAGAAAATCCACTACCAAATAAATTTTATTAAAATTCTGGTGAGTCCTGGGTCGAACATAGGGAGGCGAATGTTTGATGAAAAACCGCGCTTGGAATTATTTTCATAAAGCAGATTAGCTTGTTGAATTTAGTCTACGTAAGCTAAATTACTTAAAGAATATATAATATAAGACAGAGAGAGAACATACAAAGAAAGAGAAAAATTGAGAGAGAATGAACAAATGTTGCATTTAAATATGCTAGAGTCTATTACAACTACTTAAAGAAAACAAACTACACTAGAAAGTAGTAAAAAAATAGGGGTGAGAAAATCCTCCTTGCCGACTATTTGGAGAATGAGCCGCATTGACAAAGCACTCGGAAGATGGTGGTGAGATGTTGGACGAGGGAGGATGAATTTGGAGGACAGAGGACGAAGCAAGGTAGAGTCGCAGCGGGATCCGCTTCCTAAATGGTGGCAAGAAGACAACCACGGGATACTCCACGAAGGGGGTGAGAAGATGGATAAAATTTTGTCTTTTACTCTAGAAGTGCATCCCGGGTTTTGGACTAGTTCCTTAGAGCTTTGGAGAGGGTGAGAGAAGAAGAGAAGGGATGAAGAAATGTATAGGAGGGTAGGCTATTTATAGGTAAGAAAATGGGGGCGAAAAGGTAATTTCCAAGGCCTTAAAACTAATTCAAAGCTTTTAGTGACACATGCATGCGATGGTGATGGATGTGGCTGTAGGCGCGCACGTGATGGGAGTTGTGTGATCAAGATCTCACAGTTTAGATCAAGATGCACTTCAACACTTAGATAACGCCTTCATCTTGATTGGACGGCTGAGGATGGTTGCAGACGTCTTGACTTCGAATCAGACACGAGCGTTAAAGACTAGCCATGGCCGTTCGATCGAGTGTGGACGATCCAGATTGCGTGTCTCTTAACATTTAGATAAGGTGTGTCTGATCTCGCCTTTAGATGTGCGTGAGATCGCGCATCTTCAACTGACGGTCTAGATCACGCCACGTCGACACCTTCAGCATCGCTCGATGATCATCTGATGGTCAAATTTTCACCTGCGTGCTCCCTCGTGAATTGAATCTGCACTTAGCGACTTGGAAGTGTGTCGCCCGTTGCGCCAAGGCTTGTAAAAGGTCATGCTTTTGATTTAAAGCTCTCTCGCTTGCAGCCGTTGGATGAAGATCTAACAGCTGAGATCGTGAAATGCTTTGCCTTCAGCAGATGTGAGGCACGATTTGAAGAGAGACGTGGCCAAATCGTGGTGCTTTAGAGGTTGGGCAGGGTGCAACAGGAGGTCTAGATGCTGCCACGTGGCACCATCTGGATCGTCCATCTTCTTTTCTTCAAAGGTGACGCAACGGATGTCAGATTGGGTCAATTTTTGTGCTGTTGGGCTGTGATCATAAATCCGAACCCATCCGTGTGGTTGGATTTGTCATTTGAAGCTTTCAATTACATCACCTTGCCCTCTGACCGTTGATCTTCCTTGGACTACATCTGATATTACAGAAGTCTAATCGGGGTGATCTCGGAGGCATTGAACTCCGATTGTTGCTCTGATTAGATTCGCATGGTTGGTCTTCAATCCGTGGCCCAGATAAATATCCCCTTGTCTCTTGACCACAACAAGAGGCAAACTAACCTATAATTTGTACAAACTAATATAAATGCGTGATGAAGCATGTTATGCAATATTTATAATGCATGATGCTTCTATAGACCTAGTAACAAGCATAAATAGGCATTTTAGGCCACCTAGATTCGTGCACAACACATGCAATTTATTCATGCAGGTTACTATATTTAGGAAAGGAGGTAAATACCATTTGTCCCAAAGTGCAACTAAACCATTAAGCCCTAGGTAAATTGTACTATCAATTTCTCTCATTTATTGCACTTGTAATTTCTATATTACTATACTTGGTTTGATTTGATTGTTATGGTAGTTCTTAAATTAATCATGTATTCATGCCAGTATCATTCAACACAAAACACAATTATTGTAATATTAAAATTACAATAATCTCCTTTGTAAGTAATAGTAATAACTTTCAATGTCAATTAACAAATGTATACTTATTCTTAATAATAATTGCACTCTCCTTGGCCATATTCACATATTATACTAATTTCATTATTAATTTTGAAAAAGCTAAATTAACATTTCTCTTTCACATTGGTGAGCGTGATTTCATACATGAAAAGTTGTGAGTCAGAAAACTCATTGTCGTAGTGCTTAGAAATCCGCTACTAGATAAAATTTATAATCGAAACTCGAGGTGAGCCTCGGGTTAAAACGGGGAGGCGGACATTTGGTTTATAGAAATCTGCATTTCAATTTTATTTGTTTTTGGTATTTTGGGGCTTTGTAATTTTTTTGGTGTTTTTAGATAAATAGAATAGTAGGTAGTGATTTATCTAACTAATCTACTCTACAACTAATTCGAGAGAGTGAGAATATTTCATAGAATGGAGCAATGTCTATTACAACTAATTAAAACTATACTAGAAAGCAATAAAAGATGGAGGAATGAGAGAAATCCTCCTCGAGGATTGCTTGGAGGATGACTCACTTTGATGGTGCCTGGATGAAGGTTGTGGGAAGTTGGATGAAGAACGAAGTTGAAGGATGGTGGGCAGGACTGGATGGTGTCTCGGCGAGGATCTACTTCCCAAATGTGGTGAGAGGATGGCCACGGGATGTTCCATGAAGGGGGTGAGAAGTGGGAAAAAATTTTTAATTTCTACTATAGAGGAGCATCCGGAGCTTGGGACAAGCTCTCTCTAGAGCCTTGGTGGTGGTGAGGGAGAGATGAAGAAGAATGAGAGGGGTAGTAGTCCTTTATAGTGGAGAAGAGATAAAATAAAGTCATAGGGCAATAGCGACATTTACAATCGTCATTAAAGCTCCACTGCAAATGTCGCTGAAGGTCCAGCTTACGCTCGCTTGCAACAGTCGCGCGTGCCCACCATTGGATGCTCGATCAATGGGCACGATCTCGCGAGGATCGCACCCTTCGAATTGCACTCTTCAACACGTGCGATCCTGCATTCATCTACGCGTGCGATCACGCGTTTCTGCCTGGTCACATCCGCGCTAATCTGTGCTGCCACATGGATAGGTCTATGCCGTTCGATGAGGATCGCACGGCTCTAATCGGGCACTCAGCACATGCTGCTGATTTAGGGGGTGTGTAGGGGCTCAGACACGCGTCCCTCCCTTGAGAGTCGCGTGTGAGACCACCACGCCAAGGCATCCTTTGTGTCGCGTGGGCGTTTCTGCTGCTGAGAGCACGGATGCTTCCCAGCTATTGGATGATGATCCAACGACTAGGATGTGAGGGTGCAGCTGATGAGGTGAGCCTGCGATTGGCCTTAGGCAGTTCAGATGATGCCATGTGGCATTATTGGGGCCGTCCATCTTCAAATGCTTCTTAAAAGTACTACGGATATCGGATTGCACTGATTTTCGTGCCGTTGGGCTGTGATTGTCGATCCGGATCTGTCTATGTGGTTGGATTTGTTATTTGATGCTTCGAATTATGTCATCTTGCCCCCTTTCTGTTGGTCTTCCTCGGATTGCATATGATGCCACGAAACTCTAATCAAGGAGATTTCTGAGGTGTTAGACTCTGATCATTGTCTTGATCTAATCTGTACAATTGGATCGTCAATCTGAGGACCTAAAAGAAATCTCCTTCTCCCTAGCCATAAAAAGGAGTAAATTAACCTATGATTTGTATAATCTATCCTAAATGTAGAATGTTGCATGCTATGCATTATTTATTATATGGAATGCATCTATAAGCTTAGGAACATGCATAAATAAGCATTTTAACCTAAATGGATGTGTATACATCATATCCCCATGCCTATTGTTTATCGCGCTGAATCGGGTTTTAAGAATATCGTGTTGTAATATAGCAAAAAAAGCGTTCAAAACAAATGCAATTTTATTAGTCGAATTTTAAAGTATGATGTCGAACACATGGAGCAAATTGGGTTTTAGAAATCATGATCACAATTCAGAATATGCAATAATATCAATGTCACAGTGCAAAAATGTAGGAGTAAAGGTATGGTACAAAATACAAGAGAACTTAATGTATATGAATTAAACTCAAAATTGGATATCTAATTTGTAAATCAGACGTTTTAAAATGATGATGCTACAGTGCTTTTCTTCTTTCTTTGATTCTCTTCTCTTCTCCTTCTGATTTTGCCTTGGTGAGCTCTTCTTTTCTTTGTCTTCTCCTTCTTTTTCTTCTTCTGATTTTGGCTTCTGTCTTCTTCGGCTTTCCTGCCTTAGCCCTTCCCTTAGCTTTCTCTGGTTGCTTCTTCTTCTTTGGCTTTCTTCTTCCTCTCTCTGCCGGCTGCCTTCTCACCTTCAGCTTCTTCTTCCTTCTCTTTCTCTACGTTAGCTTCTATAGTTCTCCTCTTTCCTTTTAGCTTCTTCCTTCTCTGTTGTAGCCCTTAGCCTTCTCCTTCCTCTTCTTTCGCTTTGCTTCTCCTCCTCTGAGCCTGTAGAGCAAGACCTACCCCCTTCCCACGCGAACTCTCCTCTCCTTTCTCTTTTAGGTTCCGCTCTCCCAGAGGCACGTGTTTGTTGGGTAATCGGGTCGGGTACGCGCCTGGAACCAAGCCCACCGGTATGCGATGGTGGGCGAGGTGTGCTAGTCGGGTTGGGTCATGATCAGGTCTGCGGAGCATGGTCGCGAATGAGGCCGTGAAATGGGGAGAGAGGGACCTCACCCCGTGAGTTGGAGACGATAAGACTCTAACAGAAATTCAATTTATGTGGGTGCTGCGCTTCTTCCAGTTCCGAGGTGGGACTATCTTCCCACCTTCGCACGCGCCTGCGGCAGAGGTGCTTTCTTCAATTGCAACAACTGCCACTGCCCTTGACACCAATTGGCAGCCTGGAGTTGTGCGCGAGTCTCTTCCGCGCAGCCTGGGGCAGCGACCTAGGGCTAGCGAAGCCTGGAGCGACTGCAAGCAAGCTTCGAGCTTCGCTTCAATGGCAGATGACCGTTTGTACCTGAAATCACCAAGATGGCCTTACGGCCACGTCAGAATGTTCAGGAAGCTTCGCTGAGGCACGGCGAGTGTGCTGCAGTGGTCGGAGTGGCGTGGGAACGCTTGTGTGAGTGTGCCTTGGGCACACTGTGGCTGTGTAAGTGGGTGTGTTCGCTGGTGTGTTTGGGTGAGTGGCGGAGTGAATGGAGTGAGGAGTTGTGATCAGGGGGTTGAGGCGGAGCTTATGGACCTATCGGCGAGGAGGGGGTTGGTCTGTGGTGGTGGAGCGATCTCGTAGGAGTTGGTGATTGGAGGTGAAGGAGATGATGATGGTGGAGTGTGACAGTTGGCGATTTAGGAAATAAAGAAGGGGAAAGGAAGTAGAGGGTGAGAGGAACTTATCTAGGAGGTGAAGAGACAAAAGGGAGATGGAGATGGCATCTGGCGCGTATTGCTGACGCCGGAGATGAAGATGCTCAAAGAAGGATGGTCGGCGAGGACGAAGGGGATGTAGGGGCGTCGGCGGGTGCTGCACGACGCGGACGAATGTGAGGAAGAAGAACTTGCCACCAATATTGTGGTCAGGTGATGGAGGAGATCAGGGATTGTCGCCGGAGCTTGATGAGCGAGTCGGCTGGAGGAGGAGAGAGGAAATTGAGGGGATCTCCGATCGATTTCAAGCTTAGGAGAGTCGGGGCGAACTGGGGCTCCTTAAATAGAGTCCTGGAGGTCAGTTTTGTGCTTAGAAGCCAAGCTTCTAAGCAAGGAAGGGTTGCCGGAGTTGGAAACTCGAAAGAAATCCAAATCTCTCATGCATTCGCATGAGAGATTGGGAAAGAATCTTGGATCATGGATGGGTTCAGATTGGAGGGATTTTCTCAGAGAATCTCCCTTCCAATTTTGAAGGGGATTTTCTGAGAAATCAGGGAGAAATCACCTTCTAAAGCTTGCCGGAGTAGAATTCCTCCGCTATAATGGCAGAGGGACCTAATTGTAAAGAACGATGAAGAAGTTAGGGGGCCAAATGCATGGGTTTTTGAAAGATAGGGGTACAAATGTAATCAGGTTGGACCTATTTGCAAAGTGGGTCAAGATGAGTTCCCCTTTGGTCCAAATTTTAGTAAAAACCTAATTTGGACCTAAGGAATTCAATGGTGAAGTTGGATTTTGTGTTTGATCACGTTTGATTGGGCAATTTATGCAAAAACCCAAGTTAGGGCAAATATATATCTGAAACCCCATTTTAGGTCAAAATGGATTCTAATGGCCAATTGAAAGTTTTAAACCCTTGGGAATATTTTTACATAATTTTTAGAGGGTTTAGGTGAATTTTATCCTGACCAGAACCTTGGTTAATCAAGCGGGTCTGTTTTAGATTTACAAGAAGTTATTTAATTCCCAGAACTCACACGAACCCTTTTCTATCTGATCCAGCCCACTTTTTATCTTGTTAAGACCTTTTGTGTTGTGTTTAGCCCTTGAGAAAACCTGTTGTTGTACTGCAATGGTAAAATTGTTGTTTTACCCTTTGTTTCTTGCTTTTCTCTCAGAAAAGGTTATTCAGTGAATTATAACCTCCGGTTGGTTATATAGGAGCTTTTATTCTTTTCTTTGGGTCAAAATGGGATAGTTAGGGCTCATGATAGTGTTCCCATCACCTATATTTTGCTAGTCCCTTACAAAATCAAACTAAATGCCATGTATAAGAACAAAATTTGAATTCAATTACTTGGGCCTAAGTTGTTTATTAATAATAAAAAATTTTAACTAAGGACCTAATTGTAAAGACTCAACAACGTCCAGGTGCCTGCCAAAATGTAGCCTACCCAAGTCCTCTCCTTATTTTGAATGGGGAAGATGATTTTTTTTTCTGTCTTTTCTTCTTTTCTAATTTTTTGGATTTTTTTAGTTAAGAGTTTTGGGGTAGCTTTCTATGGCTACCCAACCCACCCAAAACTCGAAAAGAACTTTAAGTTCTAAGCATCTTGTGAAAAGTGATACTCACTAGGCGATCATTAAAATAGACTTCAGGTTTCTACAACCCTAGGTGACCTTAAGAAGAATTTCTGCCTAAAGGTGTATCTGTTCAACCGGTAGCTTTCTCCCTACTTTTAAATTTCTATTGGGGTTAACGCAAGGGCGAATCCAGTGTATATCTCCTCGTTTATTCTACTTTCCCATTTCTTCCCTAAGTATTTTAGGAATTATTTGTGTTTTTTTATGAGCTGGGCTTTGGACAACTATCCAATGGCTGTTACTCATGGTAACTTTCCAGCCATACTCATGCAGCGAAGTGTGGCTTACTTAATTATTAGTATTATATTTTCTTTTTTCCCTGATCTAAAATACTTTATTTGTGTTTTTTTCTTTTTGAATATATATATTTTCTTTTTCTGAGTAGGTAGCTTCCCTGATATAAGATTTACCTAAAGGCAGTAGAAAGAGAATGGTCATGTAGCTGGGCTCTGGACAACTGGCCAATGGGTTGTTACCCACGACAACTTGCCAGCCATACTACCCTAGAAAATTCATTAGCTATCTAATTTCCGTAAAAACCATCGGAAAGTGACTTAGTGCAAATAGTGTGTAGATGCTTTTGACTCAAAGTCCCCTCAAATCAAAGGGTGGGTTGATAAGTTGTGTACTTATCACCCCATTTTATTAGCCAAATTAAAATAAGATTAACGTGGCGAGGACTCAAGAAACAAATCCACATTTTAGTGGACACCTTGGCTGATTAGGTCCGAAGACCTAAAGAGTCTAAGTATTCATGTCCTAAAGTATCGTTTCCTAAAGTTAACATCTTCTAATGCCTAAGTTCTCTTCTCCTAATTATATATTTTTTTGTCTTTTTGAATTTTTAATTTTTTTAAGAAAATAAAAGAAATTCCATGGAGTTAATAAAATATTTTCAGGATTAACTATCCACCCCCCATGCCTAAATAATGCAATGTCCTCTTTGTAAAAATAAAGGTATGAGAAGATGGAATAAACAGAATATCACCTTAATTTCATGAAAATCTGGTCAGCTCCGTAGAGAAAGTGGAGTATACACACGTGCTAAGTTTATTGCCATTCGCTAGGCATAATATACAAATAAAGAAGAGGTTAAGAATTCGTAGGTGTAGGTCAAAATCAAAATAGGATGATTGATCTCAGGACCCGCTAGTAGGTGTCCATAGATGTGGACCAGATTATGATACATACCCATGCCCCAAGGTCGAGTTGTTCTAAGGCTCTGAATAATAAAAATCCAGAACTAAAGATATTTCAGCTTGTGGGGTCGGGTTCAAGGTTTAGGAGCGTGCAACCCAAATTTAATGTGTGGACAAAAGGTAGTTCAAAGCAAATAGGAATGTTTGCCCGCTTGGAATTCTGCTTGAGAAGATAATCCATTATTCAATATTTGGGTTTCACATCCTCAAAATTAAAAATATCGTAAGGGTCTTAGTAAAAAGTTGGTGGTATGAGGCAATCAAGAAGCCTCAGATCAATGCTTCTATTTCCCCCAGAATTGGCTTCCCAAATTTTCAATTCTAAATTCCTATCCTCTAAAATTAAGGTTTTTGGGACCTCGCAAGCATTATCAACCTTGTGTAAAATATCCAAGTCCAAAATTTGTGGCCGAATTAGAATTGACTTGGATTCAATGATTTCAAAAATATCATCATTTAGCTCTTTAGGGTGTGATTGAGGAATGAGGCTATTGATTGAATCATCCATGAAATCAAGATTTTTATCCTCCAAGTTAGCCCTAGTAGAATCAAATTCCTCAATTACAAGGCCATCAAATAATTCATCAGATTTGTTAGGCCCGCTTTTCTCACTAAAATCATTCTCCTTAAGCTCAAGTGAGTCTTCACCTAAAGATTCTTTGATGGACAAGACGTCAACAATCATAAGAAAGCACTATTGTCTTATTTTTGTCCCCAGCAACGGCGTAGAAAATATGATCATCGACTTTCGATTCGCACTAAAAACATGGTTTTAAATGTCATTGTTGTAATTTAGATGTCACAAATGCAAATCGATGTCGCGTCAATTTTATTCATCTACTATTTTTATTGGTTTGTTTCTAGGTCATTCACTAGGGGGCAATTATTGATATACATCACTTTCTAAGTCCAAAAATGTTCTTTTATTCCGAAAAATGTTAATTTTATTTATAAAATGAATTAATGAATCAAATAATGAATGAATGGGTTAGTGATTTACAAAAGAATCAGTTAATACGCATCACAATGCCTGAAACATTGTACAAAAATAGGCTTCAAAAACTGTCTGTTACTACAATATGTTAGCTATATACAATTACTATAAGGAATACCTAAGTATAGGTACACAAATATCTAATACTATATACTATACTGAATCATAATAACATACTAATGTTTATAGTAACATAAATTATATATACAGTAACATAAATAAGCATCGCTATATCCTTAGTAAAACATATGTAGCTGTATACAATGACAGATCTAGCTGTCTCTAAAGCATTTAATTATTTATAAACATATATAAGAGCTTAAATACATATCTATTCTACTTATACATATATACTTTATATATACGATACATTCGTATACTTATTTATTTACATTGTTTATACACATATACTTCGTATACTGTATACGTATATCTTATACATAAGTATACACACTATACAACACACTCACACACATAGGGCTCACTTCCAACACTTAGCTGCTCAGCGGCTCACAACTCTTCCTTTCTTCCTCTCTTCTCAACACCTAGTGAATTAGGGCATCTCTCAACACACAATCGGTCCATTGCTACTTAACCAAAAATTTGGTTTTTAGTTGGCGAATTGCCTTTCGTGTTATACACAACACCTTTACGAGTGAGACTAGACCACTACTAAACCCAGTTCTAGTTAAATTATTGTACATTTCATCCAGTTTCAGGCCTAATATTGGCCCACATAGGCCCAACATAGAGCGTGGCCCCCGACTCACCACTGTACAAACATATCAATATATGCTCATGGGTATCAACTCCACGGGTATGTGTATGGGTGCCCGATACCTGATGACTGAGGAGGGAAGGGGGCAAAATCATTTTAAACCACTTTGAGTGGTCCTCAACAACTGATGTGGCACTTTAAAGAGCGCCCAATTGGTGTTGCGAACATGCTAAAATTGTGTGGAAACTGATGTTTGGCCGTTGATTTGAGGGCCCAATTTAGGTCCAATTTTAAAATAAATTATATCATTGTAAAGCCCTTATGTAAGGCAATCTAATTTTACAAGTAATTTACATAAATAAGTTATTTAATTATATAATAAAATTAGCTAAAGTTTATAGTTTATACATGTTAATTTAGAGTTTAATTTGTTAATTAACGTATAAATTAGTGACTTAATTACAAAATTGACTTTATACAAAGTTAATATACATAATAAATTATTTATTACATATTTTTATTATATTTCAGGAACTTCATTTTAATTTATATGCAATTAAATACATGTTTTAGATTGTTTTACATATAAATAATCTATAAATACTATAATACAGTTTAAATATGATATAAATAGGTTAGAAATAATTAATATAATATTATACAAGTATACATTATAAATTATCTCAATATTAAATTAAATTCCTAATTTATTTTAGTTTAAGTTAGTAAATTACCTACTTAACCTAATAACTTGATTATTTACTGTAATTACATAATTAAATTAGTTTACAAGTATTGTGTTGTATATAGTACATATAGAAATACATATGTACAGTATTAGGTATAATTATATACATTTAAATAGGGTTACATAATTACTTAGTTTATTATACATTTAAGTTATATAAATTAATATCTAATAATACAATTAAGTTATATATACATTAAATCATCATAGATATTTAATTTAATACGTAGAATGCAGATATAAGTTAATTATGTACATTATCTGCATATTATAAAATTTATACTTATAACTTAGATTTAATTTATATATACAAGTATATACATAATATTCAAGGTATTTTTGGGTGTTTTTGTGATTTTTATGATTTTTATAGGTTTAGGGGAGGTTGGGGATGAGAGAAAAAGAGTGAGATGAGAGAAAGAATGTTGTTTTTGATTTTGGATTCTTTATTAAATTTCATGGTATACTGAACCGTCGGCTGGTACTTCTACCAAGCCAAAGGCTTAGATTATCTTGGAACTTTACACACACCTAGAAATATACTCAATCCTGCTCAAGACACCTTTATTTTATTTTTTTTTAAATTTTTTTTATGATTTTTATTTATTTACAAGTCAACCCAACTTAGGCCTTAAAAGGGTGTTTCACTAAAGAACCTGAGGCCTTAAAAAGAGTTCTAAGGGCTGAATGAAAGGTATACACCATCATAACTGTCCAACATATCATACAAAAGATGTATGAAGTGTTAAACCAGATTTCCGCATCAATTTCATTGAAAAATTCAATTTGGATAGTTAAACTCATGAATGAAATGACAAAAGAATTTAAAACATTATTTGCATGCTATTCAGATCAAATTTGAACCAAGGAATCATACATGAAAGCTTGTATATGATGTTCTATCAAAATACTACAACATCAGCTCATTTTACATATTAAATCTAGCTCAGGCCATTTTAAAAATAGCCAAGACAGTGGTTGTAGCTACTAGAACAACAGATGAAGTGCTTCTGCTGCTACTGTTTTGGTTAGCAAAAGAATTTAGACAGCTTAACTTCAACTGCTATTACACTCCAGTAGCTGATTGCTTTGAGGTAGTGAGATTCCTAGTAGCCACTGTTGCTATTTCTTCATATGTGAGTAGCAGAAAATTGGTCAGACCTACAAGGTTTGATTCTCATCTTCCTAGGATTGAGTCATTAATCCAAATCTGTCTGGAATCATTTCCAGATGAATCAATAATTCAACTTTTAAGGAAAACTTTGACTGATTGCCTCATTTCACTATAGATAGTGGAGAAAATAACCTAGATCAGGCAGTTAATTTACTAAATCTCTATTGCAGATGTTGTAAACAATCCTATATCACCAAATCTACATCTCAAACTCTGATCAAGGTCTCAAAAACATCAAAAATCCTAATTTGATCTTCATCTTACACTATAGACAGTGTGAACATGAAGATCAAATTAGCCTTTTAAAACATAAAAACTTCATTCTCAGATGTTGTAAATTCTTTGTGAAAGACTTAAAACTTACCCAAATTTAGATTAGAGTTCAGAAAAAAGGGGATTTATAATTTAATCTTTCTTTCACACCATAGACAACATGAAAGGAAAATATTGAATTAGGCAATGAAACCTTACTGAAAGCACTCTCAGATCAAATTGCTTGAAGTGAGAAATTAATCCCAAATAATCTAGCTGCTGAGCAACTCTTTGCTGTATTAATGTGGGATATTTTAACACTAAAATCATAGATTCAAGCAATCGTTTAAAAACATGGTCGATCTGAAAATCCATTTAAGCTCAATTTCAAGAGTTGAAATCCTCATCAAATACCCCATGAATCCCACAAAACCCATATGAAAACTCTCTGAAAACCAAATTTATCTCCTAAAAAGTGCTTGAAATCCTAACATGCTCTTCATCTTACATTATAGACATGTAAGATGAAGATGCAAATCAGGGTTTCAATCAAAATAAAATCTAAATTCAGAAGTATCTCACATCTTCTATTATAGATTTGGGATTCATTCCCTCTTGAGTAAAGCTCAAAAACCAATGAAAACTCTGATCTATTCTCTCTCTTGCGCCATAGACAACATGAAGAGAGAGTTTAAATCACACAATAAAATCCACTAAAATCAAGCCCCAAATCCTTAGATCTTTCAAACTAAGAGAACTTCATTCAAAACCAGTAGAGAGTCATTGTGAACAAGTGAGACGAGTGAGATGATCCTCACATGAAATTGGGCACTCAAATCAGATCTAAATGCTCAAGAGCATCAGATTTGATTTGATGCCCGGTGAGTGGGTGATTGATGAAAAATATGCGAGGAAATCAGTGAATATGGTCGATGTGATGTAGGGGGAGATCAGGGTATCGAAGTGAAAGCGGGAAATCATCTCTCTGATCTGGATTGATTAGAGAGGGCGAAAGTGATCCTAATCTAACTCTACTATAAACCAATGCATCACAAATTTGGTGTCTAATCTACTCCTATCTAATCTAGAAAGCAATAAATCTATCTGCTAAGAAGAATGAGGTCCTTGGATCCACAGCGGGTTGTTGTGGCGAAGAATGGGGATGTAAGGATCTCTTGTGAAGAATGAGGTCCCTGGCTGCAATTGGTGACTACAACAATGAAATTTGAGGAGGAGACGCAGCCCCTATCACCGGTGGCCGATGGAGGAAGAAGAACTGGAGGTGTGGATGAAGGGATCGGCTCAGGGTGGAGGGAGTTGATTATCGTGCACGCAAGCTCTGGAGCTGCTTAAGTAAGCAAATCACTGAATCACATCACCGTGAGGGTGTGCTTAAGCACATAGGGTTTGGGCGATGGTGATGGGAAGGATGATGCGCGCAAATCAAATGGATGAAATTTAGTTGTAGGATTAGATCTGGGATGGGAGGTGATTACACGTGCAAAGGCACGCGAAGATTGGATTTGGATTAGTCGTTGGATGATGGGATCAAAGGAACGATGAGCATGATTTGCTAAGTTCTTGCACAGTTATAGTGGCCTGCAGGTGCAGGTCTAAAGGGGATTTTGCACGTAAGTCCAAATGGGTGAAGGGTTAGAGAATTTACAAAGAAACCCATAAATGATGAAAAACACTTACAACGTGGTCCTTAAGGCTTTCAAAGAGGTCCCTGGCAGCTTTAGAATGGTCCATGAGAGTTTAATGTGAATAAAATGTTATTGCTTAAAGGACCTGGATGTAATGTCAATGATGCGAGGTCCTAATGATGTGCAAATGCAACCAAGTTTTTCTTGAAGCATAGTTAAACATTTAGGAAGTTAATTTCTCTTTCAATTTGATCTTTTGAGGCCAAATGTGTGTTCAATTTGTAATTTGGATCATCAATTTACATTAATAAATAGAATATCTCATTTTATGACCTAATTTTGCATTTTTAACACAAATTGGATGTTTTCGGTCATTTCTGTTATTTCCCTCACTTAACCCATTTCTTGTGTTAATCATATAGTGTTTAACCTAGTTTCTAACTTAACTTGGGCATTTTAGCTATGATAAGCCACACCTCATCATTATTCACCCTCAAAATCAAAGAATTCTTGATCTTCATTTATTTGTCTCAAAATCATGTGTCATTTCCTGATCCATTGAGGCATTTTTCCTCATTCCTTGGCTCATGGATCTCGGGTGAGAAAATCGCATCATCCTTAATCGTTTGCTCTAAACCAACTTGGTCATCCTTGGTCTCATAAAATGTGTCCCCGTAGATAGGTGCCTGAGTAGTTTCTGACATTGGCTCTCCTGAAGGAGGTTCGTCTTGAGAATCATCCCATGATTGTACTAGGGCAATCATAGGTTTCATCCTCAATCTCGACAATTTCCCAAGCAAAAAGTCACTCGGGCCCTTATCCTTGACATCTTGGAGCCGATCCAATAAAGAACTATTAAGCTCATCAATCATTTTGATCATAGCCTCTAATGCTTCAATGCATAGTGTTGCCTGAGTTTCCAAAGATTGTATAGTGTTCCTCAAATTGGCCAACACCCCATTTTGGACCTGGTTCACCTGAACCGAATGGTTCAGTTTGGGGTTGGGTGGGTTTGGGTTAAATCTAGGGAAATCATGAAATTAAGGTTCTTGGGGTCCTCCTTGATAATAAGTCATTTCGGGTTATTAAAGAGCGGTGGTGACCTATGTTCAGCA
Organism: Thalassia testudinum; assembly: GCA_037157565.1. NCBI lineage: Eukaryota > Viridiplantae > Streptophyta > Magnoliopsida > Alismatales > Hydrocharitaceae > Thalassia > Thalassia testudinum. The sequence continues at coordinate 5,808,580 of JAZHRO010000018.1, read as the reverse complement.
TAATCCAGGGGAGGGTAGGTGTTATAATCGTCATATCCTTCTTCATTATAGATCATGTTGGGTTGTTCATCAAATGGTAAAGATCTATACTCGGTGTAACTCTGGGAAGGATAATAATCATGATCATGATGTCCAAGGTTAGGCCCTAAACACTGAGGATTGGAATAATATCCCCAATCAAAGTTATCCCAACTAGGGGATGGGTAGTCATAAGTTGGGTCGGGATAGTAATCATCTTAGGGATAAGTGGTGCTAGGAGGGTAGGATTGGAAATGTGAGTGTGGTGTGGAAGAATACATGGTGAAGGAGGAGGGAAAACAAAGGTGCCCTACAGTACAATCAAACCAAAACTATCCCCAGGTGGGTAGCTTAAAGACCTGCAAACTCTCAGAACCCATCTTGAGATGAATGAAACGATTTGGTCTACTTCTATCTGGTCAATCCAACCAGTTAGATGGAGGGATTAAGGAGAAGGTTCTTTCTTTGGCTTGCACCTTCGGTTCCTTTGAAACCCCCCAACTACGGTCGTTTGACACTACTCCCCTAGTTAGACATCAGATGGACCAGTAGAAGCAGATTAATCGAAAAAAGAATCTTAGTTGGAGTCCCAAAGAGCGAGTTAATCCTTAAGGCCGACATCTACTCAGTCTTACTTAGACTTGGGATGATTATGCTCTTGAAATGTGATGGGCCCTTTAGATGGATTGTACCCTTACTGATCAATTAATTTGGGTGTGTGTGCACAACTAGGGTTTTCAAACAAGATTATTGATAAATGCCAGTTTATCATCATTCTTATGCATTAAAATAAACCTAGCTCTTAGGATTTTACTCCGCAAATAGGTTTTTGGGTTGCATTTAGGCATTAACTAGGTTAGGCATGCATTGCATTTTCTTTTATTGTTTTAATGTGTTTTTGTGAGTGTTAGGAATGAATAGATATACAGATCCCTAACCCCCTAACACTCAAGAAGGCAATTGGTGAAGGAGGAGCTCAGACTAGCTGGAACTCAGCTTGATCCAGCTCACCATTGCTGGAACCTAGCTCACTTGAACTAGGGTTAGCTCATCCCAGCTCCATTCAGCTAATCTTAGCTGAATGGCAGCTCAAGAGAGTTCATCTTAGCTCACCCTAGCTCAAGTCAGCTCAGATCCAGCTCAACCTAGTTGAGTCTAGCTCATTTTAGCTCCCACTAGTCCACAGGGAGCTCTATAGCTAGCTCAGCTGAGTTGACTGGAGTTCACCCCAGCTCAGATCCAGCTACATCCAACTCTACTCAACTCTAGCCAGCTGAAGAAGAACTCATCCCAGCTCAGGAAGCTCAAGTCTAGCTCCTGGGGACTCAGCTTAGCCCAAGCTAATTGAGCTAAGCTACCTTAGCTGTCTCAACCTGCTCAATCCTTCCCGGGAGCACCAGACCCAGCTCACCTCAGCTCCATTCAACAGAAGCCAGCTCACTTTAGCTTGGCTTAGTAGCTAGCAAAGAACTAGCAAACTAGGCTAGGTGGAGTAGCCCCATGTTGACCTCTTCAGTAGCTGCCAGCTCCACTTCAGCTTCGGACTCTTCAGAACTAGCTCCTCCCACCAAACCTTAGCTCCAACACCTCCTCCTCTACTCCACCATTAGCTAAGCTAGCTTACCTTAGCTTAGCTTAGCTATGCTCCAGCTTCCTTGGCTTGTACCACCCAAAAACCCTACCTAACAACTCCGCCAACTAGCTCCACCTAAGCTCCACATAAGCTAAACCTACTTGGAGCCATCCTAGCCTACCCACCACCTCAAAAAGACACCTAAAAGTGGTGCCAAAACCACCCTAACTACCCCCTTGTTGGCGCCACTTTTCCCTCCAAAAATCCCCTTCATCTCCACCACACATCTCCCCTTAAACCCATCTCCACCCTCCACATAATCCCACCTTCTAGAAACCTCAAAGTTGGTGCCAACCCATGTCACCTCTCCATTGTTGGTGCCACTTTTAGGTGCCTCTTGACCAACACTAACTACCCCCCTTACACCCCTTAGGTGGCGCCAACAACCCTTAACCCTAGGATCATCTAACCACCTCCATCCTCCCATCTTAGCCCTCCATTTCAAGAGGCACCTTAACCCCTCATCCTACCCTATAAAAAGACCACTACCCACCACCATTCAAACCATCCTTGGCTAGCAAATTCACTCTCATATTCTACCTAGAGCCCACGCCCAAGAGAGTAGTAGAAGAAGAAGATTAAGGGGATATTCTGTCCCTTTGGTGCCTTCCCCTCTTCCCTTCTCTCTTGAGCCACACCGTCCAAAGGAAAAGCCAGGCAAGGAAGATCTTTGGAGGAGATCTTGAAGGTGGTCCACGCCACCTTGGAGGAGCATTTGAGGGTGGTGCACGCCCATCCCTTGGAGGAGAGCATTGAAGGTGGTAGCATCCACCTTGGAGGAGCTCTCAAGGAAGGAGAAGAAGGAGGCCCTCTTTTCAAGCCAAGGAGCAGCTAGGCTTGGAGCAAGACGACTCCCTTCTTCACCAAATTTTGCAAGAGGATTTGTGTTTCTTTTATTGCTTTTAGATTTTTTTTCATTTCTAGTAGAAGCATTCCTCTACTTGTCTTGGAAAAGAACACAAATTCTAGTTAATCAAATTGCCTTCTTTTTCACTTTCTATTGCAATTGTTGTTTTTCTTTTGTTCTAGCACTTAACTCACCTCTTCTTCCTAATTACTCTAGGCCTCCACTTGCCTAGAGTGAGCTTAGGAAGATGATATATCTATCTCTTAAGTTTTAGTTGAGTAATTATAGGTGTTAGTACATTCCGCTACAATTCGCATTTTGCCCTCGTCTTTTCAAAACAACAAAAAAATTACATATTTAAAATACCAAAAAGAAAGCTGAGTTCTATTTTGTAAGCAAGAGAATTAATTTTGCAAACATTTGGTCTCCTTGGACGACCTTAGGTACTCCCCTATCTAGGTTTATAAATTTAAGAGTTGATCGATTTTGCATGTTATAATGACGTATTTTACAAACCGTGTAAAATTCACATCACTTATTAAATGTGAGGTAGATTTTAAAGTTCAAATCTTGCTTAGCAGCTTTTAGGGTTTAATCTTTAGGTATATTCAATGAAAGTTCAATGGAACACTCTAAGTTTTGAAAACACTAGTGATGATATATTCCTTTAAAATCAAAGATAGTGTGGAGTGCCTGGTTCAGCCCTAAAAGTAAACTCCAAAGAGCAAGCTACTTGATGAATTAGTTTTAAATTGAGTGGTGCGACCCAAGCAAATCAATCAGTTGGCCTATTCTCACTATAGATTAAGGCACAGAATGTCTTAACCTAATCAGATTTCTATTCACTTATGTGTATTAAGTTGAGGTGTACTAGGTCCACTGGCTAGATCCTGGTTAAGTGGTTGAATTAAAGTGAGTGTGCACCTTAGGATGAGAAATTGTAGGTGTGTGAGGTGTATAGATTTTAATTTATGTCCCACAATCAGATAAAGAATTATATATATATATATATATGGGGGGTGAGGTGAGGTGAAGTGACAATCAAACAATCAGATCTATCCTAGGATTTATAAAAGCACCTAGGTTGATTTGAGTTTGAGTTATTTGCTCGATGGAATGAGAATCTAATGGGTAGGTGATAGCGAAAAAGCGTGATATGTAAATTAGGGTTTTCATCGTTGTAACATGCAATTATGATCGCTTGTGAAATTTGTAAAGATTGAGTACTTGGAAAGTCTTCGAGTCTTAAGGGAGGTAGGAATGCAATTTGAAATCTCTCACTTGAAATTTGGAAATCAACTTTCTTTTTGTGTTTTGAAACATATATATATTTTTAGGGTTTTGAATAAGGGCAAAAGCAATTGCGAAGAGAACGGGATTTAAAACTACTAGAAGTAAAGCAACAAGTACCTTGTTTCTCCAACTCACTCCAAGCACGGGAGGCTTAGAGTAATGGAGGAACAACACATAATAAGAACCACAAACTATCTAAATAAAGGGTAGAGTAATGCTTCTTGAAATAAAAAAAACTATTTTACAACAAGGTTGGAGAACTCACAAGCGAGAGGGATTCCCACTTGTAATCTCCAACAAAATTTGAATGCTACACTACCATGCAAAAAATACAAAAAAAAAGAGTGTAGAAAAAAGCTTAGGAAGAGGTGATGCTGCTGTAGAACTCCCGCTCCAATTCAGGTTACCCCTGATTTAAAGGAAGCTTGCTCCTGTCTCTCCTTTGTTTGGCAAACCCTAGGTAGGGCATGCTTGGCTCCTCCTAGAATGGAAGGTTTCCACTCCTGAAGTCCTCCTTAGGGTGGTGTGGACCACCCTCTTTACACCTTCTCTAGACATCCTCCTTGGCTGACTTTTCCTCCTTGGCTTAGCGAAGACACAAGGTAGAAGAAGGGAAGAAGTTGAAGGCACCAAGGAGACAGAGTGTCCCCTTAATCTTCTTCTTCTCCTCCTCTTCTCCATGGTCGTTGGGATGGTGGAATGAAGGTGGAAGAAATGAATATGTGTAGCCAAGGATGACCATTTTTTTGTGGTAAGGTAGGTCTTTATATAGGTGTGGATAGGAGGGGGTTTGGATGGGATTAGGTGGATGGCTCTGATGGGATCTTGAGGGGTGGTTATTGATTCTAAGGCTAGGGTTCTTTGGCTCCAAGGGAAAAGGTACATGGATGGTGGTTATGGTGGTGGAGAGGCACCCAAAAAATGGCACCAACTATGGACGGCTAGTAGGGTTGGTGGTTGGCGTGGAGCATGGAGGGCTAGGATAGGCTTATGAGGTGCTGGTTATAGGATCGAAGGTGGATGTTGAATGGCACCAAAGGGAGAGGTGTGTGGAGGTGGAGTTAATGAAGGGTTGGAGCCAATTTAGGTGTGGTTAAGGGGTTAATCTTGGTGTGGTATTGATGGAGGGTGGAGATGATTTGGATGGGGAGTATTTGGTGGTGTGGAGAGTGGAGATATAAGGTAGGATTGGCGTCAATTTGAAGGGGTGTGTGTAGGTTATTTTGGCTCCAACTAAGGGTTTCTAGAAGGGGAGTTAGTTGTAGGGTTAGGATGGTTAGTGGGCTTAGGTGTATGGTGGTGATAAGGGGGGTTTTTGGGGGAAAAAATGTGGTGCCAATCATGGGTAGTTGTGGGTGGTTGGCGCCACTTTAGGTGGTGGCTTTTGGAGGTGGTGGTGTGAAGGGTTGTGTGTGTTGGGGTTGGCACCAAAAGGGTAGGACTAGGTGGTAGTTTAGGTGGACTTAAGGTTAGGTTTTCTTGGTGGAGTTAGCTAGGTAGTCTTTTGGGTGATGTTGGGTGGCCATGGAGGGGAGAGGAGCTAGGGTTAGCTAGCTAAGGTAGCTTGGCTAGTTGGAGAGTAGAGGAAATTAGGGTTTAGCTTGGAGAGGGTAGCCAGGAGCTCTTTGAAGTAGATTTGGAGCTAAAATAATTCTCTCGGAGCTAATTCTGCTGATGAGGTCTTCATAAGAGCTCAGTTACTCAACTTAGCTAGCTAATTCTTCTACTAGCAGCTAAACTTGAGTAGTAGAGCTAAGTTGAGCTAAACTCAACCTATCTGAAGCTATGTTGAGTTGGGCCTACTTCTGATGAGAACTCCCAAGCTAGCTTAGCTACTAAGTAGATAAGTAGTAGCAAAGTTGGAGGGAGTTTAGCTGTCATGAGCTGAGTGGACGCCAAAATTGTGAGCGTGATTTCGTATGCGAAAAGTTTTGAGTTAGAAAACTCGTCATTGTAGTGCGTAGAAATCTGCTACCAAATAAAATTTATAACCGAATCTCGAGATGAGCCCTGGGTTGAACACGGGAAGGCGAATGTTTGGTTTATAGAAATCCGCGTTTTGATTTTATTTGTTTTTGCTATTTTTGGGCATTGTAATTTTTTTGGTATTTTTAGATAAATAGAATAGTTGGTAGGGATTTATCTAACTAACCTACTCTACAACTAATTAGAGAGAGAATATTTCATAGAATGTAGCAATGTTTATTACAACTAATTTAAACTATACTAGAAAGCAATAAAAGATGGAGGGGTGAGAGAAATCCTTCTTGATGATCTCTTGGAGGACGACTCGCTTTGATGGTGCCTGGATGAAGGTGGTAGGAAGTTGGATGAAGAAGAATGGAACCAGAGGACGGAGGGTGGGACGGGATGGCGTCATGGCGAGGATCTGCTTCTCGAATGTGGTAAGAGGACGACCACGGGTTGCTCCACGAAGGGGGTGAGAAGCAAGAAAAAATTATTTAATTTCTACTTTAGAGGAGCATCTTGGGCTTGAGACAAGCTCTCTCTAGAGCCTTGGTGGTGGTGAGGGAGGGAAAGGAAGAGATGAAGAAGAATGGGTGGGGTAGTAGTCCTTTTATAGTGGAGGAGAGGAGGCAAAATAAAGTCACGAGTCAACAGCAACATTTACAATCATCGCTAAAGCTTAGCTGCAAACGTCGCTGAAGGTCTAGCTCATGCTCGCTTGCAACTGCCACGTGCGCTCGCAGTTGGATGCTCGATCAGCGGCCACGATTGCGTGAGGATCGCGCCCTATGGATCACACTCTTCAACGTGTGCGATCGTGCGTTCATACATCGCTGAAGGTCTTGCTATCCTTGCTCGCATCTGCTGCATGCGCCCGCCGTTTGATGCTAATTCAACATCCACGATTGCGCCCTTCGGATCACACTCTTCAGCGTGTGCGATCGAGCACTCATCTGCACGTGTGATCGCACATTTCTGCCCAGCCGCATCCGTGCTAATTTGTGTTACCATGTGGAGAAGTTTGCGCCGTTCAATAAGGTTCTCTCGGCTCTAGTTGGGAGCTCGGCGCATGCTATTGATTTAGGGGTTGCGTAGGGGCTTGAACATGCATCCCTCCCTTGAAAGTCGCATGCGAGACCACCACGCAAGACGTCCTTTGTGTTACGTGGGCATTTCTGCTGTTGAGAGTGCGGATGCTTCCCAACCTTGGTTGATGATCCAACGGCTAGGATGTGAGGGCACAGATGATGAGGGGATCCTGCGGTTGGCCTTGGGCAGTTTGGATGATGTCACATGGCATCATCTGGGTCGTCCATGTTTAAATGTTCCTTGAAAGTACTACGGATATTAAATTGGACTGATTTTCACGTCGTTGGGCTGCGATTGTCGATCCGGATCCATCAGTACTGTTGGATTTGTCATTTGAGGCTGTCATTTGAGGCTCCGAATTACATCACCTTGCCCCCTTGCTGTTCATCTTCCTCGGATTACATATGATGCCACAGAACTCCGATCAAGGTGATTTTGGAGGCGTTAGACTCCGATCGTTGTCCTGATCAAATCCATATGCTTAGATTGTCAATCCGAGGCCCCAAAATAAATCTCCTCCCTAGCCATGAAAAGGTGCAAATTAACTTATGATTTATACAATCTATCTTAAATGGAGAATGATGCATGCCATGCAATATTTATAATATGGAATGCATCTATAAGCTTAGGAACATGCATAAATAGGCATTTTAACCTAAATGGATGTGTATACATTACACATTAATTAGTTTTGATGGAAAAGAATACCACCAACAAACTTACCTACCACCATAAGGGGCAAAGTAGTCATTTCCCACCTTATCCCCCATACTAACCCCCATTCTGAAGTAAACACCCCCTCTTACATCATTGGACAATCTCCATTCCAATCCCCCCTACAGTAAACGCAAAGAGGGCTTATCCCTTGTTCTCAAGTAAACAGAAAGGGGATTTATCCCTTGTTGCAAACAACTTATCCTAGGTTAGTTATCCCCTGCGATAAACTAGCCCTAGAAGTACCTGAAGGCGGTTGCCACATCCGAAATCGTGATGGGCCTTGCTGCGCTTTTCGAATATGTGGTGTTTTTATTAATCTGATCCATATTTGATTTCACGATGGGAATCTCGATGCCATGCGCTCTATGGGTAAAAGGGTTGGACATGAAAGGGCGTGGGGTAACGCGAGTTTATCGTTAAATCAAGGAGTTGCCGATTGCAATCCTCGTTGACATACAACACCTAAGTGAGAGTTCAAATTTCAATTGATTCTATTTTATTGGATTAAAGGAGCAATACAACCCATTCTAAAAAAAAAGCAATTTGGGGTTTGAAGGACAATTTTTTCTCATAAAATTTCAGGTAATATATTTCAATACATATGTAGCATCAAAAAATACTTTTTGAAAAACATGTTTGAACTACACTTAAACTCGAGCTTTTGTTATAGTTTTTGAAGCATCTTCATTCTAGCTTTCTGGATGGTCTTGATTTAGGTGATATCAAAGAATAACCCTGTCCTTCGCTAAAGATTCAAAACCAAGACAAATTGTGGAGAGGAAAAAAAAATGAACATGAGAGATTTAGCCAAGTTCGCTAATAAAATCATGGTCTATGTCATAGGGAGGATCAAGTCCTCCATTCACTATGTATCATCGATTACAAGTCAAAGCCTTATCTTGTCTTAGAAGCTTGCATGCAAGAATAGCATGCCCTTCCTCTCACATACTCATAGAGGGTCTTTTATAGGGGATCATATAGGTTACATTGGACAAGAAAGAAAAAAGGCTAAGTCGTTATCCTCGTTGGATGGAGTTGGTAGTGCACGAATTAGATTATTCTAATTAGTTAGCTACCTTCTTTTGGAAGCATGCCTTCTATTGCTCTCCTCCTCTATGATTGTGCCCTACAACTTTTGTTAGGGATGGGCAGATGCAATAGCCACTCTTCCCATTATAAGATGATGTGGGGGTGAAGAACCAATAATAAGTGCTCCTAGTACCCTATAACAAAGTGTGACATCAACACTAAGTGGCTTTATATCCCTTGAGGTGTTGTAGCTATTTCCTTTAAAAATTGAGCTCATATTGTACCTTTCCTTGCATGCATTTCCATTTTCATGCTAGCTGGGAGATCTCTTTAATCTACAATGCAATTACACAATAAGAGGTTGTTTCTCTCTCGAAGGGATTTTCTTATGGTTTAAACTTTCGCTCTTTAGTAGTCGACTCAGTGATGAAGCATTTGACTCAACTTGGGGATTTCCTTGACAAGTCAATACTTAGGGGCATGTATGGAGGCTTCACCTCGTGTTTAGATCTCTTGGCTAACATCGCCTGTGCCAACTTGGGTGGTTCATGGGATGAGTCTCTCAACGAAGTCATCTCGTGCCGAATCATGGCTTATAATTTCGTTAGATAGTGGAGAATCTAAGACAACTTCGCTTAGTTATTTGCCCCCACTCTCATCGCCAACTTATTAGCGAGGAGAGTAGCTTCTTGAGATTGTTCATCCACAGTTAATCTCCCCCCTACTCAGATCATGTTCTTCAAATAAGGACTTTCATAGATAGTCAGGTTTGTCGACTTGGCGAAGACTTGGGGTAGACTTCCTTAAGCCCATACAAAGGGACAAGCTTCGGAGGGCTTCCCTTTGAGGGCCCTTCCTCCATCTTTAAGATTTCTTAGAGGGTTCTTCCATAATTATCAAGATATGTCCCAAAACTTAGGCTCAAGAATCCTTAACTAAAGTTCTGGGTTAATCTTCCTCATTTTCCTAGGGTTGGTCAAGGCCTGAAGAGCCCACCCCAAGGCTTGAACTTCAGAGTACTGTGGTCTCTCCTCAAATCAGTACAAATTATATCTTTCAGGAACATGATGCGAGATTTATGCGATTTGTTAAATGCAGGTTTTTGTCGTTGAGACGCATAAAACTGATCGACTCTTAAATTTATATTCCTAGATAGTGGTGGTATCTAGGGTCATCCAAGGAGGCCAATTTGTTAGTTAGATAGCTGATTCTCTCTCTCGCCTACTCAAATCCATACTTCTTTTTGTATTTTGGTTTTGTGGATTTTTAGGGTTTTTCCATAATCGGGATATAGAAAGCTAATTCAACTATGCCTAAGTGAATGAGATAAAGTCTACCTTTCTAAGCTCACCCTAGGCAAGTGTGCCTAGGGTAATTAGAAAGGAGATGTGATGCACAGAAAATAATAAAGATGCTACTTGAAAATAGAAAACTTAAGAATGAAGAAAGGCACTTTGCTATTAAGAAGAAATGTTTACAAAGTATCTAGGGAGCTCAATTAAGCAGAGGTTCTACTTAATTAATCCCTAGGTAGATGAGAGCTTCTACTAACAAGAATTAAAAGCAACAAAGCAAAGAATAGAAAATCTCCCGAGTAGTTGAGGTAGCCTTCGCTCCAGGAATGGTGGCTCTCAGACTTGAAGAAGACTTCTAGCTTCTTGAGTTGCTCCTATCAAGAGTGGACGTCCTCCACCCTTCTTTCCTCTTGCCTAGCCATCCTCCTTGGTAAAGAGAGTTCTCCTTGGTGTGGCACAAGGAAGGAAAGAGAAGAGGAAGAAGGCATTGAGGGAGTGGGTAGGTTGCTCCCTCAATCTTCTTCTCTCCTTTTTATTCCTTGGCAGGGCACAAGGAAGAAGAAGGGAGAGGGCAAAGGCACCAAGGGGGCGAGTAGGTTGCCCCCTTGATCTTCTTCTCTTCTTGTCCTTCCTTGGTCGAATTATGTAGGTGGTATGAATGGAATTAGTCTAAGGGAGGAGAATTGTTGCTTGCCAAGGATGATTAGAATGGTAGGATGGGGGGTCTTTTATAGGCTACTATGGACGGTGGTTAGGTAGCTTCCTTGGCTCCATGTGAAAGGGTGCCAAGGAGGGTGGTTAGGAAGGTGGTTAGGACGCTTCCTTGGCACCATGTGAAAGGGTGCCAAGGAGGGTGGCTTGGATGGTGGTTAGGAGGCTTCCTTGGCACCATGTGAAAGCATGTCAGGGAAGGTAGGGTTGGTGCCAAGTGTGAATGCAAGGTAGGGCATCCATGAAAGGGTGTGGATGGCTTAAAGTGGTGGTAGTGTTACCGTATTAGGGTGGTGGGTAGGAAGCTTCCTAGGCGCCAAAATGAAAGGGTGCTTTAGAAGGAGAGTTGGCGCCAAGGTTGAAGAGGTGCCATGGAGGATTTTTTGTAGTAATTTTGGATGGTTTATAACTAGGTTGGACGGCTAATAATGTGGAGGGGAATGGAGGTGGAGCTTGAGTAATGGAGCTAGCTAAGCTAGCTAAGCTAGCTAGTAGCTTAGCTAAGTAGAGGAGGAGCTGGAAGGAGCTTCTTTGAGCTGAAATGAACTATCATGGAGCTTGGTGGAGCTGATGAAGAGCTGCTGGTGAGCTCTACAAGTAACTTAGCTAGTTGAGCTACTAAGTAGAGCTAAGTAGACCTGTCTTGAGCTGGCATGAGCTGGATTTGGGCTAGATCCAGCTCAGTTGAGTTGGGGTCCAACTACTGGATCTTCTATCTTCATAAATGTTTCAAGTACCTTCCATACTACCAGGGTTTCTCTAATTTCCAATGCATTCATCCCTGGCAATCAAATGGAAACTACATGAGATAATGTGAAATGAATGCTAATGTATACTCTAAACTCTAAATGCACATGCATGCTAAATGCAATGATATAATGCAATGCAGTTGACAAAATCCTAGGAACTAGATGAGAACATCCCCCGAAAGGTAGGGCTTCCCAAGTCTAATTCTCAGGATAAATCCTAAGATTTTGATTCATTTGTTAAGAATCTACAGGGAGTAACACTTTCCATCTTCTAGGTTTCCCTAAATAGCTTCTAGTATCCTAGAGAAGCCTAAGTAATTCTGTAGGGATTTGCTTGAAAAATCTCTGGATTTCACCTTCTCTTTCGTTTTTGCTGTTAGTGCAAGAGGCAGTGAATTGTAGCAAAAATATAAATAAAATAACTGCACAAAGATAAGATATTTAGAGAGGAAATCTTTTCAAAAGAAACCTCTACCTAGATCTCTCAATCTAAGATTTTGACCCTACTAGATGGGAAACCATTAACTATTACGAACAAAAGGGAGAGCAGCATTTCTCAATACATTACCCTTCTCTTGAAAAACCTCCTACGAGAGTTTTATCACTCTCAAAAGAGAAAATGGGAGGCCCACAACCTTGGTACCCAAACTAGAAGCAATAAAATACAAGATATATAGATATGAGCCTTGAGATAATAATAAATGAATATAAGGTAGAGTTTACTCACTTTTGAAACCTATATCAGGCAGGGAGATCTGGGAGTATGTGGTCTTAGGTGATTGTTAAAGCAATAGAGCACTAAGAATAACTAATTTTAGTGAATATGAGAAAAGTTGGGACAAGATATCTTAGTAGTGAGTTGTTTAGGCTCAGGTGACTCTAAGTAGGTACTTATAGAGCAAAGGTTAGATTTAAGCCTTTGGAGCATTGGAATTTAAATCAGAATGCAATTATTAGAGTTAGAATTGCTAGAAAAATTCAATTCACAATTAGGAAGAAATAAACATTTCAACAATATTATTGGATGTTTGAAAATTATAAATATGACGTCTGAGAATAAGTTATGGTGTTTGATTGTCTCTGCAAGGACATCCTAAGATGAAAATCATGTTGGTACAAATACACTACAATCATTGATTTTGATGATAACAAAATACTTGAGATTTAACCTTTACACTGGAGATTAAGATTTCAAGATAAATGCAAATGAAAGAAAGTGCGAAGTAGTTCAAGCTTACGTCCATGGAATTCAAATTAGCTTGATGGAAGAGCAAAAGCATCGAGAAGCACATAGTTGGAGCTTTATTTGGAGCTAAAGCTTGAAGATGTAGAAGAATAAGATAGATCATTGCTCTTTATATCCTTGGAATTTTTGCTCTTTTATTTCCTTAGAATCATGCTAAAGAGTCCAAAATACCATATCATATGTCTTAGGCACACTTACTCAACCTTAGGACACTTAGGCAAACACTTAGAACCAAAATCCAAATTCAAATAAAAAACACACCTTAGTATCAGACGTTTAACATATGCATCAAATGTCTGATCCATCAACTTAAGTTGTCTGATTACCATATCAGGCATCTAATATCCATATATAAAGCCTTAACATACTGAACATATAGGCTTTAATCAACCCATCTTCATTCCAAACATCTATACTTAGTTTCAAATGTTTGAAGACATTATCCGGCATCCAATATAAGGTTGTTGGGCTTTGTCAAAACAAAATCTTCTCCAGAGCCTTAACTAATATTTTATTATTATTCCCAGACGTCTAGAACCCTCTACAGATGTCTAATAAGTAGACATTAGGTTGACTCTGACCAAAATCTTGACTTATTAGATCTATGATCTTAGTTAACTTCTCGAGAAATCAATTCTCAAGGGTTACCCTTAGTTCTAGATGTCCAAAAGCATATCTAGACATTCTATAGACGTCTAATGGCTAAACTCTAGATCCTTGTTTGGATCTAATCACTTCCAAGGACAAACTCGCTTAGTTTTAGATGTCTAATAATTCATCCAAACGTCTTATATTGAGCAATCAAACATCTGATTTATAGTGTCATGTACACTATTTAGATCCAATCAATTCCAGTAACTCTGATCCTCTTTTTTAGACATCCAGAACTTTTTTCAGATGTCTAGAAACCCTAGATTAAACGTCTTGCCAAATAATCAATCGTCTGATTCTGCTGTTAGAGTTAATAATTGCCTGATTTAATTTTGATTTCAACCCAATCTCTTAAGATATATCTCTAACGGTTAGAAGAAGGCTCTCAAGCCTTCTTGAACCTTCCTAAGACCTCTATAAATAGAAGGGAACCTCTCCTTGGCTTGACACAACAAAGAGACAATTCCACCTTTATACTCTTTGAGAGGAAATCTACGAAGAAGAACATAGTCCTTGCTCTCCAAGCTCTAAACTTCGCATCAGAGAGCATCGAAGCTCTGCACAATTATGCCCATCCACTTCCACCTTAAGGGAAGTAATCTTTGCCTATAGAAGCTCAGTATTACGTTATATTTAGGCTCTATAGGATAATTTTGTACTTTATTTTTCCTTATTGGGTATTTATGTTGCGAATTCTCATCTCTTTGTGAGACAAAATACTCTTAGTAAGAAGAGTGGTTTGAGGTACACTACCCTCGGCACAAAGTAGTGTGGATTGTATTGAGGTTGTGCCACCCTCAATTTAAGTGGTACTATTGTGGATTTGATCGATTAGGTCGATTGGGAAAATTCTAAGTCGCGAAGACTTAGGTGGTGATTTTTACCCATGGGGTTTCCACCTAAAAATCAATTGTGCAATTGTGGTGTATGTTCTTGTGTGATTAATTTTACTTTTGCAAATTAGCTAGCATTTTATTTTGTGCACTATTCACCCCCTCTAGTATGAAATCTCAGTTGGTATCAGAGCCTTGTTCTCGTGCTTACAGAGTCACACTCGACGAGGATCCGAGCATGGAGGGAAGCATTTTTGCAACGAAGCATGCCGAAGAGCAATCCACCATTTAACCACCTTATTTCGAAGGTAAGAATTATCCATATTGGAAATTACGGATGAAAATGTGGTTGTAGGCGAATGACTATACGATATGGGAGAGATATGAGACCCGCTATGACATTCTAGAAAAATTTGTGGGAGGTTTCTTGAAAGAGTAAATCAAGGAACTCTCTCTCAATGCGAAGACGATGGATGCATTGTATTGTGCATTAATCCTAGAAGAGTTCAACTGGATCTTACAATGCTTCACTGCCTACGAAATTTGGCACACCCTTGAGGTAACACATGAAGGGACAAGAAGGTAAAATCATCTAAAATAAATTTACTTTCTCAAGAATTTGAATCTTTTTTATGAAAGATAATGAAAGTTTAAGTGAGATGTACACTAGATTCACATTTGTTGTGAACAATCATATGTCTCTTGGAAAGACTTCATGGAAGGGGAGCTCCAATCCAAGTTACTTCGTTCCCTCGGACTCGATTGGGAACAAAAATTAACCACAATCGAGGAAGCTCACAAAATTAAAGTGCTCAAGATGGAGGAATTACTTGGGAATCTCATGACATATGAGAATAAGATGAAGCAAGAGAAGAAGCAAGTCACTCCAAAGCTAAAAATGAACTTGATTTGAAAGCTACTTCTTATGATGAGGTAAGTTTCGATGACGAGGAACTTTATTTTTTGGCTAACAAATTTGTCAAGTTTCTTAAGCTTAGAGAATGCAAGAAGATGGAGAAGGAAAGGAAGGTGATGAAGATACATTTAATTAGGATAAACTGCCTATTTATGCATGTTCCTAAGCTTGGATAGGCATTCCATGTTATAAATATTGCATAGTATGCATCATTCTGCATTTAGAGTAGTCTGTATAAATTTTAGGTTAATTGCATCCTTTTATGGTCAGGAGAGAAGGAGATTTAATTTGGAGCCTTAGATTGATGATCGGACCATACAGATTTGATCAGGATGATGATCGGAGTCCAACGCCTTCGAAATCGTTATGATTGGAGTCCCGTGGCACCTTATGCAATCTGAGGAAGATCAACGACTAAGGGACTAGGTGATGCAATTTAAAGCTTTAAATGACAAATTCGACTGGGCGGATGGATTTGGGTTGACGATCGCATCCCAACAGCACGAAAATTGACTCAATCTGACTTCTATAGCAACCCTTACAATGGAAAGAAGATAGATGGCCCAGATCGTGCCACATGGCACTATCCAAGCCACCCATGGGCATGCATGCACCACCGCACGTGCAGCAGCAGGTGCACGGAGGCAGCGAGTGCCAGCGGGCATGTGCGGTGGGGGCGCATGAGCTGGAGCTTTGGCGATGCTTGCAGCGGATCGTCAGCGGCGTTTATGGCTATCACTAAATGTCTTATGTATGAAATGTATCATTTCCTCCACTATAAAAGGACCCCTACCCCAGCCATTCTTTTTCATCTCTTCCTTTCTCTCCCTCACCACCTCCAAGGCTTTGGAGAGAGCTTATCCCAAGCCCGGGATGCTCCTCTAGAGTAGAAAACCAAATATTTTTCCCACCTCTCATCCCCATTCGTAGAGCATTCCATGGCCATCCTCTCACCACTTCGGGAAGTAGATCCTCGCCGCGATGTCATCCTGCCTGTCCTCCTTCCTCTGATGTCATTCTTCTTTGTCCAGTTTCCCACCACATTTGTCCAGGGCGTCATCAAAGTGAGTCGTCCTCCAAGCGATTATCGAGGGGGATTTTTCTCACCTTATCTTTTATCGCTTTCTAGTCTAGTAGTTTCTCGATTATTTGTAGCAAACACTTGTTTTGAACATATAAGTTAATTGTTTCTCTTTCTCTCTCTCTTTCTCTTATTTTGCAAGTAGATTAGTTAAATTTCATCGACCTGATCTCTTGCTGTATAAAATACCAAAAAAATCTCAAAAACAACAAAAATAAATAAAATCGAAAGCATGGATTTTTGAAAACCAATCATTTGCCTCCTCATGTTTGACCCGGGACTCCCTTTCGAGTTTTGTTAAATTTTATTTGATAGTGAGTTTGCGACTACGACGATGGGGTTTCTCAAATCCCTAACTTTTCCTCGCGAAACCCTCCTCATCATTTTGGCGTCGTTGTCGAGGAGGCAACGCTCTTTGTTTTTTTTCCGCCTTTTCTACCTTAACTTTTTAGCTAGCTTTCCTCCGTTCTTTCTGTGATTACTGGTACCCTTCCAAGGCGAGCCATAGCAGAATAGATCGGAGTAAAGTGATTACTGGTAGCCACAAGGTGGTGTAAGTGTATCCCCACCACCCCAACCCTAGATTTCCATTCCATCACGTAATAACACAAACTCAAATCAACTTAGGTGCTTGTATAAACCCTAGGTTTTATCTTAGTTGTTTGATTGTCGCTCCACTCACCTCACCCACCTGCATAAATTCAAAAAAATAAAAAAATACTCTTCTCTTGTGGGAATTAAGCTAAAAGTGACATAACTTAAATACCCACAAGTTTCTCGACCTAAGGCGCACAATCATATTGATTCTACCACTTAAGTGGAATTTGACTTGTGAATTTGGTACACCTTAACTCAACACACAAATGAGTAGAAAGTTGATTAGGTTAAACATTTTGTGTACCTTAATCAAGTGGTGTAACAGGCCAATTGCTTGAATTGTTTGGGTCGCACCACTTAAATTAAAACTGATTCATCAAGTAGCTTGCCACTTAGGGTTTAATTTTTAGGAACTAACTAAGCACTCCACATGTTTTTTCTGATTTTTAAAGGAATATATCATCACCGGTGCTTTCAAAACATGGAGTGTTCTATTGAACCTGATTGAACGAACCTAAAGATTAAACCCTAAAAGCTATTAAATAAGGTTAAACCCTAAAAGACACATCATCAAATAGCTTTGTTTGAAAACCCTGGTTGTGCACACACACACGTTTTAATTGATCATTAAGCACATAACCCATCTAAAGGGCCCATCACATTCCAAGAGCATAATCATCCAAGGCCTAATTAAACCTGAGTAGACATTGGCTTTAAGGATTGATTCGCTCTTCGGGACTCCAATTGAGATTTTTTTTATTAATCTGCTTCTATTAGTCCATCTGATGTCAAGCTAGGGGAGTAACGCCAAACGATGTTGGGGAGGATCAAAGGAACTTGAGACGTAAGCCAAAGGAGGAACCTTGATAAACATGCATGAATTCATGATAAAATGCTTATTTATGATAGTTCCTAGGCCTAGCCTTGCATATCAAAGTATAAATATTGCATAACATTCATTGCATTGCATGTAGGATAGTTTGTATATTTTGTATATTAATTCCAACATTTTATATGGTTATGAGGTAGTGTGACATCTTTACGGACTTTAGATGAAGAATCCGGCTGTACGGATGGATTTAGCGCTACGATCGCAGTCCATCAGCGCAAAAATCACCTCGATTAGAGCTCCGTAGCATCCTCTATAAGGAGAAGAAGATGGACGGCCCAGATGGTGCCACGTGGTGCCATCTAGATGTGGCACCATCCAGACAGCCCTACACGAGCCACAACCTCCCTAGCTTCACGCATGGAGTGGTCCTAGCCGTTGGATCTCATTCCAATGGTTGAGGGGCGCTCTACATCGCCCGACCTCAAGCATCTCCAGGAAGACTTGATCTCGACTGTTGGATCTTCATCCAACGGTCGAAAGCACAGCTTCACCAACACTCCATGCGACCATCGAGTGCCTTGGCCAACTGGTAGTGCACCCGTCCCACATAGAAAGGATGTGAGTTCGAGTCCCAATTTGCTGCGACCGCCTCAGCGCCGAAGCAATTCACCGCTTGATCTTGATTGAGTGGTCGAGATGATGCACGCGCACTGGATGATGATACGCAATCACACTCCAAGGCAGACGTGCGCCATCTGGAGCGCTCATTTAAGTCGATCGGGTGCATTATCCGTAGTTTGATCTTCACGATTGCGCGGTGAGTGCAATTCAAATTGATGAAGGCACAATCTGCGGGTGCCCCCAGTCGTGCGATGGTCCATCCAAAGGTTGCCATTGAGCGCAATATTCAAATTCCATCAAGCGTGCGCTTCCTCCTCACGATCTCTGCCCTCCACACCTAATCCAATGGCTGACGCTCTCCTCAAGCTACTCCAACTGCAACTGTGCCTCCTCACGCCAGCCAAGGCGCTTGAATGTGTAGCGACACCTTCGGCGGGTCTTTAGTGATATTTTAAATGTTGCTGAAGACTCATGCATGCAAAATACCTCCATTCCATCACTATATAAACACCATGACCCCTTCCCTTCCAAACCATCTCTGCCTACTCTACTTCCACCTACTCTTAAGCTCTAATAACCTACCAAAGCTCCATTAGAGCTTATTCCCAAGCTCCAAAGGCCTTTTATTAGTGTAATGTTCCTATACCCCACCAAATATTCATCCTGCATCTCACCACCTTCATAGGAAGCCTTGGAGCCGTCCTCCCACCTCCATTTCGGTAGAAGATCGCCTTCATCTCCTTGTCCCCGTTCCAGAGCCTTGGTGAAGCATTCCTCTGCTCGGTGTCCTCCTACATCTCACCTTCGTCGTCCAGCACCTCACCTCCTTCATCCAAGCTGTCGCTAAGCGCTGTCGTCTCACCAAATAGCTGATTTGGTAGATTTCTTCTCACCCCTATCTCTTTTGTATTTCTTAGCTTATTGTAATAAACATTTGCATGATATATCCAATTTGTTTCCATGTTATTTTGTGACATTACCTTGCCTCCTTCTTTATTGCAAAAACAAAAGAAAAAAAAAATCACAAAACCCTAAAACCTAAAAAAGAAACAAAACTAAGTGTGGATTTCAACGAAAGTAAACGTCGTCTCCCTATGTTCGACCTGGGACTCCTTTGGAGTTTCGGTTATAAATTGTATTTGATAATGCATTTTGCAAGCGGAAACTGAAACTCTAAGGGCGAAAACAATAACGACGGCTGGTTCTTGAAACCCTGATTTTACTTCGCCAAAACCCGCTCATCATTTTGGCGAGGCAACGGAATGTGCTTTCTTGTCTTTCCTGTTTCTTTGCATTTACTTATTATTAACCCCGCTTGCCTCTGATTTACCATCTTGCAAGTACCCTAGCAAGGAGATCCGAGTGCGGTAGATCGGAGTAAAGTGTAGGTAGAGTAATCTATAAGGTTCCCCCACATTCCCCCCACTAGTTTCATTTCGCCACATAAATAACCAAGGCTTAATCTACTTAGATGTTTGCATAAACCCTAGGATAAATTTTGTTTGTCTTGCTTGTCACCTCCACTCATCTCACCCTCGCATATTATTTAAAAAATAAAAATAAAAAGATACTTCTTGTGGGACAAATCAACATACACACTACATACACCCACATTTGAGGTACATAACCTAACTTGATTTTTATCTACTCAACCGAGATTCCGACCTGTGGAACTGATACACCAATTCAACACATAAAGGAGTGAAAATCATACTAGGTTAATCACCTTTTTGTGCCCTAATCGGTGGTGCATATGGGCCAGTTGATTGAATTGTTTGGATCGCACCACCTAATCTAAAAGAAATTCATTTTGTAGCTACCCCATAGGATTCAATAATTAGGTCAAGCAAGGGACTCCATATTTCTTCTTGATTTTTAAAGGGAAAACATTTGAACTCGTGATTTCAAACTTGGTTTGCCTCCTGGAAATTTATTTGAATCTACCTAATATTTGATCCCTAAAAGCTACTAAGCTAGATTTGAATCTTAAAACTTACTTCATCCTCAATAATCTTGCTTGAAAACTTTTTGGTTGTATACATACACACATTCTCAAACAAATCATTAAGGGCACAACCCATTAAGGGCCCATCACATTCCGAAAGCACTAAATATTCCAAGCCTAACTAAAGTTGATTAGACATTGGCTATAAGGACTGATTCGCTCTTTGGGTCCTAGATTAAGATTGTTCATGATTAACCTACTTATACTAGTCAATCTGATGTCTAGCTAGGGGAGTAGTGTCAAACGACCGCGGCTGGGGGGTACACTAGGAACTGGAGGCACGAGCCAAAGGAAGAACCTTCTCCCCAGTCCCTCCTAACTGGTTGGATTGGCTGGATACAAGTGCAGTAATCATCTATAATCTTAAGACGGATTGTGGGAGTTTGTAGACCTTTAGATTACCCAACCTAAGGATAGGCTTGTATTTTTTGTGCTGCAGGGTTCCTTCTCTTCCCCATCCTTCCGACTTCCTTCCAGTGTATGCTTGGAAGGAGGTCATTGAACCCTCTCCTGGAAGGACCTTTAGACCATTCCTGGAGGCGGAGGTTGAGTTATAGCCAAGCAGATCCTATTGCTGATCAACAACCACCTCCCCTGCCCCCGAACCAGTAGGAGCTAATTCAAAGGCAATTGGAAAAATTGCAGCAGATGCAGCAATGGTTCCAATGGATGTATGATTAGGGCACTTGGCCCTTGAAGGATTTCTGTGATCCTTCAAACTATGGGGAATGTTCTGACGTCATGATTCCCACTGGAGATGTAGAAATCAAGCCCTAAGTCTTAAGTTTGATTAAGAATTTCCATGGGCTTGGCTCGGAGGACCCATTCCAGCACTTGAAGGATCTGACCACTTTGGTTCAGACCACCAAAGCGAGGAATGTGAACGAAGAGCAAATGATCATGAGGCTCTTTCCCCACTCTTTCAGGGATAAGGCTGCACATTGGTACCTGACCATTGAAAGGTCGATAGAAACATGGGCTGCTCTTAAGTCGGCTTTCCTGAAGAAATTCTTCCCAATCGAATGGACCAATGCCTTGCGACAGATGATTACCACTTTCGCCCAGTGGCTGGGGAACTATTTCAAAGTGCCTGGGATAAATTCCAGGAACTTTTGAGGAAGTGTCTGCACAACAAGGTGCCGAAATGGCAACTCGTGCAGATATTCTATCACTGGTTGGTCGAATAACTCCGTAATCACGTGGATGCCTCCTGCGGAGGTAGTTTCCTCAACAGGGACGCAGATAACGCATACGACCTATTTGAGCAAGTGAGAGAGAATTCAATTAATCATGCCTCCATGGATGCCTTCAACTGGTCCCAACAACCCAGGTCAAATGCTAATGAGATCCAGGATTCTCATTCATTTGACATGAAGTTGATTTGTAACAAGCTTGATAAGATGGACTTGGTTGCTAAAAGAATGGAAGAATGGATGTTTGGGAATTCGGGAAACACATCTACACCCACTCAATCCCAGAATTCGGGATTCCATTCCTCATGAGCTCCCACAGGGCAGGAGTTTGTGAACCAACTTGAATCGGCTCAACCTATGAGCTAGGATTTCTTGGAGCCTTATGGGTTCCAAACTGGGGCCTTTGATCCCAATTTTTTTGGTCCTTCCTTATCTCCATCCTCACCCTATGAGAATGCATATGCAATACAGGAGAATGCTAGGTCCAACCCATATTCCAACACTTATAACTCATGTTGGAGGAACCACCCTAACTTCTCTTGGAAAACTCAGGGGCAACAGACCAAAACACGACCCAGCAATTATGAACCTTAGAGACCTATGGGTCAGGGTCAGGTATACACCCAGTTACCACCGAGACTAGTTACTTAGCCACCTTGGAATGCCCAACAATCTGCAGGGTAGGCTAATTTAAACTGGCAGATGGTAGAAATGCAAGGGTCCATTCTTCAACTTATGCAGCAAATGAAGACATCATTGGACAACTTGCAATCTAGGTTTATTGCTAACACCCGATAACCCGGATCTCTACCATCCCAACTCGTACCCAACCAGCACAATGTCAAAATCAGGGCAATAGAGCCCAAGGGTATGGAAATCAAAAGGACCCACAAGCACATGCTCAGGTGGTTGAGTAGGGTCCCTCCTCTTTGCCTTTGCAAACTCTGTCACCTTGAGAAGTGGAAAGTAGACCCAGGTGAAATGACATGGCGACAACTAGGTTTTGTTATAGCGTTGTAGTACAGTTAGTTATTGCCATCATTCACTAATATTTATTACTCGGAAAATAAAGTTCTCCCGAGGTCGAACTCAGGGAGCAAGTTGTATTCTAGGGGTACAAATTCTTATTACAAAAGATAAAGAGAGAGAGAGAGAGGGAGAGAGATGAAAATCTTCTTCTTCTCTTCTTTCTTCCTCTTGTTTTCTCTTCTCTTTGGCTTTTGGTTTCGTCTTCTTTGTTTATCTCCTTGTGGTCTTCTTCTTCTGCCTTCTGTTCTTCAGATCTTCTTTCTTCTGATCTTCTTCTCGTGCTCTTCTTCTGCTTTTGCTGTCAGGACGTCGTCTCTCCTTCTTTCTTCTTTTTCTTTCTGTCTTGGTGGTCGGCGAGCCGTGTGGGTTGCTGGAGTGATGGGAGCGGGTCGCCGGAGCAGGGGCCGGAGGTAGAGAAGGTGAGGGCGATTGGTCGGATCGGGGCAACAGTAAAGATGTAAAGTGAGGAAAAGGAAGAGGGGAGGAAGAGGAGGAGTTCTACCTACTTAGCAGGATGAGGAGGGACCAGAACAGGCGACAGTCGTATCGACTATCGCCGGAGAAGAAGCTGCCCAGAGGAAGGAGCGACGGCGAGGAGAGGGCTGGAGAGGCGCACGCTGGGTGCGGCGCGGCGTGGGAAGAGCAGGGGAAGGCAGCTCTGCTGCTGGTAGTGCGGCAGAACGACGAGGAGGAGGAGGGAAAAACCGCCAGAGCTGGAGGGCTTCCTGTCGGAGTGGGAAGAGAGTGAAAAGAGGGTGTTTCTCCGCCAGGACCGAGCTCACAAGAACGGCGGAGCGATGGGGGTATTTATAGGGGTGGAATCAAAGAGGAGGGCGGAGGGAGACGACGTGTCTCCCTCGCCGGAGGACGCCGGAAGAAGGAGACCCATACCTTCCGTGCGTTCGCACGGCCGGTATGGTGGGTTACAGCGACCGGGGGGGTGTTCCTGCGACGGCTGACGACGCAGGGCACCCCCATTTTACCTGGCAGGCCCTCCCCCTTACCCTGCGCGGCGCCATGCTCCGCGTAAGGTCGCCGGAGTGTGGTGCTGGCAGGTTTTGCAGGGAGGACCTGAATGTAAAGAACGAAGAAGAGTTAGGGGCCAAAATGCAAGGGTTCAAAAGTTGAGGGCCAAAAAGTAAATAGATGAGGACCAAAATGTAAAGTTGGTCAAGAAGGTTTCTTCTTAGGCTCAAGTTTTTATACGTGAATAATCAGGACCTAAGGATTCTGATGGTGAATTTTATTTCTAGATAAAACCTTGTTTGACCAGTCAATTTACGTAAAAACCCAAATTAAGTTATTAATTGGGCATGGTTCTCAATGTAGGTCAAAATGGGTTCCGAAGGCCAAATTGAAGGTTCTAAACCCTAGAGATTATTTTTCTATGAATTTTAGAGGGTTTATTCTATTTTTACTTTGCCTTGAACCTCGTGAATTGAAGTGGGTTTGTTTTAAGGTTACAGATTATCATTTAGTTCCTTGGAATTGCTGTAGCCCTTATCAGATCATCCCACTTTCCTTCTTATTCGATTTGTTTGACCTATGTTTGGACCTTGTATGCAGATTATACTGGTAAAATTACATTTTTACCCCTTATGACTTGTTTTCTCCTTAAACTCAGAATTCTCTGAGTTAAGCCTTTCCTTGAGTTATGTAGGAGCTTTTATCTTTTGTATTAGGTCAAAATGAGCTAGTTATGGCTCATGATGAGGTTCTCATCATACCCCCATGCCTAGCTTTTGCTAGTCCCTTAGCAAAAACTTAAGGTTTCAACCCTTGTTCTAGGCCATGAAGTTCTTAATAGCTTCAGATAAGTGCTTTTTCATTTAAACCTAGATTAGGTTAGAATGCTGACCATAGGCCTAAAAGGTACTCTAGTACCAATCAAGATCCAAATCTGTCTAGCCTTAGCCTCAGTCTTTAGCAAAGGTTTTTAAGGCCCACAAGAACTAACCTAAGGTTTATTGGACTTTGTGGTTAAAGCACCCGTACTTGAAATGATTTTAGCCCTGGCTCAGTTCGCAGTGCGTTTTATAAGAGAGAGATAGAAAGTTTTTCTGTTTGGAGAGTTTTCCCTCTCTTTTTATTTTTAGTTCTAGCCTAGGATTGGCTTTTCAACACGGTCTGTTTCAGATTCCTTGCTCCCATCATCAATCCTCAAGGGTTCCTAGCAATCGATGCTTCGAGATAGCACCGCCCATGGCAACCCCCGGAACCCTGGCTATTGAGATTTCGAGATAATCCCATCCATGGTGTTCCGTGGCCGAATCCAGACCCTGGCAATTGACACTTCGAGATAATGCCATCCATGGAATCTGAACCAGCAGAGTGCTTACATGCCCCCAGTAGGATATGTAAATATCCTAAGAGACAAGCACCGAGGAGATGATATTTTGTTACGCATCTTCGAGGGGATTTGCCGCCTCTCTGCGCTGGGAACTCGTCCAAATCAACTTGTATTGATCGGCCGCTCCTACTCTAGGTGTACTTTTCAGAATTTTGCGACGCTTCTGCGTGATTTTGATTTTTACGCTTACTGAACCAGGCTGTGTGTGAGGTTAGGGTGCTTAGGTTACTAAGTCCTGTAAACCAAAAATTAGTTAACGAGGCCAAATACTCCCTAAGCCTTAGACCTAATACTTCAGCTTTTCATTTTCCTCAACCTCTTGAGGAATGTCTAGATCTTAATGGGTACTAAGAGTCTATTCAAGAATGCCTAAGGTTTGCGTTCTTACTAATCTCATTATGCACTTTTCAGTTATTTTCTTGAATGAGGTCTAGAACTTAGGTTAATTCCTTAGTTCCTTACTAATGACTATTACTTTTTTCTCATATTTTGTGCTCCTTTTTTTTTCTTTTGTTTCTTTTCTCTTCTCCTTCACAAAATTTCCTTCTCCTCTTTTCCTCTTATTCTTTTTCGAAATTTTTTTTAATTTTTATGGTGTTTTTGGCATATGTGAATTTTTTGTTTGAAACCTTTTCTTACAAGTTTTGCACTTTCATACCCCCCCATGCCTAAGATTTGCAATGTCCTCATTGTAACCTAGGGGGTTTTTATTCAACTTAGTTCACTCCTTAAGACAGAAATTTGGATGAGTGAATGGGTCGGGTTGAATTTTGCGGATGATTTCTAATCCCAGATGCAAGCATCTAAGGTGGGGTTGGCTATCTACAAGGGTGAACCTTAAGTGCAAAAAGGTGCCAGAAAAAGTTTTGGATTTTTTGGAAAATGACGGGTTGCCTCCCGTTAAGCGCTGAATTTGATGCCTTCAGCCAAGCAGGAAATGCGATGGAGAGGGGATGATCAAATCAGCAGAGTTTTGTAAGACAAGCACCTTGATTAAGAGCCTGGTTGGTCCAACCAGGTGCTTGTTCAGATTGACAGGCTGATGATGTAGCCCAAACCCAATCAATCTGGTGGGTTGATAGATGTGGATAAAAAGGCGTGGAACCCACCATATACTATGAAGCTCAGATGGATGTGGAAGTGAAAACGCAGGGTTTGGCTGAGTCGAATCAGCCTGGTCAGAGTAGGGACCCGTAGAATAATCAATGAATGACGCGGAAACCCTACAGGGGTGATCAGAGAATGATGGAGCATGATATGTAGTCTGATCAGTGTTCCAAACCCGATGTGGAAATGCAATCGGCTCGGTGAGAGGTGAATCTGGATAGAAATTGAGTCCGGTTGTGGGTCGGGGTTGGGAAGAGGTTTTGATTAGTTCTGTGTGTGCAGACGAGGTGGCAACTGTGTGTGAGGGCTCTTCTAGAAAGGAATGACAGGTGATTTTCTGTAAAGAGTCCTCTGGGTAACTATCAAATGCCTGAAGAGTGTCTGTAGGATGAAAGAAATCTGAATTGAGAAAAGATTTGAATTCTGGGTTGCAATCACTCTTGGCATTTTCTATTTTTGGTTCCTGAGGATCGAAAAGGAATGATTCTGTGTTATCAGTGATCTCGGGAATCAGGACCTCAGAGTCGGAGTCAGAGTCATGTGAACTGAGGTCGTAGATGGGCCTGGCGTGTTCAGGAAGGAAAATCTCTCCGCAATTATAGTCAGATTTGAAATTGTCAGAGAGTTGGCGACAATGAGATTCATGATCATGAATTACACCACAGCAAAAATCATCAGATGTGGAATCAGCAGCCTGACTGGGTTCTAGCCTATATGTCAATTCTGGGCTCAAAAAGGTGTTCTGTTCAAGCCCGAAGCTGGTAGGATAGACCCCATTAAAACCTTGCTCGTCCAACTCCTCAGTTTCTGTATCATAAATTGGCATGTTTTCTGAAAAATCGATCAGATTTCCTGAGGATGTTGGAGAGGGATATTCATCAAATAGAGGCCCGGAATCATACTCTGTAAAAATTTGATCTTTCTCATAAGGGGCCTCATAATCTTTCCAATAAGTTTCAGATCTTGGTTTTAGGCTTAGGATGTGGGTAGAGTTACTAGAACCTAAGTCTGAATAACCTTCGAGGGCCACCTTATCAAAATAAGGGGCGGAATTTATACCCTCAAAAGGTTCAGTTCTGATCTTATTATTGCAGGAGTTTTGGAATTCTAGGCTTGGCAATTCATGGTCTATGTTTGGCTCATCATTGTGTTCTCCTGCAATATTCCAACCTAATTCAACATTGTCTTCTATCTGGGTTGGGATTCCACAACCACTTTGTGCCTCAGTCCCGAGATCTGGGAAACTGGATTGTTCCTCACTTCTGTTCCAAGATGGTTCATCCTCTGTTTCCGGTATATACGGGTATTTTTGGTTGATAATTTGTTCTACTGATTTCATCATTTCTACCCGTTTTGTAAGGGCATCTTAGTGTTGTTCCCAAAGTACAGGATTTGTCAAGCATTGAAGGTATTCAGATTGGTGTAATTTTTCTATCTCAATGTATCCTGTCATGAGCATATCTCGGGTTGATCCTTTTGTAACTTCTGTCAAAAGAATTTGGGCACAGTTTATGATGAAAGCTGTGGTTGTTGGGACATCAACCTGAATGTTTTCTATTGGTGTTGAGGGTTTATATTTGATTTCATAGAATTCAAGGGCATCCTCAATCATCTTATCTTTCATGGATCTCAGATATTCAGGTTTTTTACATGGTAGTCTTGCTAGGTAATTAGGCTGCATCTTCGAATCAGGTGGTGGAATCAAGATATAGAATCAGAAGTTTGAATTAATGGAAGAAGGGGACTTTGTTCAGAATCAGAGGAAAGAGGGGCTATGCGAATGATTTCTGCAAAAACAAGGGAGCCGAGGCTTAGCCTCGGGGAGAGTGAATTTCTATAGGAGGTTTCAAGGACCTCCTGCAAAATACTGAAGGACTGGATGAGATAAGCAGGTGCTGGACCCAATCAAGACACCCAAAAATGTTGGGTGACTATAGAGGTTCGGGGCAGATGGACCCCTTTATCAGAAAGATCGTCCACCTGAGAATTACCTGGGCAGCCAGAGAGGGAGAGTCCCGCAAAGACCCCTACACGGTAGAGCGTCCCCACGGGTTACAGGTTTTCCCCCACCCGACCTCTCTTGTCATTGCGGTTCCAGGTAGACCAGAATGGGGATCTTGACCTCTTAAGTCTACCAATTTTTTCTTTAAGATCAGGGTGCTTAAGATTTCACTTGAACTTTTAGTTCTTTGAGTGCAAAGAGTGACCTAATTTAAGGTTGGTTGACCCAAGGGGGCAACTTTACCTCTTGTTTTCTTTGAGAGTTTTTGGGTCTTGTCTTTTAGGGTTCAAGTGTTTAGAGAGCCAATTGTTTTAGGTTTTCTTTGAATAGGTATTTTCAGACAAGGGCTTGGGCACACTTCATTTGGTTTTCTCAATTCTTGCTTAAGGAGTGTGTCTCTAAATCCCTAGTGTTGGATCCTAGGTTGGCTCTACTTGGTCCAGTTAGCTCTTTGTTGGGTAATTAGGGCTCAAGCAAGAATGTGTTTGCCCTTAAATACCCTTAATAGTGTGCAGGAATAATGGGTTGAAAACATGCAACTTTTTATGGTTACTAAGTATGGAAGACCGGTTAGCCCTATATTGCTTGTTCTTTTCTTTTCTTCCTCTTTAGAGTTTAGGGGTTAATAGCGAGAGGAAAAAAAAAAAATTACCTGTCCTCGGAGTGGTTGTCGTGCGGTTGCTTGTCTTCTTGATTTCCTGTAGCTGCACAAAAGAGAGGAGATTATCAGAAACTAAAAAGAAACAGGAATGTTTACCTCTAGAATAGCTGTTGCTCCCCGGCAACGGCGCCAATGAAATGACGTGGCGACAACTAGGTTTTGTTATAGCGTTGTAGTACAGTTAGTTATTGCCATCATTCACTAGTATTTATTACTCGGAAAATAAAGTTCTCCCGAGGTCGAACTCAGGGAGCAAGTTGTATTCTAGGGGTACAAATTCTTATTACAAAAGATAAAGAGAGAGAGAGAGGGAGAGAGATGAAAATCTTCTTCTTCTCTTCTTTCTTCCTCTTTGTTTTCTCTTCTCTTTGGCTTTTGGTTTCATCTTCTTTGTTTATCTCCTTATGGTCTTCTTCTTCTGCCTTCTGTTCTTCAGATCTTCTTTCTTCTGATCTTCTTCTCGTGCTCTTCTTCTGCTTTTGCTGTCAGGACGTCGTCTCTCCTTCTTTCTTCTTTTTCTTTCTGTCTTCTTTATCTGCAGCAGTGGTGATGTTCTTCTTCTTTCTTTTCTGCCTTCAGAGCGTCGTCTGATTTTCCACTCAGACGACTTAAGTCGCCGCTGCTACAGTGCCGCTCGGTGCTCCTTCCTTCAGTCTTCTTCAGCCTTCTTCTCTGCCTTGCTTGTCTTCTTCTTCTTTGCTTTCTCCTTCCTCTTTGCTTTGACTTGGCTGCTCTTCTTCCTTCAGTCTTCTTCTTCTTCTTCTCTTCAGCCCTTCCGCAGTCCCTTCACCTATGCCTGCACACTCAAAGTTCCAATCAGAGACACGGCAAAACCTACTCTACCCTTCCCCCCCCCGCGTTTCTCTCTCACAGACGCCGCTCTTAGGAAAGCTCTCCCAGAGCTGCCGGGTAGTCGGGTACGGGTCGTGCCTGGGTCCAGGCCCACCGACGTGCGGTGGTGGGCGAGGAGTGCAGGCCGGGCTTAGTCGGGTCGGGCCAGGTCCGCGAGGCGTGCGTGCGGACGAGGCCGGGTAGTCAGGCGGGTGAAGGGGACCTCACCCCGTGAACTGAGGCGAACAGCTTAAGGCACGTTTTGCCTTTAAGCGCCCGTTCGCCTCAGTGGCTTTCCGAGGTGGGACTAAATGTCCCACCCCAATTTGGATGCCTGCGCGGAGGAAGCAGCGGCAGTCGAGGCGAAGCGCGGGGGCTTCGCGCGAGAGCTTCGCCTCAACTGCAGCCTGACACTTCACGAAGATGCCTCTCACTGCCTGGGATCGTGACCTGGGCATGGAGCACCTGGGGCAGCAGGTGAAGAAGCTGCTTCGCTTGAACAATGGCGGCGGCGAGCGCAGGTACCTGCCCACAGAGAAACGGCCTCTCGGCCCAATCAGAAATGCGGAGGACCTTCGCCGTGGCACGGCGAAGGTGGTCGGGGGGTGTGCAGGCGGCGGGGTAGGTCAAACTGCAGGTTGGGCGATGGGTTTGTTCGGTGGAGTTGCAGAGGGTGATTTGGGGGAAGTGGAAGGGTGAAGGTTGATCAGGGTGAGGAGGGGGAGGTTCTGCGGTGGTCGGCGAGCCGTGTGGGTTGCTGGAGTGATGGGAGCGGGTCGCCGGAGCAGGGGCCGGAGGTGGAGAAGGTGAGGGCGATTGGTCGGATCGGGGCAACAGTAAAGATGTAAAGTGAGGAAAAGGAAGAGGGGAGGAAGAGGAGGAGTTCTACCTACTTAGCAGGACGAGGAGGGACCGGAACAGGCGACAGTCGTATCGACTGTCGCCGGAGAAGAAGCTGCCCAGAGGAAGGAGCGACGGCGAGGAGAGGGCTGGAGAGGCGCGCGCTGGGTGCGGCGCGGCGCGGGAAGAGCAGGGGAAGGCAGCTCTGCTGCTGGTAGTGCGGTAGACCGACGAGGAGGAGGAGGGAAAAACCGCCGGAGCTGGAGGGCTTCCTGTCAGAGTGGGAAGAGAGTGAAAAGAGGGTGTTTCTCCGCCAGGACCGAGCTCACAAGAACGGCGGAGCGACGGGGGTATTTATAGGGGCGAAATCAGAGAGGAGGGCAGAGGGAGACGACGTGTCTCCCTCGCCGGAGGACGCCGGAAGAAGGAGACCCATACCTTCCGTGAGTTCGCACGGCCGGTATGGTGGGTTACAGCGACCGGGGGGGTGTTCCTGCGACGGCTGACGACGCAGGGCACCCCCATTTGACCTGGCAGGCCCTCCCCCTTACCCTGCGCGGCGCCATGCTCCGCGCAAGGTCGCCGGAGTGTGGTGCTGGCAGGTTTTGCAGGGAGGATCTGAATGTAAAGAACGAAGAAGAGTTAGGGGCCAAAATGCGAGGGTTCAAAAGTTGAGGGCCAAAAAGTAAATAGATGAGGACCAAAATGTAAAGTTGGTCAAGAAGGTTTCTTCTTAGGCTCAAGTTTTTATACGTGACTAATTAGGACCTAAGGATTCTGATGGTGAATTTTATTTCTAGATAAAACCTTGTTTGACCAGTCAATTTACGCAAAAACCCAAATTAAGTTATTAATTGGGCATGGTCTTAAATGTAGGTCAAAATGGGTTCCGAAGGCCAAATTGAAGGTTCTAAACCCTAGAGATTATTTTTCTATGAATTTTAGAGGGTTTATTCTATTTTTACTTTGCCTTGAACCTCGTGAATTGAAGTGGGTTTGTTTTAAGGTTACAGATTATCATTTAGTTCCTTGGAATTGCTGTAGCCCTTATCAGATCATCCCACTTTCCTTCTTATTCGATTTGTTTGACCTATGTTTGGACCCTGTATGCAGATTATACTGGTAAAATTACATTTTTACCCCTTATGACTTATTTTCTCCTTAAACTCAGAATTCTCTGAGTTAAGCCTTTCCTTGAGTTATGTAGGAGCTTTTATCTTTTGTATTAGGTCAAAATGAGCTAGTTATGGCTCATGATGAGGTTCTCATCACCAGAACCCTGAATTACCTTCTAGAAGCCAACACCCTGGGTAGCTTGATAGAGAAAAGGAGATTGGAGAAGACAATAAGGCCCAGGGATCGGAAATTGAAGATACCACCCACATCCCGTTCCTTGAAGCCTTATTGAAAACCAAGAAGAAGAAAACCTTAGAGATCAACGGGGAGCTCCTGAATTTATTTATGTGTAAAGATCAATATTCTGCTCCTCGATGCTATTAAGCACATCCCAGCTTACGCTAAATTTTTGAAAGATCTATGTACCCAAAAGAGTAAGCTGAGAGAACCTACTCCGAGGAAGGTGATTATCTCTGAGTAGGCAAGTTCTGTTATCCTGCATTACCTTCCTCAAAAGAAGAAAGATCCAAGTGTCCCCTTGATTTCATTCATCATTGGGGAGTACACTTTTGATAGGCACTGTTGGATCTAGGTGCATCCATCAATCTAATCCCTACCTCGCTTTATGAGAGGTTTGGGTTAGGCGAACTTAGGCCAACCTCAGTAACGCTACAATTAGCAGACCGTTCGGTCACCACACCAAAGGATGTTATTGAGGATCTAATCGTCAAGGTTAAGGACTTCTATTTTCTCGTAGATTTCTTGGTTCTTGACATGGATGTACCTAATGATTTGAGGAACATGCCTATCATTCTGGGGTGCCCGTTCCTAGCTACCGCCAAGGCCAACATAAATTGTGAGAGAGGTAGTATGGAAATCGCCTTTGGGGATAGGAAGCTAACTCTGGATATTTTCAAGGTGATAAAAGGATTTGAGGATTGTGGATTCATTGAAGAGCTCGAGGATCACGATATTAATGTTGAGACTTGTATGACGATCAATGTACTTGAGGACTCCACCAGCTATAGCGAACCCAACCCACAACCCTCCGTGGCTAACCTGCCACATCTTGAAGAGGTTGTTGATTTTGTTCATTCCCAGCCTCTTCCGTTGGATCGTCCTTGAATCTTCATCAGCATCCTCCCTTCCCTCTATACTAAACCCACCTCAGCTAGAATTGAAACCATTGCCTAAAAATTTGAAATATGAGTTCTTAGGACCTGAGAATATGCTCCCTATGATTATTAGTGTTGATTTGACTAAGGAGCAAGAAGTGAGATTGATTAAGGTCCTTGAGAAAAAGAAAGAGGCAATTGGTTGGACCATCCATGACCTTAGGGGGATCGAGCCATCTTACTGTAATCATCGTATTTTTATGGAAGATGGATCTCGCCCTTCTCGTGAAATGCAAAGGAGACTAAACTTGAATATGTGAGAAGTGGTAAAAAAGGAGATAATCAAGTGGCTCAATGCTGGAATTATTTACCCGATCTCAGATAGTCCGTGGGTTAGCCCCATTCAAATTGTACCAAAAAAGGCAGGAATAACCGTTATGACTAACGAGAAAGGGGATTCCTTTACCACCCATTCAGCTTCTGCTTGGAGAGTTTGTATTGACTATAGGAAGCTGAATACAACACCAAAAAGGATCATTTCCCCTTGCCATTCATTGATCAAATCCTAGAAAGGTTAGCTGAGCAAAAGTATTTTTACTTCCTGGATGGTTATTCGGGATATAATCAAGTCCCTATCCATCCTGAAGACCAGGAAAATACAACTTTCACATGTCCCTACGAAACCTTTGCATTCCGTAGAATGTTGTTTGAGCTTTGCAATGCACCTGCGACTTTTCAAAGGTGCATGCTAGCCATTTTTTCTGACATGGTGGGAGACTATCTTGAAGTTTTCATGGATGATTTCTCCATTTATGGAGATTCTTTCGAGTCTTGCCTAGCTAACTTGGAATTGATCCTCCAGAGATGCATCAAGACACGACTGGTCCTTAGCTGGGAGATGAGCCACTTCATGACCCGAGAAGGCATTGTCTTGGGTCACGTGGTTTCTAATCGGGGTATTGAAGTTGATAAGGCTAAGGTGGATGCTATCTCTAGACTTCCTCCACCCACATCCGTGAAACAGATTCGCTCTTTCCTTGGGCATGTGGGTTTTTATAGAAGATTCATCAAGGACTTTTCGAAGGTTGCTCGACCCTTGAGTAACCTTCTACCCAAAGACATGCTGTTCAAGTTTGATGAATCATGTCGTAAGGCATTTGATTTATTAAAAACGACAGTCACCTGTGCCCTGATGTTGCAACCACCTGTCTGGATAGCCCCATTTGAGATAATGGCGGACACATCTAATTATGCAGTCAGGGCTGTCTTGGGTCAGAAAATTGAGAAAAAGCCCTTCGTAATCTACTACGCTAGCAAGACTCTGGATGAGGTCTAGAGAAATTACATCGTTATTGAAAAAGAGTTGCTAGCCGTAGTTTTTGCCTTAGAAAAATTCAGAGCTTATCTTTTTGGTTCTCACGTTATCATTTACACCGACCACTTGGCCTTGAAACATCTCTTGGCCAAAAATAATGCCAAGCCCTGGCTTATTCACTGGATCATGTTACTTTAAGAATTTGATCTTAAACTCAGGGACAAAGCTGGGGAACAAAATGTAGTGGTGGATCACCTGTCGAGAATCCTAATTGATTCTCCTCATCTGGATATCCCTATCTCTAAAACTTTTTCGGATGAGATGATCCTTACAGTCTTAGGTATCCAAACCCCCTGGTTTGCAGATATTGTCAATGATTTGGCCGTTGGTCAAATTCCCCATGATTGGACCAAATAACAACGGGATAGACTTTTGTCCGAGGCTAAATATTATTTTTGGGACGATCCTGAGATTTACCGTATCAGCGTTGACCATATTATTCGCCAATGCGTCCCGGAAAATGAGTTCCATAGTATTGTTGAGTTCTGCCATGCATCTGCGTGTGGTGGACATTTTTCTGGGAAAAAGACGATGGCCAAAATTTTGCAATTCGGCTTCTATTGGCCGTCGTTATTTAAAGATGCTCAGGAATTCTCAAAGTCATGTGCCTGATGCCAGACACTCGGGAACATGGCCAAGAGAGACATGATGCCCCTAAACCCAATACTTTCTAACAAAATTTTTGACATTTGGGGCATCGACTTCATGGGACCCTTCCCTCCATTTGGACACAAGTATATTTTGGTCGCTGTAGATTGTGTGTCCAAATGGATTGAGGCAATCCCCACTCGGACCAATGACCACAAAGTGGTCATCGATTTTGTGAAGAGAAATATCTTTAGTAGGTTCGGGATTCCTCGGGCAATTATCAGTGATGGTGGCACACATTTCACTCATGCCCAATTTCAGAATTTATTGGGGAAATACGGGGTAAATCATCATATTTCCACACCCTATCACCCATAGACGAACGGACAGACTGAGGTCTTTAATCGGGAGATCAAAAATATTTTGCAGAAAAATGTAAGGCCTGATAGGAAAGATTGAACCCAAAAGCTAGATGATGCTCTTTGGGCTTATCATACGTCATGCAAAACACCTATCGGTATGTCTTCATTCAATATGGTATTTGGTAAGGCGTGTCACTTACCCGTAGAGTTAGAACACTAGGCATTTTGGGCCATCAAGAAAATTAATTTTGACCTAGAGTTCGCTAGGAAGATCAAGAAACTCCAATTGTCTGAGTTGGAGGAGCTTAGAAATGATGCCTATGAAAATTCCAGAATCTAGAAGGTAAGGACTAAAGCTTTTCATGACCAAATGATTTCATGTAAGAGCTTTGAGCCAAACCCGAAGGTTTGGCTTTTCGATTCTCGACTGAAGCTCTTCCCTTGTAAGCTTAGGTCTAAGTGGAACGACCCGTTCATTATTGAGCTGATTTTTCCTAACAGGGCCGTTGAAATCTCTGACCTAAAGACGGGTAATTCCTTCAAGGTCAATGGGTAACATCTCAAACCCTATGTTGACCATGTGCTCCCTAAACCCATCTCGGACAAGGTTGCTCTCACCTTGTCCTAACCACCATTGGCCGAACATTGCCTAGCTCAAGGCACTAAACTCAGCAAATGTAAAGGCTATTTTGAGCTAACTAGAATCTCACGAAACCAGGTGTTGTTCTTCCAATTCTACTCTCCTGCATGCTTTCATTTTAACAATGAGGACATTGCAATAGCTAAGCATGGGAGGGTGGATATCTTATGAAATAATCATTTTGTCAGTTGTAACAGTAATTTCCTTTTTTTATTTAAAAAAGAAAAAAATAGAAGTAAGAGAAGAAAACTTAGCCATTAGGAGTTGTAAACTTTAGGAATTGATACTTTGGGACATGAATACTTAGACTCTTCAGATCTTCAGGCTTAATTAGCATGGGTGTCTACTTAAATGTGGACTTAGTCTCGAGTTCTTTCCAAATAATTTTATTCTAATTTGGTTAATAAATTGGGGTGATAAGTACACAACTTATCAACTTGCCCTCTGATTTGAGGGAACTTTAAGTCTAAGCATCTACACACTATTTGCACTGACTTACTTTTTGACGGTTTCTTCGAAAATTAGGTAGCTAATGAACTTTCTAGGGTAGTTGGCTAGCAAGTTATTGTGGGTAATAGCCCATTGGCTGATTTTCCAGAGCTTAGCTACTTGACAATACTTATTCTACTACTTTTAGGTAAATCTTAGATTAGGGAAGCCACCTACTTAAAAAAAATGGTACTCAAAACTTAAAAAAAAAAAGAAAAAGAAGAAAAAAAGAAAAATAAATCATA
The DNA here is from genome assembly GCA_037157565.1 of Thalassia testudinum. NCBI lineage: Eukaryota > Viridiplantae > Streptophyta > Magnoliopsida > Alismatales > Hydrocharitaceae > Thalassia > Thalassia testudinum. The sequence continues at coordinate 5,772,506 of JAZHRO010000018.1, read as the reverse complement.
CTTCACCACATGAGTATGGCTGGAAAGTTGCCGTGGGTAACAGTCCATTGGTCCGTTGTCCAGATCCCAGCTCACGAAAATGCACAAATAATTCCTAAAACACTTAACAAAGAAGCGGGGAAGTAGAATAAATCGGGGAGATATAATCTAGGTTTGCCCTTGTGTTGACCCCATAAAAAAATTTTAAAAGTAGGGAGAAAGCTACCATTCGGAAAGATAAACCTTTGAGTAGAAACTCTTAAGGTCACCTAGGGTTGTAGACACTTGAAGTTCATTTTAATGGTCGCCTAGTGAGTCTTTCACTCTTTTTACAAGATGCTTAGCACTTAGAGTCATTTTCGAATCTTGGGTGGGTTGGGTAGCCGTGAAAAGTTATCCCGAAACTCTCAAACTCAAAAGTCCAAAACAATTAGAAAAAAAGAAAAAGCAAAAAAATGTATCTTCCTTTTTCAAATAAGGTGAGGGCTTGGGCGGTCTGTATTCTGGCAAACACCCGGGCACTGTCAAGTTTTTGTAACCAGGTCTTGGGTTGAAATTTTATAAAGCAATCAACAAATCGTGCTTAAGTGATCAAATCCTTATTCTACTTTTATACATAGCATTTAGGTTAATTTTGATAGGGACTAGCAAAAAGTAAGCATGGGGGTATGATAAACATGCATGAATTCATGATAAAATGCTTATTTATGATAGTTCCTAGGGCTAGCATTGCATATCATAGTATAAATATTGCATAACATTCATTGCATTGCATGTAGGATAGTTTGTATATTCTGTATATTAATTGCAACATTTTATATGATTAGGAGGCAATGTGACATCTTTACGGACTTCGGATGAAAAATCCAACCGTACGGATGGGTTCAAAGTGACGATCGCAGTCCATCAGCGCAAAAATCACCTCGATTAGAGCTCCGTAGCATCCTCTATAAGGAGAAGAAGATAGACGGCCCAGATGGTGCCATGTGGTGCCATCCAGATTGCCCTACACGAGCCATAGCCTCCCTAGCTTCACGCATGGAGTGATCCCAGCCGTTGGATCTCAATCTAATGGCTGAGGGGCACTCTACATCGCTCGGCCTCAAGCATCTCAAGGAAGACTTGATCTCGACCGTTGGATCTTCATCTAACGATTGAGAGTGTAGCTACGCCAACACTCCATGCGACCATCGAGCACCTTGGGCCAAGTGGTAGCGCGCCTGTCCCGCATAGAAAGGATGTGAGTTCGAGTCCCAATTTGCTACGACCGCCTCGGCGCCAAAGTAATGCACTGCTTGATCTTGATCGAGTGGTTGAGATGATGCATGCACGCTGGACGACGATGCGCAACCGCACTCCAAGGCAGACGTGCACCATCTAGGGCACTCATTTAAGTCGACTGGGTGCATTATCCATAGTCTGATCTTCACGATCGCGCGGTGAGCGCGATTCAAATTGATGAAGGCGCAATTTGTGGGTGTCCCCAGTTGTGCGATGGTCCATCCAACGGTTGCCGTTGAGCACGGGATTCAAATTCCATCAAGCACGTGCTTCCTCCTCACGATCTCAGCCCTCCGCACCTAATCCAACGGCTAATGCTCTCCTCATGCTACGCCAGCTGCAGCCGTGCCTCCTTACGCTAGTCAAGGTGCTTGAATGTGTAGCGACACCCCTGGTGTGTCTTTAGCGACATTTTAAATGTTGCTGAAGACTCATGCATGCAAAACACCTCCATTCCACCACTATATAAACACCATGACCCCTTCCCTTCCAAATCATATCTACCTACTCTACTTCTACCTACTCCTAAGCTCTAATAGCCTACCAAAGCTCCGTTAGAGCTTATTCCCAAGCTCTAGAGGCCTCCTATTAGTGTAATGTTCTTATACCCCACCAAGTATTAATCCTCCATCTCACCACCTTTATGGGAAGCCTTGGAGCTGTCCTCCCACCTCCATTTCGGTAGAAGATCGCCTCCATCTCCTCGTCCCCATTCTAGAGCCTTGGTGAAGCATTCCTCTACTCAGTGTCCTGCATCTCACCTCCATCATCTAGCACCTCACCTCCTTCATCCAAGCTGCTGCTAAGCGCCGTTGTCTCACCAAATAGCTGATTTGGGAGATTTCTTCTCACCCCTATCTCTTTTGTATTTCTTAGCTTATTGTAATAAGCATTTGCATGATATATTAGATTTGTTTCCATCTCATTTTGTGACATTATCTTGCCTGCTTCTTTATTGTAGAAACAAAAGAAAAAAATCACAAAACCCTAAAACCTCAAAAGGAAACAAAACGAAGCACGGATTTCAACGAAAGTGAACGTTGTCTCCCTGTGTTTGACCTGGGACTCCCTTGGAGTTTCAGTTATAAATTGTATTTGATAACGTATTTTGCAAGCTACGGCGACGTGTTCTTGAAACCCTGATTTTATTTCGCCAAAACCTGTTCATCAAACCTTCTCCCCATCCCCTCCCTCTAACTAGTTGGTTTGATTGGATAGAAGTAGACCAAATCATTTTTGTCATCTCAAGACAAGTCCTGGGAGTTTGTAGGTCTTTAGGATAACCCACTTAAGGACAGGTTTGGTTGATTGTTCTACAGGGCACCTTTCTTTGTTTTCCCTCCTACTTCATCATGCATTCTTCCACATCATACACACAATTCCAACCTACCCTCCTACCACTACTTATCCTCAAGATGATTACTATCCTGACTTGACTTATGATTACCCATCCACTAACTAGGATAACTTTGATTAGGGATATGAATCGGGACCTCAGTGTCTGGGTAACCCTAGACAACAAGACTATGATTATTATCCTTCTCATGCCTATAATGATTATAGATCTCCACCCTTTGATGATCAACCTAACCCGATTTACAATCAAGAAGGATATGATGATTATAACTCTTACCCTCCCCAGGATTATGCTGAACATAGGTCAACACCATTCTTTGAACAACCCGAAATGACCTATTATCAGGGAGGATGTCAATTTCTTGACTCCCCTAGTTTTAACCCAAGCCCACCCAACCCTGAACTGAACCATTCGGTTTAGGCGAACCAAGTCCAAGATAGGGTGTTAGCTAACTTGAGGAACACTATACAATCTTTAGAAGCTTAGCCAACACCATGCACTGAAGCATTGAAGCCTATGATCAAAATGATTGATGAGTTTAATAGTTCATTATTGGATTGGCTCGAAGATGTTAACGATAGGGGCTCGGGTGAGTTTTTGCTGGGGAAATTGTTGAGATTGAGGATGAAATTCGTGGTTGCCTTAGTCTAATCTTGGGATGATTCTCAGGATGAACCCCTTTTAGGAGAGCCAATGCTAGAACCTGCTCAGGCACTTATTGGGGGGGACATTTTTTATGAAACCGGGGAAAACCAGGTTGGTCTAGAGCAACTAATCGAGGATGATGTGATTTTCTCTCCCAAGATCCACGAGCCAGGGAGCGAGGAAAAATATGTCTCTATGGACTAGAAAATGATAGATAACTTTGAGACATATATAAATGGAGATCATGAATTCTTTGATTTTGAGGGTAAGGAATCTCTTGGTGAAGTCTCACTTGAGTTTAAGGAGAATGATTTTAGTGAGACTAGTGGGCTCGAGGAGCATGATGAACCATTTAATAGCCCGATAAGTGAGGATTATGATCCGGTTGGGGCTGACATGTAGGATTCAAATCTAGATTTTTTGGATGATTCAATCAGTAACCCAATTCCTCAACCATACCTTAAAGAAATGAATGATGATATTCTTGAGATCACTAGACCCAAGTCAATCCTGATTGGGCTACAATTGTTTTACTTGGATATCTTTGATGGGGTGTACAACAATCTGGAGGTCTCGGAAACATTGATTTTAGAGGAAAGGAGTCTGAAAGTTAAATTATGGGAAGTGAATTATGAGGGAAATGGAATTTTGGATTTAAGGGTTCCTGTTGACTTGAAACCACTTACCTCTTACCAAGACCCTTACGATATCTTTAACGTGAAACCCAAGTATAGAACAATTGACTATCTTTTTGAGCTGAACTCTAAGTGGACACCCGAATCTAGTGAATTAGATCTACCTATTGTTCATCACTTTAAACTTGGGTTGCACACTACAAAATCGTAGGCTCGGCCCCGCAAGCTCAGCAATCTCAGGTTTTGGGTGATTTTCATCTAGAACCTTAGAACCACTCGACCCTAGGGCATGGGTCTGCATCATAATCTGATCCACATTTGTGGACATCTCCTGTTGGCAGGTCCTGAGATCAATATTTTTATTCTGATTATGACCCACAGTTGTGAATTCTTAATTTCTTCTTTCTTTGTATATCATGCTTAGCTAAAAGCAATAAACTTAGCACGTGTGTATACTCCTTCTCTCTATGGAGCCGACCAGATTGTCACGAAATTCAGGTGGTACTTTGCTTATTCTGCCCTTTTCATGTTTTTATTTTTATAATGAGGACATTGCATCATTAGGCATGGGGGGGTGAATAATTAATCTTGAAATTATTTCGTTAGCTTCGTGGAATTTCCTTTTTTTTCTTTACAAAAAAAAGAAACAAAATTAAAAATTAAAAAAGAAAAAAAATAGAATTAGGAGAACAGAACTTGGGCATTAAGAGTTGTTAACTTTAGGAGACGATACTTATGGACTTGAACACTTAGACTCTTCAGGTCTTCAGGCTTAATCAGCTTGGGTGTCTACTAAAATGTGGACTTGGTCTTGAGTCCTCGCCAAGTTAATTTTATTTTAATTTGGTAACTAAAGTAGAGTGATAAGTACACGACTTATCAACCTGCCCTCTGATTTGAGGGGACTTTAAGTCTAAAGCATCTACACACTATTTGCACTGGCTCACTTTTCGACGATTTTTACGGAAATTAGGTAACTAATGAACCTTCTAGGGTGGTATGGTTGGCCAGTTGTCGATGGTAACATATCATCAGCCGGTTGTCCAGAGCCCAGAAACACGACCTTTCTCTTCCTGTTGCCTTTAGGTAAATCTTAGATCAGGGAAGCCACTTAGAAAAAAAGAGAAAAAGAAATACAAAAAAAAATAGAGAGAACAAAATAAAAAAATGGAGAATTAAATAAAATAAAAAAATAAGTCACACTTCACTGCACGAGTATGGTTGGCAAGTGGTCGGTGGTAACAGCTCATTGGCCAGTTATCCAGAACCTAGCTCACGAAATGCATGTATAATTCCTAAACACTTAGGAAGAAGTAGAGAAGTAGAATAAGTCGGGGAGATATACATTGGGTTTACCCTTGTGTTGACCCCGTAAAAAAATAAAACGTAGGGAGAAAGCTACCGATCGGAAAGATAAACATTTAGGCAAAAATTCTTAAGGTCACCTAGGGTCGTAGAAACCTGAAGTCCATTTTAACGGCCGCCTAGTGAGTTTATCACTCTTTCTCAAGATGCTTAGCACTTAGAGTTCTTTTCGAGTCTTGGACAGGTTGGGTAGTTGTAAAAAGTTCTCCTGAAACTCTCAACTCCAAAAAAAAAATTAGAAAAGAAGAAAAAATAAAAAAATGTATCTTCCCTTTTCAAATAAGGCAAGAACTTGGAAAGGCTACATTCTGGTAGACACGTGGGTACTATTGAGTTTTCGTAGTTTAAGACCTTAGTTAAAATTTTCTAATGTAATCAACAAATCTTGCGTAAGTAATCAAATACTAATTCTATTTTTATACATGGCATTTAGTTTGATTTTGCTAGGGACTAGCAAAAGATAGGCATGGGAGTTTGATGAAGACACATTTAATTAGGATAAACTGCTTATTTATGCATATTCCTAAGCTTTGATATGCATTCCATGTTATAAATATTGCATAGCATGCATCATTCTGCATTTAGAGTAGTCTGTATAAATTTTAGGCTAATTGCATCCTTTTATGGCTAGGAGAAAAGGAGATTTAATTCGGAGCCTCGGATTGACAATTCGACCATATGGATCTGATCAGGATGACGATCGGAGTCCAACAACTTCGAAATCATCTTGATCGGAGTCCCGTCACATCTTATGCAGTTCGAGGAAGATCAACGACTAAGGGATTAGGTGACGCAATTCAGAGCTTCAAACAATAAATCTGACCGCACGGATGGATTCGAGTCAATGATAGCAGCCCAACGGCGTGAAAATCGACTCAATCCGACTTTTGTAGCAGCCCTACAAAGGAAAGAAGATAGATGGCCCAGATCGTGCCACGAGGCTTTATTTAGGCAGCCCATGGGTGCGCACACACCACTGCACGTGCAGTAGTGGGTGCGCGGAGGTAGTGTAGCATGCGAAGGCAGTAAAGCGCATGGAGGCGGCGAGCGCTAGCGGGCATTCTCGACACGGGAGCGTAGAGCGCAAGCGTGAGCATCGCAGTGGGGTGCGTGAGCTGGAGCTTTACCGACTCTTGTAGTGGATCTTCAGCTCTTTTTATGGCTATCACTAAATGTCCTATGTACGAAATGGATCCTTTCCTTCACTATAAAAGGACATCTACCCCTCCTATTCTTCTTCGTCTCTTCTTTTCTGTCCCTCACCTCCTCTAAGGCTCTAGAGAGAGCTTGTCCCAAGTCCAAGTTGCTCCTTTATAGTAGAAAACCAAATATTTTTCCTACCTCTCATCCCCATTCGTGGAGCATCTCGTGGCCATCCTCTCACCACTTCAGGAATTAGATCCTTGTCGTGATGCCGTCCCGCCCGTCCTCCTTCCTCCGACGTCGTTCTTCTTCGTCTAGCTTCCTGCCACATTCGTCTGGGACGTCATCAAAGCGAGTTGTCCTCCAAGCGACCGTCAAGGGGAATTCTTCTCACCTTATCTTTTATCACTTTCTAGTCTAGTTGTAATTTCTCGATTATTTGTAGCAAACACTTATTTTGAACATATATGTTAATTATTTCTCTCTCTCTCTCTTATTTTGCAAGTATATTAGTTAGATTTCATCGACCTAACTCTTGCCGTATAAAATACCAAACAATCTCAAAAATAACAAAATAAATAAAATTGAAAGTGCAGATTTCCCAAAACCAAATGCTCGCCTCCCTGTGTTCAACCCAACCCGGGACTCCCTTTCGAGTTTTGGTAAATTTTATTTGATAGCGAGTTTTGTGACTACAACAACGGGGTTTCTCAATCCCAAACTTTTCCTCGCAAAAACTCGCTCAATCAGAAGGAAATCCTAATTCGTTGCTATCATTACAACGAGAAAGGGCACCTTCACTCGGAGTGCCCTCTCCTAAGGAAGGAGAAGAAGGATAGGAAACACAAGAAGAAGGCGTTCAAAGCAACTTGGGATGACTCAAGTTAGGGTGAGGAAGAGGAAGAACCTGAGACAATGAAAAATGAAACTGCTTGTCTTGGTTTCATGGCCATCATGAATGACAGTGAGAAGGAAGATAGAGAAGAAAATAACAACGATGAGGTAAACTCCTTTACAATATAAGAACTTCAAGATGCCTTTCAATCTTTATTTTCTGAATATAAGATTGCTAAAACAAAATGTAAGAAGCTTAAATATGAAAATAAATCTTTGTTAAAAATAGAAGGGAACCTCTCCGTGGCTAGACACAACATAGAGACAATTCTTTCCACCTTTATATTGTTTGAGAGAAAATCTAAGAACCTAGTCCTTGCTCTCCAAGCTTTTTTGCGATAAAAAATTGTCGTATTTAGGAAAATATTACGTCGTAGTATAGTGACAAAATCACTACAACATTTAAATTTAGAACTCTTGAAAAATCATGAGTTCTGAGGTTGTTTGTAGGGAGCAAGTGTCAGAAATCAATCACTAATCACGATAATCAGAAATAATGTAAGTGAATCAACCAACTAAAATGATATTCAATAAAAGCAATAATGTGCCTCAAGAGTTAAGGGCAAAAATATAAAAATAAAGGACTAAGATTGGCGGTTGAAACCACCAATTAAGCCCTACAATTAAGCACAAATCCCAATCAATTTCTCAACAGGACTCTTCAACCACTTAACCAAGAATATCCATGTCAGACCAATTGTCAATATCTCCACAGTGCCGTAAATCAAACATCAGAGGCAGACGCCTTAAGGGGCAAACCCTTAGAATACGCTAAGTGTTGAGCGTGTGCGCATGCTTCCCGAGGCACACAGTGCAAAACCACCCCCCCGCTCTCAAATTTCCTTCTTTCTCTTTTTTAGACTCGGGTATAAAGTTTTTCGTTAACAGTAACTGGGTAATCGCATTAAGGGGTCCAAGCTTGTGTGCGTGGGTCACGGCCAAGGGTGCGTAGGCATGTGCGGTGAGGGACCTCACCCCATGATCCCAAAGGCACGCAGCTAACGGAAAGAATTCCTTATATGCACGAAATAGAATCAAAAGTCCCTGAGGTGGGACTATCTAGAGAGCGTCCTTCACTTGTAACAGCTGGTGATTGCTTCATCAAATTGGAGCTGAGCCTCATTGTTGTCGCTCGATTGGAGTTGTAGTTGTGTTTGGACACAAACAAGTATAATATTAGTATCAAAATACGCATCCTAAACCCGTGTCTTCGCAAGTGCGTATCCTTAAAGCTCAAAGGCCTAAGGTCTAGGATCGAGACCACTCACTATTGGCTCCCCAGGGCTCTAGTAGTGAGACAGACTTGTTGATCTTCGACTAAAGCCCTAAAAGGTGCAAAGAGGAGAGATAGAAAAATTAGACTCGTGTGACTCTAGTGATCGCGCTATGTGCGCGATAGCATGTAACAGACGATAGGGATAAAACCCGCATGCATTCTGTAAACAGATTTAAGTCGCAATTTTTATTATCCTCTTTTTACTTAATCTTTTTCACAAAAAATGATAGAAAGAAGTAAAGTGACTGCTTTTTACGCATTTTCAAACAAAGAATATGGTCTTGTTAATAACTCCAAGGTAGGGATCTACGCGATTTTTCACGTGTTTTCCCGCTGATGTGAGAAAAATAGTAAAAAACTTTTCTCGAGTTAGATCGCAAAACTTCTAGCAGGTAAATGCACTCCTAAGAGTGTATGCCTATAACATGCTGTTGCTATTCAGAAAGTATGTATTTTTGTATTTTTTTAAATTTTTACTAACTAAATGTAAGAATGCAAACTAAATTAGAGACTAAGAAATGAATACTCACAATGGTATGTATAGTGAAAAACAAAACAGAAATAGAAAACCCGCCTCCTTTCCTGAGAATACCCGCAGAGGTAAACTTGAAAAGAAGATAGAAAACAAAAGCAAAACTAATTAGTACAAAACAACTAAAAATAGTAATATTGGAGAATATAATTTACAGTTACCTCCCCAGCAACGGCACCATTAAAATAGTCGTTAACTTTCTCAACACAGTTAATTAAGTTAATTATGCTTAATTATGTGCAAAAGAAAGTAACTTAGGTCAATTTGAATCTATGTTGATTGAGTAGTATAGGGTCAAGTTAACCTAACATTTTAGATTTTATTTCTTTTTAACTGGTTGAGTTCAGGTCGTTCGCTGGGAGGCATAACTTAATTTAAATTCACCACTAAATCCTAAGCTACTTATGGGAATTATAATTAAATTTTACTTTAAGAATATGAATTTTGCTTAAGAATTTTTTATTAAAAAACATGCAAAATTCCATAAGGAAAACACATTTACACATATGATTTACCATTACAAACAAGTAAACATGTTTATTTCTTTTAATTCTTCTTATTTACAAGAGATTAAGGCAAGAAAAAGTAATTTCAATGTATGTATGCCTTATTACAACATTAAGCTCAAAAAGAAATTAGTAGAATACAAGAAATTAAACCATTATTTACTCTTCTCTGTCTTCAGCCTCATTCCTTCTTCTCTTTTTCTCTACCTTTCTCTCTCTCTCTCTTCTCTTTTTACCTTTCTCTTATTTCTTTTTCATTTCTCGAGCTCTTCTTCTTATACATCTCTTCTTCTTAATCTTTCTTCTTATCATTTGTTCTACCGGTTATCTTTCCTTTACTTTTTTGCCTGTCTATTATATTCAACCTCCACGAACTCTCCTCTTCTTCTCCTTCTCGTCCTTTGTAGCTCTTCTTTTCCTTTGCATTTGAGTTGAACCGAACCGGTTTGAACCCTTTGTCTGAACCAAAAATTAGGTTTTAAGGTTGGCGGCTCGGACTGGTTGGGGATACACAGCGCCCCTCTCAGGGTGGATCCAAACCCTACTGGGTCCAAGCCTGGTTTTTATTCGATTTGGTTTATTTCCAGTTCAGCATAGTCCCGAGCCTCTCTGGCCCACATGCACACGCCCCTACGGGTCCACACTCGAATGCCCACAGGCGCACACACACCCGGGCACGCACACCGCACGCACCCGCACACACACCCATATGCTCATTTCTGCACCCTGTGCTGACGACTGAATAGCCCTGTACACTTTTTAGTTTTATACTAAGGCAGGCGCTTTTGTTTCGCCGATGTGGGACTAACCATTCCCCTTCCAGACCAAGAATCAACCAAAGGTTCCAGCTAGCACAGAGCTCCAATTCAAGCAAATGAAAGCTTGTTGGAAAGCTCTAAGGTCACTCTACATGATTTTAATATCAATTTGATACTCAGGGAAGGTTTTTCTCTTCAATTTGAAGGGCGAAAAGGTCTGGGTTGCTACGGCCATACTGGCCTGCAGAAATGTGTTTCAGGTTTAGAGACCTGCAGAGTGGCTTTTGACCTCCAGACGAGGTGCTAAATCAGTTCAGAAGATATTTCCGCAGCTGTAGGTGAAGGAAAGGAACTCTGAGAAGCTTCAGGAAGGTGAAGAAGCTGAAAAGCTTCGCTAAGGAGCTTCAGAACTCCATTTCAAGTTCTGTTTAGTCCAATAGACTACTAGAGGTCTACTTCATCAAATCAAACAACCTCTAAAGGTTGTTAAGGATCTGTCTGGGCAGATTATTCATTTGAAATTCATAAAAAACTCTCTGTTGTCAGTTTGGGTTAAAAAATAACCCAAACTGAACAACAATCAAATTCTTCTATAAAATCGATTAAAGTTCATCCAAATTGAATTTGAATCATTTCAAATCATCCCAGGAACAAATTAGACTCATCAATTCTTCTTATTGAATCCTAAATCCACATACCAGACTTAAAGTTGACCATTAACCGTGAAATTTGACTTTCTAAATTAGGTCATCTCAGATGAAATTAATGCCTTAATTAGCTTCTCTTTCACCTCAAGAATAGATTCAGACTCTCAGACGGAGGTTCCAACTAGGATTCCTAAGGTTCCAGGCCTGTCGCCTGAGATCCTAAGTGAGTTTGTTCGACAAAACAAACCAAGGTCAATCTTAGTGATTGATCTATTGGATTGGTCTCAGGGTATCCTTCTGATGCTTCTAGACCTTAAATTAAGCTTAATCCTAACCAATAGTCATCTCCAACTCTGCTGGAGTTGGAGAAGACAAAGGTCTAGAAGGAGCTCCATGTCTTAAAACCTCAAACAAATTGCTTCAGAATGATCAGTGATCCTCAAATACATGGTCTGAAGCTTCACATGAGGTTCTATGGGCTGAAGAGTATATTTTGATTCGCCAAAGCTCGTCGGAGCTCCGGTGAGTTCAGAAAAAGGCTAAAAATGTAGAAATGACATTAAATCATGCCATGGATGATCTGAAAATCTTCCTGAGGTCACAAGGAACCTTAGGAACACATTAATTTCTTCAATTAACAATTAAATTGAAAATTATGCTTTGAATTCATAGTGAACAGATTCTGAGTTTGATTGAGCTCAGGACCTATTTTCTCACTCAATTGAGTGAAGAAAACAAGTCAGAATGAAGTGGCGATGAAATTTAAGTGGTTAATTAACTATAGGAACTCCTCTTGAGCCGCCATTGACAGCGAGCTCAGGAGAGTAAATGAAATTAGGCATTTACTTATAAGTGACTATTATTTAAATTAAAGTGAAGATAGGGGCCCTTAAGTGATGGTTAAGTGATGGAGGGCCCCAGTGGAGGTAGATTAGGCTCAGCTACTTCCGCCATGGACAGCGGAAGTAGTTGGTGAAGGTGGTTTAGGTGAATAGCTGATCAAATCAGGGAATTAAGGTGTAGGAAATGTTCATGGGAGATTGAGGAAGGTGATTGATGTTTTAAAATGACAAAAGATTACTCCAGACAAGCTCAATGAGCTCACCGGAGCTGAAGAAGATGAATGGAAATCTGACATTACATCTATCTAATCTACCTAATTAACTACTCTAATTAATCTACTTACCTAACCTATTGTTACTTGGACGAAGGGGGCAGAAGATCTCCGTCGATGGTCCTTAACGGGGGAGGAAATCAGAGGGTCAGGGAGGAAGTCTGGCGGGTGTAGGGGAGTGAAGCAGAGGATCTCTAGCGTCAGAAGACTTGGCTGACATCGGCGGAGATCCAGAGCGAGCAAAGGTGGACGGAGAAAGACGGAGGAAGCGGAGGAAGGTCGCCAGATTTTGGAGAGAATAGCCTATCGGCTAGCTTAGTGGAAGAAGAGGGAAAGGAGCTAACTTGTTGAAATCGAGGGTGTGGAGGGATATTTATAGGTTGCGGCGGCTGAGAAGGAAGGTGTATCTGGACGGAGAAAAGTCTAGGAGTGGAGTAACTACTGGCGTCTTCTCCGACTCCGGTGTGGTTATCTTCAACCCTAAAATGGGATTGTAGCTTCATCCAGAGCGGTGGATGAAAAGGGGATGGTGAGCACAAGCTCTAGGAGTTTAGAGAGAAAGGAATGATGTCGAATACGTGGTGATCGGTGGGTGAAAGCACCTCCTATCGTCAGCCGTCGAGGAGGCTGAAGAAAGAAAGAGGAAGAAGAAGAAGTTTTTAGGAACTTATTTGTAACAAAAATTGAGGACCTAAGTGAAGAATAAGGACTCGATTGAAATAAAACATAAGGACTAAAATGTAAACTAAGGTTTTCAAGGTTTATTTTAATTTAAATCTTTTTCAACTTTTTATATATGATTATAAATAAGATAATTATTATATTTGGACCTTGAATTTACAATTTTGACCTTTTTAGCTTAATTTATTTAATTAAGTAAAGTTACTTAAGTTATTACATACTTAGGTACAAATAATACTTAAGTTAGTTAATACATTAATTAGATAAAATACTGATGATATTTCAAGTCCACTTATTAATTAATTATTGATAATATTAATTAGATAATAATATAACATTTTAAACTTATTTTAAGGTCCTTTACTATTTTATCACTTATTTAATAATTAACCCATATATTTATATATTCCTAGCTAATTAACTAGGAAGACTAGTTAATTAGAAGAGACCATGATGAGCTTCTCATCAGGAACACCTGCAATCGAATCCTCCCAACCCATGTCAAGATCAGGTGTGTCAATCTGCACATAGTTTGAATCAGATTCTATTTGGGTTGGGGGTCCACAACAACCTTGATTTTCAAATATGAGATTTGGGAGATCAATTTTTGTGTAAGTATATGGATATTTATGATTGATGGTCTGTTTCAATATATTTATCAAATTCTTTCATTTCTCAAGGTCATCTTGGTGCATCTCCCAAAGTAATGGATTTGTCATACATTGGAGATACTCGGCATTATGCAATCTCTCTAATTCAATGTATCTTGTCATGAGAATATTTTGGGTTGACCCATTTATCATTTGTGTCACTATTAGCTGGGCATGGTTCACAATGTGGGTTATTGTTTCTACCACATTAACCTAAATGTTCCTAGATGGATCTGAGGTTTTAAAATACTCATCATGATATTTAAGAGCAGCCTCAATCATCTTCTCTTTTATGGTCATTTGAGATTCAGGTTTCCTATAAATTCTTCCTAATTTGTCAGGTTGCATTTTCAAATCAGGTGGTAGATCAAGATGTCGAATTAAATTCAGGTTTAGATTGAAGTGATTGAATTAGATCAGAAATCCCCAAGAATATCAATTTTAATGAAGACCTCTAGGTTATCAACCTATGGACCTTTCTTGTGTATGTGCTCTAAAGAGTAGATGAGGGATTGGATGTGAATTGGACCCAATCAAGGCACCCAAAGATTTTTGGATGACTAAGGCTTGTTTCGAGGTGGATGATTCCTCTGAATTAGAAATTCACACACTCGAGAAGTACTTGGACATCTAGGAAGGTAGAGCCCTGCAAAGACCCTTACACTGTAGAGTGTCCCCACGAGTTATAGGATTTCCCCTACCCGACCTTCCTTGTCACTGTGGTTCCAAGTAGATCAGAATGTATGAATTAAGACCTTAAGTCTACTAATTTTAGTCGTAGTTTGTGCCTTGGATTTCACTTGATTAGAAGTTAATTCAACTTTCAACCTAATTTGGAGGTTGATTGGCCCACAAAGTAGACCAACTTCACCTAACCTGCCCTAAAAGATGAAGAATGAAATCTAGGTCAAGACCTAAAGATCACCCTGAATTGACTCTTAGGTTATTAGGTCCATAATTTTAAGGTTCAAGTGAATTTAGAGCTTGATTTTTGGGTTCTTCTAGTTAGATCTTTTCAAGCAAGGGTTTGGGTAGCACACAAATGTGGGATGGTCAATTTCCTTTAATTCAAGCAAGTGTGAACTAACACTTCAAAACCCTAGAGTAGAATCCTTAATTGGCTCTATTGCATGTCCAATTTAATTTCAAATGTAACACCTTGGACTTAAACAGGAAGTGCGTAATCCAAGATGATTAGAAATTAAGTGTAAATCCCTAATAGGTACAGGAAATTAGGGTAGGGATCTCTAAATAGAATCATCTTCAACTTCAATCAGATGCCAAATTAAGTTTGCAATCAGGAATCTTTTGCCTTTGAATGATAATTACTAAGAAAATAAGACAGGTGGTTCCTAATTGATTTATTTCCCTTTTTATATTCCCAAGATTAGGAGGTTGATTACGGAAGAAGAGAAGGTTTACCTGACCTAGGAGTGGTTGATTTGAGTGGAAGATCTCTTTGTGATGTACCTCGCAAAATAAAAAATAAAGCAAACATGACAAGTTAGTGCTCAGATAAATCAAGAAAGATAAGACTAATGGTGAATTACGCATTGCTCCCCGGCAACGACATCAAAATGTTGTTGGACAAAATGAGAGTTTTAAGATGCATTCATTATAGTACACTCCTAAATTGCACAACAAACATTTAAATTTATAAACTCAGATTCTAAAGGGTCCCAGGTCATTCGCAGGGGGCAAATGTGGAATTCACACATTGATGGGAACACCATCATGAGCCCTAACTATCTCATTTTTACATAAAAAAAAGAACAAAGTTCCTACATAACCAAATGAAGGGCCTAACTCAAGGAATAATCAGTCTGAGAGAAAAGTAAGAAACAAAGGGTAAAACTGTAATTTTACCGTTGCAGTGCAACAAAGGAATTTCTTAGGGGATAAACATCGGTCAAATGGTCTTAACAAGATAAAAAGTAGGTTGGTTCAATCAGAAAAGGCTTAATGTGAAATCTGGGAATTAAATGACTTCTTGTAATCCTAAAACAGACCCACTTAATCTAACAAGATTTTGGTCAAGATAAAATTCAAATAAACCCTCTAAAATTCATGTAAAAATATACTCTAGGGTTTAGAACCTTCAATTTAGCCTTTGGAACCTATTTTGACCTAAATAGGGGTCTTAGTCAAATATTTACCCTAAATTGGGTTTTTGTGTAAAATACCTGGTTAAACGTGGTCAAACCTAAAATCCAACTTCACCATTGGATTCCTTAGTTTCAAATTAGGTTTATACCAAAATTTGGACCTAAGGGGAGTTCACCTTGACCTACTTTGCAAAACAGTCCAACCCAATTACATTTATGCCCCTAGCTTTTGAAAACCCTTGCAGACACCCCCCTATCTTCCTCGTTGTTCTTTGCAATTAGGTTCCTCCGCCATTACAGTGGAGGAATCCTACTTCGACGAGGATTCGATGGGGTTATCTCGATTCCTCAGAGACTCCCTCTCAAATTTGAAAGGGAGATTCTCTGAGGAATTGCCATGCGTATGAACCCAATCATGAGCTCTAATTTCCACCCAATCTCTCATGCGAACGCATGAGAGATTTGGGTATCTCTCGACCTTCCAAGTCCAGCGAGGTTTTCGTGCTTGGAAGCTTGCCTTCTAAGCACAAGGCCCTCTACTTGCGACTATAAAAGAGACCCCAGATCCTCCCGTTCATTTCAAGCTTGTTTTGGCCTGAAAATACCCCAAACTTCCTCTCTTCCCCTCCGACCAAAAAGCCCAACAAGCTCCGGCGACTCCTCCCCCTTCTTCTCATCACTCTGCCACCATACCAGTGGCAGAGTTGCCTCCGCCTACTTCGTCCGCGTCGCGCCACACCTGTGCCCACGCCTATCTCCCTCTCACCGTCATCGCCTCTCTCTCTGGGTCTTCATCTCCGGCGACGACACATACGAGCCGTCCACCTCCTCTGCTCCCCCTTCGTCCATCACCTCGCAGATAAGTCCCCTTCCTCTACTCTTTCTTTTCCCCTTATCTATTTCTAATTTCACGCCCCAATAACCACATATCACGGTCACCTTCTCCACCTTCGGCAAACCATTGGCGAGGCGCTCCAGCCATTCCACATGACCACCCCCTTCGCCAACCCCCCTCAAAAGCATCACCTCATCCCATTGATCATTTTCCCCCTCTTCATTAATCGCCACACCCTCCACACACTTCCCCCGAACACACCCAACTCCACGGCCACAGAACGACCTAGGCATGCACGCCCAGGCCGTCCGCGACCCACGCCTCTGCAGACCTGGTGCTTGGCCCGACTACCCGCGCACTCCTCGCCTGCCACCACGTCGGTGGGCCTGGTCTCGGTCATGCTAGGCCGACTCGTTTACCCGAGAAGGCTCTGGGAGAGCGAGCCTAAGAGAGAAAAGAGAGAGAGTTCGCGTGGGAGGGTAGGGGTAGGTTTTGCTCTTGTAGGGAAAGGAAGAAGAAAGAGGAAGCTAAAGAAGAAGCTAAGGAAAAGAAGCTGAGGAGAAGGCACGACTGAAGAGAAGGCAAAGCTGAAAGAAGGAAGAAGAAGAGCTGAAGACAAGAGCATAAAAGGAGAAGGAAGCCTCAACAAAAAACCAAAGGAAGAAGAAGGAAGGCAGAAGTTTGAGAAGGCTCGGCTGAAGTCAGAAGCAAGGAAGGAGAAGAAAGAGGAAGAAGAAGAAAAGGCTAGAGACGAATCGGAAAATAAGAAGCATCAGAGAAGAAAGAAGAGCCAGAGAAAGCTTAAGACAGAAAAACAAGAAGAGAGATTGAAGAAACACTATCTGATTTTTACATCCACCTTTATATTTTTGAGCTTATATATACATTGAAATCATTTTTCTTACTTCATAATTTTGATTGATCATTACATTTTATAAAGTTGAAAAGTTGTATTCTTGGTTTTTTAAATCCCAATTTGCTCCCTGTGTTCGACCTCAGATTCATATTTTTTGAGTAATAAATTTTCATTTGTTTTCAAAGTGATTTTGGCTATACTACGACGCAATCATTTTAAACCTGATTTTGCTTTCGACAAACATTTTGGCGCCGTTGCTGGGATGGGAAATTTAGAAACCTTGATCACAGCTTCTGATTCAATACTAACTTGATCTATTTCTTCTGTTGTGATTGTTTCAGGGGAGGAAAAGAAGACAGCCGCACAACAACCACACTAGGGGTAGGTAATTTCTCATTAGCCCTCTCTCTTAATCCTCTCAATTCAGAAAAGGAAAAACAAAGAAAAAATCAATTTAGGGCTACTTGCTTTCCATATCTAGTTAATCCACCAAAGTTGCCTGATTTTAATTTCAATATATTTTGAATTGTGCATCTATTCAAGGTAACTAGGGCTAGCACCTTCTTGATTAAGCCCTAGATACCATCTTTGTGGCAACTAAATTGGACCAATTAGGGCCAACTTAAGGATTCCAATCTAAGGTTTTTTAGAGACACATCTTCTCTAAGCAAGAATCAAATTTTCAAAAAGAGGTGTGCCTAAGCCTTGATTGAAAAGACTTATCCAAGAGAAACCCTAAAAATCAGGCTCTTATGTTCACTTGAGCCCTAAAAGAAAGGACCTAAAGCTCTCAAAGGACAAATAGGTGAAGTTGACCCCTTGGGTCAACCAACCTTAAAATTAGGTCACTTTTTGCACTCAAAATATCTAAAGTTCAAGTGGAACCCTAAGCACCTTTGATCTTAATTAAAAGTGGTAAACTTAAGTGGTCAAGGCCCCCATTTTGGTCTACCTGAAATCTCAGTGACAAGAGAGGTCGGGTGGCGGAAACCCTGTAACTTGTGGGGACGCTCTACTATGTAAGGGTCTTTGCGGGACTCTCCCTCTCTGGTTGCCTAGGTATTTCTCAGGTGGACAGCTTTTCTGACCAAGGGGTATCATCTGCCCCGAACCTCTATTGTCATCCAAATTTTTGGGTGTCTCGATTGGGTCCAGCACATTCTAATCTCGTCTAATCCTTCAGTGTATGTTTGGTAGGAGGTCCTTGAGACCATCCTTTAGACCTCCTTTAGAAATCCACTCCTACTGAGGCCAAGCCTCGATGCTCGTGTTTGTGTAGCAACCCCACCACATAGACCTCTCCTTTGATTCATCAGAACCAAGTTCTCCTTCTTCCATCATGGCACAACCAATTAAAGAAGAGAACAACCTTGAACACCAACTTCAGCGCTTGAATGATCTATTCCAAAACTTTGTAAACCCGCCGCAACGTCCGATGATGCGAGATCACTATAATCCCACTGCGGTGGCGATCGAGCCTCGAGTCCAAATCCCAGCTGGAGGTCTTGATTCTGAACTCAAGCCCAACATGATTCATGCTATTCCAAAATTCCATGGGCTTAACTTCGAGGATCCATTCCAGCACATCAAACAACTCATACATCTGGCCCAGACCTTCGAGTCAGATGTACAAAATCAGGATATTCTACTCATGAAGATGTTTTCCTTCTCCCTCATGGACAAGGCTGCTCATTGGTATCAGACTCAAACACGTCCGATCAACACATGGGTTGAACTCCAATCTGAATTTTTGAAAAAGCTCTTTCCCGTTGGTCGGACGAATGCCTTGCGCCACCAGATCACTCACTTCACTCAACAATCAAGAGAACCTCTTCATGAGGCATGGGACCGATTCTTGGATCTCATGTGAAAGTGCCCCCATCACGGAGTTCCTAAATGGGAACAAGTCCAGTCTTTTTTCCAGAGACTCTGTGAAGACATTCGATTATTCGTCAATGCAACCTGCGGAGGAAACATCATAGGTCAGTACGAAGACACGGTGTGGGAGATTCTTGAGAATATGTGAGAGAACTCCATCAATAATGATTCCATGGGCTTATTCGACCGAACGAATGCCCGCGCATCGACGAATCCTAGGGGAGCACATGAGACGCAGGTCCTGTCCGCATTCGTCGACTTGGAACTAATGGCCAGTCTGCTGGACAAGGTCTTTATCATAGAGAAGAAGGTGGATGAGCTGACTCGGCATCTGCAACGAGCCACCTCTACGCAAAACTCGTTTGCATAGCCACCTCTTGCGAGGGAAACTGTGCAGAACATCTATCACCGATCTTCTCAAGGGATGGACCCGTATCCACCCCCATCTGACTCCAGGATTGGAGGGACCTCCGATCCAATCTATTCTAGTTGAGGGAACTCTGAACCCTCATACTCTGATTTTCCTGAGGTTCCTCAGACCTGCGAGGACCTCAACGCCATCCAAAATGACCCATTCTCCAGTACCTATAACCCTGGATGGTGGAATCATCCCAACTTCCTGTGGGCGGGAAATACTCAGAATCAAAGACCACCTTATCAACCCTGTCCACAACCCTGCCTCAGCCTCGGCCCAACCCCACCTATCAATCTACGCCAAACCAAGCAGATCAAATGACTCTTATCCTTCAAACTCTGGCTGACATTTAGAAAAAGAATGCAGCAATACAAAAATAGCATAAGGATGAGATCACAGAGGTTCGCAATCAACTCGCCCAGATGGGGAATTCCTGCCAACCTGGCACACTCCCTTTGCAACCTCTGCCGAATCCAAATATTGTGCCGACCCAGAGGCGCGTTATGAACCCAAATCCAGGCCACTCCCACATGATTTATCAAGCCCCTTCTGTTCCATCACCCGACGGGATTGAAGCTTCGACATCTTATGCGGGGTTTCAACAGCAGCCACCTATTTTACCAACCCCAAACCAAAACCAGGCAGGACTAAACCCGTAACAACTCGTAGTGGTAAAGCAACTCAAGACCCACCTTATCCAAACCACTCCAAGCCTGGTAGTAACCCAAGCCCTAGGATAGTTATCCAGGACACCCCTATCCCAAATCAAGAACTTGGACCTATTCTAGAGGAACCAACCAGGGTTCCATTTCCCGAGACTTTGACCAAAGGAAAAAGGATAACCAAACCCGTGGCTCCTGAGGATCTGGTTAAGCTCTTTGAACAGATCCATGTAAACATCCCCTTGATGGATGCAATCCGCTACGTACCGGCTTACGCACAATTTCTAAAAGGCGTGTGTACACTCAAGCGTAAGCCGCGAACCAAAAGTGGGAGTCCGATCGTACTGTCAGAGCAAGCCAACTCCGTAATCTTGAGCAAACTCCCACCTAAGGCTAAAGACCCAGGTACTCCCCTGATTTCATGTACTATTGGTGATACCCAATTCGATAGAGACTTATTAGATCTAGGTGCCTCCATTAACCTAATACCTACATCCGTCCTTGACCACCTTGAAGAATCTGAGCTTAAACCGACAGAGGTGATGTTGCAGTTAGCTGATCGATCCATCAAGTCACCTAAAGGAGTACTCGAGGATGTCATCGTTAGGGTACAGGATTTCTACCCGGTGGATTTTATAGTCTTGGATATGGATGCACCTGAAAACCCAAGGAATACACCGATTATACTAGGGAGAGCCAATATAAACTGCTAGGGCCAATATAAATTGCGAGGAGGGCCAAATAGAACTGAAATTTGGGAACCAAACATTGAAGATTGACATCTTTAAGGCCCAACATGAGATTAATTGCGGTGTTATAGAACAAATATGTGATATCAAAGCCGTGGTTGAGGAACTGTATATCGAGGACAACCTGATTATTCCCGATCAACCACTAGAAGATCAAAACCCACAAACAGAGGAGTCTGACCTCGATCTAGATACACCCATAACTCCTTCCCTTGCTCCTGACACACACCCTGACCTACCCATTGCTGTTGATAACCCCGTTCTGGAACTCAAGCCTCTTCCCGATCATCTGAAATACGTCTTTTTGGGTTCCAATCAGACGTTTCCTGTAATTATCAACTCCAGACTCACACCTGACCAGGAATCCCATCTGATTACTATTCTCTAGCAACATTGTAGAGCCATTGGATGGACTCTCAATGATTTGACTGGAATCAACCCCTCTTATTGCACACACTGAATCTACACTGAAGAGGGCACACGACCTTCGCGAGAAATGCAGAGACGTTGGAATCCTAATCTGCAGGAGTCATGAAAAAGGAGATCATTAAGTGGTTAGATGCAAGAATCATCTACCCGATCTCCGACAGTCGGTGGGTGAGTCCAATCCAGGTTGTGCCTGAGCAGGCAGGACTCACTATCATTACAATTGAAACTAGAGAAGTCATACCGACCTGTGTGGCTAACTCGTGGAGAGTCTGCATTGATTACAGAAGACTTAATTCCTCCACGAAAAAGGATCATTTCCCACTACCGTTTATTGATTAGATCCTTGACAAACTAGCAGGAAATAGGTTCTTCTACTTTCTAGACGGGTACTCCGGTTATAACTAAGTGGCAATTCATCCTGACGACCAAGAAAAGACCACCTTCACCTGCCCCTTCGGGATGTACGCATTCCGAAGGATGCCGTTCGGTCTCTGCAATGCACCCGTGACTTTTCAGCGGTGCATGCTTGCCATATTCTCTGATATGGTAGGTGATTATTTGGAAGTCTTCATGGATGACTTTTCAATTTCCGGAGCATCATTTGATGATTGCCTCCTGCACTTGGTCCAAATCCTCAGGTGGTGCAATGACGTGAATTTGGTTCTTTCCTGGGAAAAGAGCCATTTCATGGTTCCTGAAGGAATTGTCCTGGGACATCTGATTTTAGAGAAAGGCATCCAAGTCAATCAAGCCAAGGTGAACTTGATTTCCAAACTCCCTATGCCTAGCTCGATCAAGGACATCCGATCTTTTTTGGGGCATGTCGATTTTTACCGTCGATTTACCCCTGATTTTTCAAAAATCGCGTGCCCCCTAACCACTCTTCTCTCTAAGAATGTACCTTTTGAAATCTCCAAGGAATGCACTCACGCATTTGAAATTCTTCATGACTGAGTTACCCAAGCCCCGATCCTACAGTCCCCTGATTGGTCTCAACCCTTTGAGATCATGTGTGATGCATCTGATTTCACTATAGGAACGGTATTGGGGTAGAAAATTGATGGGAAAACTGTGGTCATTTACTACGCTAGTAAAACACTTGACGAAGCTCAGCATAACTACACAGTTACTGAGAAAGAGCTTCTAGCCGTAGTATTTTCCCTGGAAAAATTTAGATCTTATCTCTTGGATTCCCGTATTATCATCTACTTGGATCATACAGTTGTGAGACATCTCCTTGCAAAAAAGGACGTGAAACCTCGATTAATTTGCTGGATTTTGTTGTTGCAAGAATTTGACCTCGAGATTCGCGACAAAGCGGGAAAATAGAACGTGGTAGCTGATCACTTGTCCCGACTTCCTTCTAAGATCATCGACCCTTCCGGACCCATCACGGAACATTTTCCTGATGAGCACCTTTTGACTATCAATACAGGGCTTCCATGGTTTGCTGATATAGTAAACTACTTGTTATCACATCAGATCCCATCCGATTGGCCGAAGGCCAGGAAGGACAAATTGCTTTCCGATGCCATGTATTACTTCTGGGAAGACCTGTATCTTTTCCGCATCGGTGCTGATCAGATAATCCGACGATGTGTCATGGAAGCAGAAATCCAAGGTATCCTCTCTTTCTGCCTTGACCAGGCATGCAGTGGGCGTTTTTCAGGACTTAAAATTGCAGCGAAAGTCCTCCAGTGCGGCTTCTACTGGCCCACAATTTTTAAGGACGCGTACAATCACTGTAAGGCATGTACCCGTTGCCAGACCTTGGGCAACATGAGCCATCGAGATATGATGCCTTTACAGCCGATTCTGGTATGCGAAAATTTTGACATTTAGGGGATTGATTTTATGGGACCCTTCCCTGTCTCGGACAGCTTCGAGTACATTTTACTCGCTGTTGACTATGTGTCCAAATCGATCAAAGCCATTCCGACCTAAACCAATGATCATAAAGTTGTTATCAAATTCATTCATCAGAATATCTTCTCACGGTTTGGGATTCCACATGCTATAATTTCTGACGGAGGGACCCATTTCACAAACGCTTAGTTCAGGTCACTGATGACCAAATACGAGGTGTCGCACCGAATCTCTACTCCTTACCACCCCCAAACTAATGGTCTAGCTGAGCGATCAAACCGGGAGATTAAGAAAATCCTCCAGGTTACTGTTCGACTTGACAGGAAGGACTCGTCATCCCAGCTTCCGGAAGCCTTATGGGCTTATAGGACCGCCCACAAAACCCAATTAGGTATGTCTCCCTTCAGATTGGTGTACGGGAAGGCATGTCACCTCCCCGTCGTATTAGAGCATAAAGCCTATTTGGCAGTACGGAACTGCAACCTAGATCTTTCTAAGGTTGGAACCCATAGAAAGCTTCAAATGAGCGAGATTGATGAGTTACGCCACGACGCGTATGAGAACTCGCAAATTTACAAAGGGCGAGTTAAAGCCTTTCACGACAAGCACATATCTAGAAAGATCTTCAATCTTGGTCAAAAGGTCCTACTCTTCGATGCCAGACTTAAAACTATTCTCGGGAAAACTATGATCAAAATGGATCGGACCCTACCTGATCCGATGAATCTTTGGAAATGGAGCCATTGAGATCAGTCCACTCAGCCACGATTCTGAATCTTTCATCATGAATGGTCAGATACTCAAACCGTTCATTGACATGACCGATAAAAATTTGGCTGAGATATCCTTTTCCCTCCATTCTCCCTGAGCTCATTGCGCCCAGCCGATGGCATAAAACTCAGCGCTTAACGGGAGGCAACCCGTCATTCTTGAAAAACCTGAAACCTTTCTTGACATTCCTTTGCTGAATTCATATTGCACTTTAGGTTTCATCCATTAGAACAACCGACTCCACCTCAGGTACCCATACCCAAGTCTAGAAATCGTTCGCAACAGTCACCTCGACCCATTCGCCTACCCAAAACCTGTCTTAATGAATGAACTAAGCTGAATTTGAACCCACCTAATTTATAATGGGGACATTGCAAATCGTAGGCATGGGGGGTATGAAAGTGCAAAACTTCATGAAAACTCATCTCACAAGAAAAGGTTTCAACAAAAAAATCACATATCACAAAAAACACCAAAAAATGAAAAAAATCTTGAAAAAGAACAAAAAAAATTGAGGGGAGAGAAAATTTTTTGAGGCCATACAAACCATAAGGAGAAAATGAGGAGGAAAAGAGCAAAATGAGAAAAAAGGAGCACAAAATGAAAAAAAGAGAGATAGTCATTAGTAAGAGATTAAGGGATTAACGAAGTTCTTGACCACACCAAAGAAAAGAGAAAAATATAGGAAAAAGTTCTAATGAGACACAAAAAGAGATTGGTAGGAATGCTGATTTTAGGCCTTTTGGGCTAGACTCTTAGGCTTAAACATTTAGGTATCCGCTAAGATCTGGATAATCCTCAAGAGGTTGGGGAAAATGCGAAGCTTAAGTATTAGGTCTAAGGCTTAGGGAGTATTTAGCCTCGTTAACTGACCTTTGGTTTGTGAGACTCGGTAACCTAAGCACCCCAACCCACACACAGTCTGATTTAGTACGCATAATTATCAAAATCACGCAAAAGCGTTTAAATGTTCTGAAAAAGTTGCCTAGATTAGGAGCGGCTGATCAACACAAGTTGATTTAGATGAGTTCCCGACATGGAGTGGCGGGAAATTCCCCTTGAAAATGCGTAACAACTTATCGTCTCCTCAGTGCTTGTCTCCTTGGATATTTACATATCCTATTGGGGGCACGTAAGCACCCTGCTGGTTTAGATGCCATGGGCAGCATTATTACGAAATGTCGATTGCTAGGGTCTGGATTTAGCTACAGAACGTCATGGGCGTGATTATCTCAAAATCTCGAAAGCCAAGGTTCTGGGGGTTGCCTTAGGTGGTGCTATCACGAAGCATCGATTACTAGGGACCTTTGAGGATTGATGATGGGGACAAGGAATCCGATACAGACCATGTTGAGAAGCTAATCCGAAGCTAGAAATAAAAAGAAAAGAGAGAAAACTCTCCAAACAAATAAATCCTATGTCTCTCTCTTACAAAAAAATGTACTACAAACTGAACCGAGGCTAAAATATGTCTCAAGCACGGGTGCTTTAATCGCGGAGTTCAATGAACCTTAGGATAGTTCCTGTGGGCCTTAAAAACCTTCGCGAAGGATCGAGGCTAGAGCTGGTCAGGTCCGGATCTTGGTTGGTACTTGAGTACCTCTAGGCCTACTGTTGGCATTCTAACCTAATCAAATGGAAAAAGAAAAAGCACTCATCATAATGTGTGAAAGGAACTCATGGTCTAGAACAGAAGTTAAAACCTTAAAATTTTGCTAAGGGATTAGCAAAAGCTAGGCGTGGGGGTATGATGGGAACACCATCATGAACCCTAACTAGCTCATTTTGACCTAGAAAAAAGAACAAAAGCTCCTACATAACCAAATGAAGGACCTAACTCAAGGAATAATCAGTCTGAGAGAAAAGCAAGAAACAAAGGGTAAAATTACAATTTTACCATTGCAGTGCAACAACGAGATTTCTCAGGGGCTAAACATAGGTCAAATGGTCTTAACAAGATAAAAAGTGGGTTGGTTCAATTAGAAAAGGCTTAATGTGAAATCTAGGAATTAAATAACTTCTTGTAATACTAAAACAGACCCACTTAATCTAATAAGGTTCTGGTCAGGATGAAATTTAACTAAACCCTCTAAAATTCATGGAAAAAATAACCTCTAGGGTTAAAACCTTCAATTTGACCTTTGGAACCTATTTTGACCTAAATATGGGTCCTAGTCAAATATTTGCCATAAATTGGATTTTTATGTAAAATGCCCATTCAAACGTGGTCAAACCTAAAATCCAACTTCACCATTGGATTCGTTAGGTCCAAATTAGGTTTATACCAAAATTTGGACCTAAGGAGAGTTCACCTTGATCTACTTTGCAAAACAGTCCAACCCAATTACATTTATGCCCCTAGCTTTTGAAAACCCTTGCAGACACCCCCTAGCTTCCTCGTTGTTTTTTGCAATTAGGTCCCTCTACCATTACAGTGGAGGAATCCTACTTCGGCGAGGATTCGAGGGGGATATCTCCTTGATTCCTTAGAGACTCCCTCCCAAATTTGAAAGGGAGATTCTCTGAGGAATTCCCGTGCGTATGAACCCAATCATGAGCTCTGATTTCTACCCAATCTCTCATGCGAACACATGAGAGATTTGGGTATCTCTTGACCTTCCAAGTCCAGCGAGGTTGCCGTGCTTGGAAGCTTGCCTTCCAAGCACAAGGCCCTCTGCCTGCGACTATAAAAGAGACCCTAGATCCTCCCGTTCATTTCAAGCTTGCTTTGGCTTGAGAATACCCCAAACTTCCTCTCTTCCTTTCCGGCCAAAAAGCCCAACAAGCTCTAGTGACTCCTCCCCCTTCTTCTCGTCGCTTTGCCACCATACCAGTGGTAGAGTTGCCTCTGCCTCCTTCGTCCACGTCGCGCCACACCTGCGTCCGCGCCTATCTCCCTCTCGTCGTCGCCGCCTCTCTCTCTGGGTCTTTGTCTCCGACGACGGCACATACGAGTCATTTTCCTCCTCTGCTCCCCCTTCGTCCATCACCTCGCAGATAAGTCTCCTTCCTCTACTCTTTCATTTCCCCTTATCTATTTCTAATTTCACACCCCGACAACCACATATCACGGTCACCTTCTCCACCTCCAGCAGACCACCGGTGAGGCGCTCCAGCCATTCCACATGACCACCCACCTCGCCAACCCCCCTCAAAAGCATCACCTCATCCCATTGATCATTTTCGCCCTCTCCATTAACCGCCACACCCTCCACACACTTCCCCCGAACACACCTAACTCCACGGCCACAAAACGACCTAGGCACGCACGCTCAGGTCATCTCGCACCACGCCAACACCCAGGCTACCTACGCTGTCACGTCGAAGCCTTCTGAGTGATCTGACAAGGCCGTGTGGCCATTTTCGTTGAGACAGGTATAGGTGTCCTACCTGCCATTAAAGTGAGCTTGAAGGAGCTTGCTAGCTTCACAGCAGGCTCCAGGCTTCAGGAATCAAGGTCCCAGATGTGTGGTTTCCCTTTGCGAACAACTTACGCCCAACAATTGGAGGCCAAAGCACCTGCAGCCTCTGTGATTGAGTGAAGACCTACTGTGGGTGCGCGCGAGAAGCGGGTGGGACATTTAGTCCCACCTCGGAAGTCTATGAGTGGGAGAAGCGGAATAAATTGTAAAAGTGCCAGGGGCTTAGCGCCTCTTGACACGGGGTGAGGTCCCACTCGCCCACAACGCCTCGCTCGCGACCCACGCCTCCGTGGACCTGGTGCTCGGCCCGACTACCCGTGCACTCCTCGCCCACCACCTATGCCGGTGGGCCTGGTCTTGGGCGCGCTGGCCCGACTCGTTTACCTGAGAAGGCTCTGGGAGAGCGAGCCTAAGAGAGAAAAGAGAGAGAGTTCGCGTGGGAGGGTAGGGGTAGGTTTTGCTCTTGGAGGGAAAGGAAGAAGAAAGAGGAAGCTAAAGAAGAAGCTAAGGAAAAGAAGCTGAGGAGAAGGCACGGCTGAAGAGAAGGCAATGCTGAAAGAAGGAAGAAGAAGAGCTGAAGACCAGAGCATAAAAGGAGAAGGAAGCCTCAGCAGAAAGCCAAAGGAAGAAGAAGGAAGGCAGAAGTTTGAGAAGGCTCGGTTGAAGTCAGAAGCAAGGAAGGAGAAGAAAGAGGAGGAAGAAGAAAAGGCCAGAGACAAATCAGAAAATAAGAAGCATCAGAGAAGAAAGAAGAAGAGCCAGAGAAAGCTCAAGACAGAAAAACAAGAAGAGAGATTGAAGAAACACTATCTAATTTTTACATCCATCTTTATATTTTTGAGCTTCTATATACATTGAGATCATTTTTCTTGCTTCATAATTTTGATTGGTCATTACATTTTGTAAAGTTGAAAAGTTGTATTCTTGCTTTTTAAATTCCAATTTGTTCCCTGTGTTCGACCTCAGATTCATATTTTTCGAGTAATAAACTTTCATTTGTTTTCAAAGTGATTTTGGCTATACTACGACGCAATCATTTTAAACCCGATTTTGCTTTCGACAAACACACATTAATCTTCATTTAAAATTGATGAGCACAATCAATTGATCACATTAATAGATATTCAATAAATGAAGTTGATTAGATTGATAGTCAATGTAATCTAATATCTAAGGGGATCATGGAATCAAAAAGGAAAGAGAATAAAAACAATGGTGATTTAAATCACCACTTATTCTCTTTAATTAAGCATGAATTCAATTACTCAAATTATTCAACAGTAATTCTCAATCAGAATTCAATGTTAACTTAGGTACTCAAATAACTCAACAGTCTAGCATCAACCTCTCTTAGACATTGGGAATACAGCATCAGACGACTTAAGTGTCAACAGAACACAATGCCTCACAGAAGGCACATAAGAACAAGGCTCTCTCTCAAGAGCCTTCTTCTTCTTCTTCAAAGCCTTCTCAAGCCTTTCCTTTAGAGGCTAAGTGTCGAGCCTCTCCCTCTCTTCAGCACAGGGGCACAAGGATAGCACAGTAAAACCCACCCCCATCTCTCAGAAATCCCTCCTTGCCTCTCTTCACTCTCACAGACCCGGTGTAATTGGGTCATATAGTCGGGTTATCGGGTCATGAATAGGGACTAGGACTGCAGGCGTGTGTCGCAGGCGAGGTGTGCGTAGGCGAGTGAGCGGGTGTAAGTGAAGAGGGGACCTAACCCCGTGTGCTTGGGAGAAGAAGAGGCACAAAATCAATTTAAGTGCTGCTGGGGGCTTCTCATCCACCGATGTGGGACTTTCCCACCTCCTCTTTTCCACACGCGTAGCAGCAGGTGTTCCTTCCAAAATTGATGCAGTTACTGGTCCTTTTGCATTCAATTGCAATTACTTTTGAAGTAATAGATGAAGTCCGTAGCATTAGGAGTTGGGAGTGGCGATGATAGTGATCAGAGCACTACTAGTAGGGGCGGAGACGGTCGGCGAATGTAGCAGCTCCGATGAAGATACCTGCAAGCATGACTACGGGCTAAAAGCCCTGGTTAAAAAACTCAAAAGCTTCTTGGAAGCATGACGAAGGTGGTGGTGTTGTCTGTGTGTAGTGGGAGTGAGTGTGGTAGTCAAGAGACGTCGAGGAAGGTGATCGGATGTGGGTTTGTTCGGTGGAGCTTTGGAGTGGGTGGAACGGGAAATAGGAAGAGGGGTTTTGATGGTGGTGTGCTGGCGGAGGTTTTGGAGGTGATCGCGTGGAGTTTGGCGGCCTGTGGCGTGTGTGTGGCTTCGCTAGAGCTTGGCCAGAGTGAAATAAGATAATGGGGGAAAGGGTGTGTCGTGGGTTGCACCTAAGATCTAAAGAGAGAGAAGTGAAGTAGAGAGGGAGAGGAGGAAAGGAAACCTAAATTAGAGATGAAAGGGGTAGGGATTGCACTGGCTTTGATTGGTTGGTTGGGAGAAGATGAATTCTTCGGGTGAGGGAGATGGCGAGGAAGACGAGGTTTGGGAAGCCCTTGTTGTAGCTGTCATGGAGCGGAGGAAGGTGAGGAAGAAGGACCTGCTTCCTATGGTACGTTGCAGTAGGCGAAGAGGCTGGAGAGAGAAGGTCGCTGAAGCTGTGGTGGAGGTGGCCAGAGAGGGAAGAAGTTGAAGATTTGTGGCCTAAACCGAGCTACGGAACATGGTTTGAGAATCTGGAGCTTTTATAGAGCTCTAGATCAGGAAACAAGCCTAATTGGACTGCTTATGAATCAAGAAGAACCCACTGATCTTGTGAGTTCACTAAGGAAAACAGGGATGATTTGGGAACCCAAATTGGTCCCAATCAATTCTTCATGGTGTGAACATCAATCCCACCAAATTTGGTGGGATTTGATGATGATTTGAATAGATTTAGGCGAGTTCAAAGCCAGCTTGGAGGTCGGTTGACCTCCAATGGTGACAGGGGTTGATCTGTGAAGAAGATAACAAACCTAGGGGCTATTTGTAAAGAAATTCAAAAGTTAGGGGTTTGTATGTGAAGAATAGAGTTTTAAAGGACTAGAATGCAAAATAGGTCAAGATGAACTCTGATTGGGCCCAAATTTTGGTACAAACCTAATTTGGATTCAAGGAATGTAGTGGTGAAGTTGTATTGAGTTTTGACCAAGTTTGATTGGAAATTTTACGTAAAAATCTAAATTAGGGCATAATTGTGTTTGTGATTATTTAAGGTGAAAATAGGTTCCAAAGGTTAAATCAAGGATACCAAACCTCATGGAATATTTTTTTATGAATTTTAGAAGGTTTAGATGAGTTTTATCTTGAATAGAACCTCAATAATTTAAGCAGATCTGAAATTAGGATTTTGGGTGTTATATTGATTCTCGAAACGCGTGAAACCCCATTTCTGTTTGCATGGACCTACTTATTAGACTTTAATGCTTATTTTGACCTTTATTTCACCCCTAGCAAACCCCTTGGTTATTCTATGTTCATGATATGTCATTAAAATTACAGAATTAACCGTAGTTTCCTATTCTCTTCTTAAAATAGCCTAAAGTGGAGTTATAACTCTCAGATGATTATGTAGGAGCATTTATCTTTTAAACCTGACTAAAAGTGGCCAGTTAGGGCCTATGATGGTATTCCCATTAGAAGAGGACATCTAATTTTTGTAGTTTAGACATATGGTCTAATGGTCAAACATCTCCTGTTTAAAGAAAACTTTAAGTTAAACATTAAATGTCTAATCTTTGTGAACTTTGGAGATGTTGGGTCATTAAGTAGATAAGAGACATTTGGGAAGTAGACTTGATGTCTTAACAAATTTTGATAAGAACTCAAGGGAGTCATGAATTTGAATGTGAGATATCATAAATTGAGTATCAATTAGGCACGGATAATTAATGGACAGAAATGTTAGTGCAAAGCACTAAATTGACTAAATTTTGATGTTAACAAAATAAGGTATATTGATCTAACTTTGTATTTCAAAGCTAAACTTGAAGATCAAGGTATAAAGACACATATTCATTGATGGAGCAAAAGGAGGCAATAACTTAGTAGCTCAAGGAAGCTCAAGAAAGATTAAAGTGTCTTCATCAAGTCAAAAGGAGCTTCATGTACTCTTTTTATTTTTTTCTAGAAGCTTGTACAAGAGCTAATGTAGTACACTTAAACACCTGGCACTTTTCTAGAAAAATACTTAGAAATTTGAACTAAATTCAATTATTTTTAAAATTAATTGATAAGAGACATTTTTGCATCATCTAGAAGGTTAGTTACGAGTTTGAAATAACGACCTTTCGAAAAGACACTTCTTTCAAATTTTCCAGCATTCAAAATAGAGAATCAATCAATTGAAAAAATGATTAATTGATTAATTTCATATATGAACACAATCTCTAAGAACTGGAAGTGAAAAATTAATCAATTGAATCTAAAAATTAATCGATTAGAAACCCATCAGGACTCTCCTAGAATTGGATTAATCAATTAAGAAAAATTGGTTAATTGATTAATTTTGGTTTTCATGCTCTGGTCTAAACTAAGTTGTGCAAAAATTAATCAATTAATTATTTCTTCATTAGTTGATTTAATAACAGTGCATTAATCGGTTGATACGAGTGTTAATCAATTAATTTTAGGAATTTCAAATTGAATTGCATCTTTTCAAAAGTGCATGATTGTATAGTAATCATAGGACCTAAGTTACCTTAATTAAGTTAGATTTTAGCTTAACTTAGGAACGATGCATGCATGAGCATAATAATTTGCATTATAGTTAATTTTTTAACTTTATAGATTATAATGCTATTTTATGCTTTAAATGAGAGACAATATTGATTGTAGATGATTCATGATCGCAGATGATAGATTAGACCATACGGATCTAATCAGGACGACAACGGGAGTCCAACGCTTCTGGAATCATCGCACAACCTACTTGTTTGAGACTTAAATTCAATCATTTAGCACTATCTACTCTTAGGGTTTCACATTAAGTTAGAGCACACTTGCATTTCCATACTTAAAGGAAATCTATTAAACAATTGGGACTTGCAAAACCTCTTGTGTGCCTCAACAGAACCATTGTTTGAAGATATTTACTCAAGTGAACCCTGAAATTCACTAATACAAGCATTTGAACTTTAAAAGCAACCACATCAACTAAGCTTGTGTTGTGAACTCCTTGATTGAGCACTTCACTTCTTGAAATCAATTTTAAGGGCAACACCCCCCTAAGGCCCATCATATTCCAAAAGCACCTTAAATCTAAGCCTAAAATTGTGTAGACATGCCCTAGGTAGGACTAATTTTCTTGTTGACTTGAAATTAGATTGGGCTAAGGTCAAGGCCTTATCTACTTGGACCCACTAGTGACAAGAAAGATTGGTGCGGTAATCGCGTTTAGTAAATTTGAGTAATTATTCTATGTATTAGACTTATAATTGGTGATTCAAATCACCATTATTTTGTCTAAAATTGTTTTTACTCTTCATATACTCATATGCTCTACATTGCAAATTAGTTTTTGAGTAATATTTTGTGTTCAAATTACATTAATTATTAAGTTTAGTGTGTGAATTCCATTTACTTCCTGTGTTCGACCTCAGAACTTTTTCGAGTAATAAAAATTGTATTTGTTTCAAAGCGATTTCGACTATATTGCAACGCGATTATTTTAAAATCGATTTCGCCTTGCAAACACCTATGGCCTATAAAAGAACCTAGGACACCTGCCTTACCTCCTTAGCAAGGTTTGGGGCCAAAAGCCTCTTCCTAACCCTATACCATCGGCCCCTCTCCGACCAAGCTTCGGCGGTCCTCCTTCCTCGTCTTCCTAGGGGCATCCAACGACCAAATTGGCCCGCCCATCCTCTTCCACATCTTCCTCTGTGCCTCGCCTGTCAAAGCGAGGGTCGTCCTTTCCCTTTCCTCGCCACCGTCCCCCTCAAGAGGCTTCATCTTCTCCATCGCCGGCCTGCCAAAATCAACGCGAATCCTACCCCCCTTCATCCAATTAGGTTAGGTAGTTAGGTTAATTAGATCTTTAGGTTAATTTCTCCCACTCAAAATCCAAAAACATCCCTCAACACCGACGTTCGCCCTTCATCGTTCCCATCTCCGGTCGCCCTCCGACAAGGTCTTCCACACTCTCTGCAACTCCAAATACCTCGCCACCTATGCAAAAACCTTCTCCTTGACCATCCACATAAAACCCCTCTTCTTATTCGCCATTCCACCCTCTCACGACTGCCCCCGAACAACCCATCCTTCACTCACTTTTTACGCCACCGACCAACCACCTCAAGCCCTAATTCTCCACACAAACACCATGATCACCTTCTCCATCACCTAACGATCCTTCTGAAGTGTTTTAATGTGGCTGAGAGGCCGTTCTCGTGATTTTAGGTATCTTGTCGTTCTCCGCCGCTGTCGTCGTCAACGCCGATGTGTTCTTCGAGTTCAAGGTCATCTCGCCCCAGGTCGCATATCCAGGTGGTGCAGAATCAGTCTAGGAACTTGCTCAAGTGGTCAATTGAAGACCACATCACCTGCTCTTGCTCCAATTGAGGACACATCTTCAGCTACAAGTGCTCACAAGAAGAGGCTTGTGGGATAGTCCCACATCGTGAGGACAAGAGTGCATGACAGCACATAAGTTGAATTTCTGTTCAGGACTTACTGCCTCAGTACACCGGGGGTGAGGTCCCCTTCACCCTTCACATGCCCGATCGACCTAAGCTCTCTCACTCCTCGACTGCGACACCCACACATGCAGTCTTGGACCCGGTTACGTGACCCAAATACCCAATTAACCCGGCTATCTGAGGGAAGGAAAGAGAGTGGAGGAGGGGTGGGTTTTGCTTCTGAAGGATTTGAGCAACACTTAGTCGCTGAGAAGAGAAAAGAAGAGGCCATGCTTGAAGGAGAAAACTAAAGAAGAAAGAAGAATCAAGGCAGAAGAGAAAGGAAGAAGAAGAAGAAGAAGAAGAAGAAGAAGAGAGCAACATAAGAAGAAGATCAGAGGAACAGCACTGTAGCAAGCGACATTTAAGTCGTTTGACTTAATATTCAGACGTCTGATCACTGTTTATTTATTTAACATGATTGATATTGTAGGTTCCCTACTTGGAGGGGTGAGATCAGTGTGACGTAAAAAATGCGTAAATGAAATATAAAGCAATCTCAAAAAGACAATCACACAATGTACACAAAAGTTTTTAGGTGGAAACTCAAACCGGGTGAAAACCACCACCTAACCCTCTCGAGTTAGTATTTTCCGATCAACCTAGTTGATCAAATCCACTAAACGAATCACTTTAAAACGAGGGTGATTCAACCTCAGTACAACCACGCTACAAGTACGAGGGTAGCGTTCCTCAACCCCTTCTCTCCACGAGAAGGATTTTGTCCCACGAAGGAGACGGGAATTCGCAAAGCGAATACCCAACCAAAAGACCAAGGTAAAATAAACAACAAACCTATAGAGCCAACAAAGTAATAAACCTAAGCTTCTATAGGATTTAGGAAACTTCCCTTTGCAAGGAGTGTGTCGACGATGACGCGGTGCGTGAGCCACGCGACGGCGCAACTTCGCTCTCGTGAACTACGGCGGGAGAGCGGGTGCGCAACAGCTTGATGCTCTCAAGAGAATGGTGCTTGAGCTTGGAGAGCAAGAGCTAGCTAGGACACAAGAGAGTGGAAAGTGTAATACAAATTGTTTCTTGTGTATCTTGGTCTCTCTAGGTGTATATCTTGTGTGTTTTTGTGTTGCAAAGGCTCCCCTCTATTTATAGAGGCCTTAGGAAGGCTTTGGAAGGCTTGGAAAAGCTTCCATAGCCGTTGGGTGCAAAGCCCAAGAGAATCAGGCCGAAATCAGGATAATGATTACATTTGACAGGGTTATCAGACGTCTAACTCTGGCATCAGACGTCTGGAAGGCCACTTTAAGACATCTGATTTAAAGATTAGACGTCTAATTCTATGCGGGTTTCCTCCTGACTTGAATCAAATCTAAACAGGGTTCTTACGCAAGTCCATCAGACAACATACAGGACGTCTGGCACTATGTCTGGACGTCTGGAAACCTACTTTTACTGTGGGAATTGATTTCCAAACGTTGCAACGGCTAGAAAATCTCTGAGAAGAGATTTTGGGTCAGCCGAGGCAAAACGGTCATTTATCAAACGTCTGGACAGTCCTATGGACGTCTGATAAGGCTCTAACGGTCATATCTGGAGTGTTTGCGAAGCCAGCCAATGGTCCACTAATTGGACGTCTGGCAAAGTCATCAGACGTCTCCTAAGACGTCTGGTATAAGGTCTGGACGTCTGATTTCATCAGACAGAACTAACTATGTCCAGCCTAACAGTTATCAGATGTCTGAAACAACAGTCAGACGTCTTAAAATACATTATCAGACGTCTGATTTGGGAATTAGACGTCTGGAAAGTCTGTTTGAACCCTATATTGGTTTTCTAAGTATTCTACAGAAAAACCTAAGTATCCTAGGGTTGTGCCGGTGTTCCTAGGACTACTGTTAGGGTTCTTTGAGGCTCTTTAACATGAAATATCTAAGGAAATAAAGAGCAACAAAAGAAACGAAAAATACAACAAGTACAAAAGAAGGAAATCTATCCTATTCTTCATTTCCTTCCATCTTCAATCTTTCGCTCCACGCGAACCTCCTCTGTTTTCCGTCAAGCTCCTCCAATCCGTCCTGGATGCGAGCTCGAACTCCGTCTAAACACGTCCACATTTGCAATTGACCTGAAATCTAGGACTCAAATTGCAAATGTTAAATAACACGTGTTTTGTTATCATCAAAACAAATGATCGTGGTGCTCTAGCACCAACAGATATGTGCTTAGGCTAATAATTAGTGATCTAAATCACCATTATTTTGTCTTAGATATCTTTTTATCCTCTTTAACTCTTGAAATACATTGAGCATCATTGAATATCTAATATGACAGATTAATATTCATTGAATATCATTATGCTTATTTCTATACTCATTTATATAAAGATTAGCACGTGAGTTCCTATTTTCTCCCTATGTTTGACCTCGAACATCATTTAGATATTCGAGTTATAAATATTATCTTTTGAGAGATCGATTGAGGATTTTGCACTACAACGATCATAATAAAATCTTAATCCTCTCTAGATCCCCATTCAATAGCTACAACTAACCTTAGGTGACAAGAATGAAGTCCTCTCTTCTAAGCTCACCCTAGGCAAGTTTGCCTAGGGGAATTAGAAGAGGGGAGTGTGTGCACTACAACTATAAAAACAACATGAAAGAACACACTAACTGCAACATGAAAATTGGAAGGCGAAATAATTTTTGTATTATTAGTAGAGTCAAATATAGGTAGAGGAATGCTTCTATAAGAACATTACGGTGGAAGGGTTAAACTACTAGCTAACAAAAAAAATAGAGTGGAAGATAAAGAAGAAGGGTTGATTCTGATGGAAGATCCAAGTGGCTCTTGCTCCAAATGTTGTTACCCCACACTTGAAAAGAAATCTTCTTCTCTTCCTTTTTCAAGTGGCCTTCCTTCAAGCTCTCCTCCAAGGTGGGTGTCAACCACCTTGTTGGCTCCTTCTTTGCCTGGTCGTCCCCTCTTGATGAAGGTGACCTCCTCCTTGGCGTGGCTAAGGGAGATGAGGGAGAGAAAGAAGGCACCAAGGGGGCGAGTAGGTTGCCCCCTTGATCTTCTTCTCTCCTTCTACCTCCTTGGCGTGGAGATAGGGTGGAATATTGATGGACCTAACTAAGGGAGAAGACGGTGTTGTAGTGGTGATTATGGTGGGTATATATAGAGGTAGAGAGGGGGTTAGTTGGCATGGACATGTGGATGGCTAGGATTAGGTTTGGTGGGTGGTTAAGGGGTGGTTATGGAGATCTAGGGTGTAGGATGGATGGAGCCGAGTGAAGGGGCTTTATGGGTGATGGTTGTAGGTGGTTATGGCCATGGAAGGGCACTTAGAGTTGGCGCCAACCATGGAGGGGTGCCATGGTTTGGTGCCACCTAAGGGGGTTTCTAGAAGGTGGGTATGTGGATGGTGGAGATGGGTTGTAGGGGTAGGTGTAGGATGGTGATGAAGAGTGTTTTGGAGGGAAAAGTGGCGCCAAAATGTGGTGCCCTTTGGTGGTGGTTGAGGGTGAAAAGGTGGCTTGGGTTGGAGCCAAGTTGAGGTGGAGTAGGGTACCTTAGGTGGAAGCTTAGGTAGTCTAAAGTAGGTGGACTAGTTGGATGGGAATTAGGGTTAGGTAGGGTTGCCAAGGAGATGCCTAGCTAAGTAAAGCTAGCTTAGCTAGCTTAGCTAGTAGGGAGTAGGGTTGGAGGCATTTGGAGCTAGGGTTTTAGGGGAGAAGAGCTGGGGGTAGCTAGAAGGAGCTGCACTGGAGCTGATGTCTGTTGAAGGGAGCTGAAGTAGAGCTCAGTAGCTAGATTAGCAAGCTAGTTCTTTACTAGTTGCTAAGCCAAGCTAATCTGAGCTAGATTCTTCTGATTTGAGCTGAGGTGAGCTGGGTCTGGTCTTCCCGGAGATTACCAGGCTAGCTGGAGTAGCTAGCTTAGGTCAAGTAGCTTAGCTCAACTAAGTTGAGCTGAGATAAGTCTCTGGGAGTTGGACTTGAGCTGGCTTGAGCTGGTTAAGGTCATCTTCAGCTGACCAGGTCTAGCTAGTTGATAGTAGTAGCTATTCCTAGTTAGGTTGAACTTCCAGTGAACTCTTCTGAGCTGGAAGAGCTAGAATGGAGCTGGGATCAACTATCTTTAGCTAGTTTGAGCTGCCATCTAGCTGAGGTGAGCTGAATGGAGCTAAGGTGAACTAGCTAGAGCTACCATTAAGCTGAGATGAGCTGAATGGAGTTAAGGGTGAGTTGATCCAACTAGAAGGAGCTGTGATCTAGCTGGAATGAGCTGGATCTAGCTAGGATTCAGCTAAAATGAGTTGGATCAAGCTGGGATCCAGCTGATAGGGGCTTCTTCTTCATCTTCTACCTTCCTGAGTGCCAAGATGTGTGGGATTTGACATTCTACCTAATCCTGACACTTAGATAAATGCATAAAAAATACATTAAAATGCAATGTATGACTATCCTAGGTAAATGCCTAAATACAATCCAAAAACCCATTTGCGAAGTTAAAATCCTAAGAGCCATGTTAGTTTTAGGGCATAAGAATGATGATAAACTAGCGTTTATCAACGACTTTTCAATATTTGGGGATTCTTTTGAGGAATGTCTGAGCAACTTGGAAGAGATTTTGAAGAGGTGCATTGAAGTGAACCTTGTCTTGAGTTGGGAGAAGAGTCATTTTATGGTTCATGAAGGGATTGTGCTTGGGCATAATGTTTCTAAGAGGGGCTTGGAAGTCAATCGAACTAAAATTGATTTAATCTCTAATCTACCACCTCTTAGTTTGGTTAGACAAGTTAGATCATTTTTAGGGCATGTTGGATTCTATAGAAGATTTATTAAGGATTTCTCAAAAATCTCAAGGCCACTGATCAATCTCTTATCCAAGGATAATGCTTTTGATTTTAATGATGATTGCATCCAATCCTACAAGACTCTAAAGGAATCTATGACTAAGGCCCTAATCTTGTAGCCACTTGGCTGGTCCAATCCTTTTGAAATCATGTGTGATACATTTGATTATGCTATTAGTGTCGTCCTTGGACAGAAAGTTGATAAGAAACCTGTGGTCATTTACTATGCTAGTAAAACCCTGAATGATGCTCAAAGGAATTATACAACTATAGAGAAAGAGTTGCTAACAGTAGTATTTGGATTAGAAAAGTTTAGATCTTACATAATTGGATCCCATGTGGTTGTTTATATTGATCACACAGCTTTATGACACTTGTTACTAAAAAGAGATGCTAAACTTAGGTTAATCAGATGGATTTTACTTTTATAAGAGTTTAACCTAGAAATCAAAGACAAGATCGGTGCTCAAAATGTTGTGGCTGACCACCTATCCAGGCTAACCTTGGATAATCTTGGCCTTGTTCCTCCAATCAGAAATCAATTTCCAGATGAACAAATCTTAGCCATTGGTCGTAAAGGACTCCCTTGGTTTGCTAATTTGGCTAATTATTTAGATACATGAAAGATACCTAATGATTGGACTAAACAACAGAAACTTAGATTTCTTTTTGAAGCTAAGTATTATTTTTGGGAAGATCCTTTATTCAGGCTATATGCAGATCAGATTATTAGAAAATGTGTGCCTAAATCTAAGTTCAACTGTCTTAACCATTTTTCATGCTATGGCTTGTGGAGGACATTTTTCTAGAAAGAAAGTAGCTGCAAAAGTGTTGCAGTGTGGATTTATTGGCCAACTTTATTTAAGGATTCCCATGATTTTTGTAAAGGTTGCACAAGAAGTCAATCATTGGGAAATATGACAAGAATAGACATGATGGACATGATGCCCCTACAGCTGATCCTTATAATTGAGATTTTTAAGGTCTAAGGCACAGACTTTATGGGTCCCTTCACAATATCTCATGGATTTGAATATATATTACTTGCTGTGGATTATGTTTTAAATGGATTGAGGCATCCCAATAAGATTAATTGACCTTAAGACAGTAATCAATTTTGTGAAAAAAAATTTCTTCTCAAGATTTGGGATGCTTTGAGCTATGATTAGTGATGGTGAGACTCATTTTACTAATGCCCAATTTAGAGCCTTATTAAGAAAGTACGAGGTGCAACACAAGATTGGTACACCTTATCACCCCTAGACTAATGGGAAAACTGAGGTCTCTAATCGGGAAATAAAGAATATATTGCAGAAAACTGTTAGACCTGATAAAAAGGATTGGTGCTTGAGATTAGATGATGCATTATGGGCTTACAGGATCGCCTACATGACCTCGATTGGTATGTCTCCTTGTAGGATGGTTTATGGAAAATGTTGTCATCTTGTTGAGTTGGAACATAAAGTCTACTGGGCTATAAGAAAGTGTAATATGGATTTGGAAAAGGTAGGACAACA
Source organism: Thalassia testudinum (assembly GCA_037157565.1). Lineage (NCBI taxonomy): Eukaryota > Viridiplantae > Streptophyta > Magnoliopsida > Alismatales > Hydrocharitaceae > Thalassia > Thalassia testudinum. The sequence goes on along the minus strand of JAZHRO010000018.1, from coordinate 5,732,049 downwards.
GAGGAAACTCCAACTCAATGAACTAGACTTATATTTCTATATTTATTAACATTAATTATGCCTAAATAATGCTAGTCTGAAGGTGAATTAGGTCACAAAAGATTTTGTTAGGCTAGATTAGTCATTTAGCTATATTTTGTAAATATTTCATTCTTTTAGGTTTTTATGCAATTTTTCCGTTATCTATATTTGGTACCTTGATGTCCTTGTTTGAATATGTGTAGGCACTAAGTTTGGAGCAAATTGGAGACTTATAGATTGGAGAATTGAAGTTGAACTCACTTATCCAAGGAGGTTAAGCTAATTAAACCTTAGCCTATTTAACCATAGACCTAACCCAATTAGGAATCCAATCTTTCCTAACCCTAGGCCAGGACACCTAGTCTATTTCCCAACCTAGTATGGCCAGCCATGAGCCTATTTGAAGACCTATTAATAGCCGGCCATGTTGGTTCTCTAAACCCAATGAAAACCCACCTTATCTTAATCCCCTCCTAAAAACCCTAAAAGCCCTAACCCTATCCACTATGTAGCCGCCACCTTATGCTTTTCTAAAAGCCTTCTTAGCTGCTCAACATAGGTCCCTTTTACACTCTTAGATCATGATCCTATGGCCCTAATAAATCCCTTCCTAAAGATCTTATCCTAATTACAGCTAGTGCATATCGTACTACCATTTATCCTAGCCCTTAACACATGATCCAAAGCCCTCCTTAGACCACCTTATGCTTGACCATAATAACTTAGAAATGAACCCTTAGTGCCCCCCCAGTCTCATCTAGATCCTCCATCATCTTCCTATTAAATCCTAGCTCCTTCCTTAGGTTCCAACAAAAACAACCTCTCCTTATACCTTTAGTTTAAATCTAAACCATTGATTTTTAGACATCTAATCCTAGTCTTCCAAATCCTTGATCCAAGGAAACTTGGATTCACCAATAGGAAGCCTCCACCTTCTCGATAGATATAGATCCCATGCCCCCCCTCCTCTCTTCATGTTCCCTTAGCCTAATTTAGTGCTCCTACATCTCACCACCTTCTACAAAGCCTTCCTATTTAGATCCTCTCATCACCTTCATTAGAATAGTTTCTCCACCCTCACACAACCTTCTGCCTCATCTTCAACTTGTGGCCGTCCTCCTTATCTACTCTGGATCTTCTTCAACTCAAACTCCATTTCAAGGCAACTGCAACTACGGATTACGCTCCAACTTTTGTTTTCTACTTCATCACTCTATTTTTTTAATATTTTTCTAATTACAGTTCTAATTGTTCTAGTTAGTTTTCTAGCTCTAGTTGTAATGGTTGACAATTGTTTTAGTAGAATACAGCTTTATTTCCAAGTTATCTTATTTGCAAGTTTCTGCTTTCTCAACCCCTTCTCTATTTATCTTGTGAGTGATTTCCTTCTGCTTATCTTTGTCTCTTTATACAACAAATACAAAAAAAGAGTTAGTTCATATTCTAGTTCTCATTTCCGCATCTAAGTTGGATTCGATCCTGTGCCTCTTTGTGTTTGACCTGAAACTCACCAAAGTTTCGATTATTATTTTTGTCTTGTAAAATTGCGCTACAACGAACGCTTTTACCTTTCACAGTTTTCTTCGAGTCGTGGATGAAATCAGAATAGAAACCTATGAGAGTGCAAAGATCTATAAAGAAAAGACCAAGGCCTTTCATGACAAGTACATCATCAAGAAGAACTTTGAATTGAATCAGAAATTTTGGCTCTTTGATGCTAGACTTAGACTCTTTCTTGGTAAGCTTAGATCTAAATGGATTGGATCTTATACTGTGGTTCGACCTTATCAGAACGAAGCTGTAGGGATTTGTGTTCCTAAAACTAGGAAACAATTTATGGTTAATAGACAAAGACTAATGATATATATTGGAAATCTTGCCTAAGAGCCTCTAATTGAAAGCATCTCACTTCTTGAATCATTTTAAGTTGAACTACATCTAGCTGCAGATGTAAAATTTAGCACTTGTTGGGAGGCAACCTAATGAATTAGGTTAGCTTGTTTTTGTTTATGTTTTGAGATCAGGTCTGGAGACGTTTGAGTTGTATTTTCTTTAGAACTCTTGAATTATTAGGTGATTTATTTTCCACTTATGTTTATTACATGCATTGAGGACATTGCATGAAATAGGCATAGGGGATAGATAATATTTATTGAGTCACTTTTATCTCCAATTTTTGTATATAGCATGTTTTGTTGAAAATTATTTTTGAACAAAAAAATCAATGATTTTAGAGTTTGACCTACAAAAGATCGAAAAATTTCAATTTTTGAGGATTTACCAATCTCAAGAGGTGTACAAAGTCTTTTCACTTAGACTCTTCAAGTCAATTTCCAACTTAATTATCTCAAGTATTTATTAAAATAGGGATTTGTTTCTTGAGTCTTTAACAAGATTTTAAAATGTCGAAGTATTATGTCAAAGGAGTAATAAGTGACTTATCTTTCCACCCTATGGTTTGAAAAGTTTGAGAAGGTTAACCAATGTGCACTTGCACGTACACACTAACTCATCTTTTGGACAACCTACCATTGAAATCTTAGTGAATAGTACCTAGATTGAGTTATAGCTGACATGTTGCAATGGGTATGCTCCCTTGATGTAGGGTGTTCAGATCTTAGCTTTATGTCAGTAGCTTTTTGTGCCCTTGTTTAGGAAATGTTATTAAATGGGATTAGGGAAGCCACCTACTTAGAAAAATGAGTGTAAATTGGAGAACCAGAAAAATGTAGTAGGAGGAAATAGTTCATTTTTAAAAAAAATCCCAAAAACAAAATAAAAAGTGTGCGTCTAAATATCTAGAAAAACCTAAAAATAGTGAGGTGTTCCAATAAGAAACCAATTGGTTCTGCCTGGGAGATACACCTTCGATGTTGACCTCGAGATTGAAAAGCATAGGGAGAAAGCTACCAGTCCTTAGTAAGGCAGATTCGAAGCCAGAGGCCAATAGAGTGAAGAAGCGATCTTAGTCTTGTTGAAAACTCATAATTCAATAAGGCTGCCCAATTGAGGAGTCAATTTCTTTTTGCGTACACAGAAAGCTTAAAATTTAAGTTTAATTCAAACCTTTAGTGGGTTCATAGAGCCATAAAACATTGCTCTTGAGACCCAAGTCCTAGGCTAATGGAGTCTCTAATTTGACTTAGGCAACCTATATTTAAGTCAGTACTTTAGAAATGTTGAGCCTTTGACATTAAGGTTTTGTGTACGGTTTCTTTTGCTTTGGTGAAAATTCAAAGTTGATGTTTTTAATTCGACTTAACTTAGATTCGCAATTCTGTTTCCCGTGTAGTTACTATTTTCCTGCATATGTTTTTGCTTAATGTTTTGCTTGAGGATTAGCAAAAGATAGGCTTGGGGGTGTGATAATTCCATATTTATTGACATAATTTATGCCTAACTATTGTTAGATTATGGGTAAATTAGGTCATACTACATTAGATTACGTTAGATTAGTCATGTTGCAACATTTTGTAAATAGTGTATTCTTTTGGGTTTTCATGTAATTTTTCCCTTATTTGTTTATATGTGTACAGGTGTCAGCTATAGGACTGACTGGAGCTTGGTAGAGAAGAGATTGGGATTTGAGCCCAATTATGAAGATTGGTTGAGTCAACTCCCAACCAGAACCCTAGCCCAATTAGACCTTATCCTTAACCTTAGCCTAATTAGGAACCTGATTTTCCAAGTCTAAAACTTAGTTAACCTAGTCCAATTACCCACCTCATATGGACAACCATGCACCTTGATTTCTACATCATATGGTCGACCAACCAATTGATTCAATAAGCCTGATAAACCCCCTTCCAACCTAGTCCTAAACCCTTTTCCAACAAGCCTAACTTAAACACACTTATTCCTTCCCTCCAACCTTCCTTAGCTGCCATCTATGAAGCCCTCTAGAACCGGACAACCACATCTTGGCCTCCAATCTTCTCCCTTGATTCATGATCCTAGGGCCCCTAATTAATACCTAAACCTAGAACATATCCTTAGCCACCACGTTACATTACTTAGCCACCAAGAAAACCCTATGGCGAACCATTTATAATTCCCTTATCCCCTCCTTCTAACTGGCCACCACACCTCCACATCCCCACCATCAAATCCATATCCTAAGGCCTAGAATAAACCTCCATAACCCTAGCCTTATCTCTTCCTAAAACCACCTGTAGCTGGCCATATGTGTTGCCTAAATTGTAACCCTACAAACAACATCTAATGGCCTTCTTCCAAAACACGTTTGGCGGGCCATATAGTCCAAACCTATCTACATATGGTTGACCCTCCTTAGTTGAATCCTAGCCCTACACCATCCCAACAAAGCCTTCTCCACCCTTGATTAAAATCCCAACAAAGCCTAACCCTAACCTAATTCCATCCTAACCCTCCATATTTTCTAAATCTAATCTTGACCCTTCATTTTAGTGATCCAAACCAAACCCTCTCCACCAATCAAAACTCTCCACCTTCTCTATACATAACCATAGTCGCCCCCCTTCCTTCTCTTAACTTCTACCTTTCCTCTCCATTGACTCAAGAGCTTTCTCTACTTTAAGAAGGTCCACACCACCTTTGGTGTTCTTCTTTAGGTGTACCTTGATAAACGCCAGTTTATTATCATTCTTATGCCCTAAAACAGATCTAGCTCTTAGGATTTTAACTCCGCGAACGGGTTTTTAGGTAGCATTTAGGCATTTACATAGGATAGGCATGCATTGCATTTTAATGTATTTTTGATGCATTTATCTCAGTGTTAGGATTAGGTAGAATGTCATATCCCACACATCTTGGCACTCAGGAAGGCAGAAGATGAAGAAGAACCCCTATCAGCTTGATCCAGCTCATTCAGCTAAATCCCAGCTAGATCCAGCTCATCCCAGTTGGATCCCAACTCCTTCTAACTAGATCAACTCACCCTTAGCTCCATTCAGCTCATTTCAGTTGAATGGTAGCTCTAGCTAGTTCACCTTAGCTCCATCCAGCTCACCTCAGCTAGATGGAAGCTCAAACTAGCTAAAGATAGTTGATCCCAGCTTCATTCTAGCTCTTCCAACTCAGAAGAGTTCACTGGAAGTTCAACCTGACTAAGACTAGCTACTGACATTAACTAGCTAGACCTGGTCAGTTGAAGACGACCTTAACCAGCTCAAGCCAACTCAAGTCAAGCTCCTTGGGACTCCACTTAGCTCAACTTAGTTGAGCTAAGCTACCTTAGCTACTCTAGCTAGCCAGGTCCTCCCTAGGAATATCAGACCCAGCTCACCTCAACTCACATCAAGCAGAAGCTAGCTCATCTTAGCTTGGCTAAGCAACTAGCAAAGAACTAGCAAGCTAAGCCAGCTAAGGTAGCTCCTTATGGCTCTCTTCAGTAGCCACCAGCTCCAGTGTAGCTCAAGATGACTACCTCCAGCTCTTCTCCCTCGAAACCCTAGCTCCAAATGGCCCCAACCCTACTCCCTACTAGCTAAGCTAGCTTAGATTAGCTAGTCACCTCCTTGGCACCAACAGCTAACCCTAAAACCCTATGTAAATAGCTCCACCAAATAACCCTAACCCTAACTCCACCTAAGCTACCTAGTCTTGCTCCAACTTAGCACCAACCCAAGCCATCCCTTCACCCAACCACCACCTCCAAAAGACACCACAAAGTGGTGCCAAAACCACCTATAACTACCCCATAATTGGAGCCACTTTTTCCCTCCAAAACCCCCATCATCTCCACCACACATCTTCCCTTAAACCCGTCTCCACCATCCACCTCACCCCCCTTCTAGAAACCCCCATGGTGGTGCCAAAACCAAAGCATCTCTCCATGGTTGGTGCCACCTTTAGGCACCCCTTTATGGCCATAATTGCCACCTACACACCCCCCTGCTTGGTGCCAACCATCTTCCACCCTAGGATCCCCATAACCACCACTAATCACCTACCAAACCTAATCCTAGCCCTCCACATGCCCACTCCAACTAAACCCCCTCTCCACCTCTATATATACCCACCATAATCACCACCAAAAACCCATCATCTTCTCCATTAGTTAGGTCCACCATTCTTCCAACCCATTTCCATGCCAAGGAAGAAGGAGAGAAGAAGATCAAGGGGGCAACCTACTTGCCCCCTTGGTGCCTTCTTCCTCTAATTCTTCTCCCTTAGCCACGCCAAGGAGGAGATCATCTTCACTTAGAAGGGACAGCCAGGCAAAGGAGGAGCCAACAAGGTGGTCGACACCGACCTTGGAGGCGAGTTTGAAGGAAGGCCAATTGAAGAAGGAAGAGAGGACAACTCTTTTCAAGTGTGGGGCAACCACACTTGGAGCAAGAGCCACCTGAATCTTCTACCAGAATCACCCCTTCTTCTTTATCTTCTATTCTATCTTTTGTGTTAGCTAGTAGTTTATTACTCTTGTAGAAGCATTCCTCTACCTGTATGTTACTCTTCTAGCAATACAAAATTCATTTTGCCTTCCAATTTTCATGTTGTAGTTAGTGTATTTTCTATGTTGTTCTTGTAGTTGTAGTGAACACACTCTCCTCTTCTAATTACTCTAGGCGCATTTGCCTAGGGTGAGCTTAGAAGAGAGAACTCCATTCTTGTCACTTAGGTTTAGTGATAGGTGTAGTTGTAGTGTAATTTCATCTTCGCATATCTCAAGCTTGATTGTTTTGAAAAATATAAAAACAACAAAATCAAAATCACAAAAAGAAAGTGCGAATTTGAGAGGCGAGAGAGAGAACCACTCATGTGATTAACAATTTGGCCTCCTTGGACGATCCTAGATACTCCACTATCTAAGTATTATAAATTTAAGAGTTGATTGCGGATTTAGCATCTAAACGACACTATTTCATATAATTAACAAACCATGTATTTTTCGCATCACACCTTCGCATCCGCTCTGTTCTTCGTCTTTCAGGCTTCATCTTTGAAGCCACCTTCTAGTTCTAGTTTTCTTTGATTTCTTGTTTTGGTTCTAATTATAATTCTAGTTCTAGTTCGAGTTTATTGTAATTTTTTGTAGTTATAGTTCTAGTTATTCTTATTCTAATTCAATCATTCTTCTAGTTGTAAGTTGAACTCTTATTTCCATAAAATTTCCAGTTCATTGATTTCTTATCTCTAATTATCTCTGATTTCACGCTTTAGTTCTAGTTATATTTGATTATTTTCGTAGTTAGGATTTCATTTCTCGCAAGGTTTTGCATTTAGTTCTGTTTGATTCCATATTCAAAAATTACAAAAAAAATTAGGACTTAGGAAAGCAAAAATATCTGGTTGCCTCCTTGTGAGACAACCTAGACTTTGATTTGCAAACTTGAAATTGCATATTTTCGAGTTTGGTATGGGCACTTCTCTAAAGTATCTACACGATTTTACACTGCAACGAACACGTTTTTACTCTTATATCTTCATGTTAGATCAGCTGTTATGAACAAACCCAACAAAAACTTCAAAGATTAACCTCTTATTGTAGAAATTCAAGCCATTTTCTATGAAAGAAAATGGGAGGCTAAGTGAGGTGTACATAAGGTTCACGTTAATCATGAATAACCTCAAATCTTTAAGAAATAACTTTATACGTGGAGAGCTTCAATCAAAACTTCTATGTTCCCTTGGTCCAAAGTGGGAAGAAAAGGTTACGATGTTTGAAGAAGCTCATTAAGTGGATGAGCTGAACATGGAAGACCTTCTAGGTAACCTCATGGTCTATGAAAATAAAATGGAGCAAAAGGACACATTGAAGGCTAAGAGAAAGAATCTTATCCAAAAAGCATGATTCGAAAGCAAGTTAAGTTCCGATAACAAAGAACTTCAATTTTTAGCTTAGAAAATTTCTAAGTTTTTTAGGAAAAAAGAACTAAAGAAGAAGAAAGAAGAAAATTAAATCCGTTGCTATCAATGTAACAAGAAAGGGGACCTTTGATCAGAGTTCCCTCTCTTAAAGAGAAGAAGAAGGCTTTTCAAGTCACTTGGGACGACATGAGTTCAAAGGAGGAAGAAGAAACGAAGGAATTGTAGAATGAAACCACGTGTCTTGGTTTCATGGCAATCGTAAATGAAAGTGAGAAGGAAGACAACAGCAATGATAATGAAAATGAGGAGATAAACTCTTTTACTATAGAACTTTGAGATGCTTTAGAAGAGCTGTTTGATCTTAGTAAGATTTTGAAAGTTGAAAACAAACTTATGAAATTTGAAAATTGAAATATGAAAGTCTCTTTCAGTTCTATTAATTGTAGAAAAGATGGACATGTTTTAGAGAATCAAAGTTTAGTTCTAGAGAACAAGATGATTGAAGAAAATGGCCATATGAAATATGAAATTTTCGTTTTAAAGAGCAAGATTAGTATAATAGAAATGATCTTTCTTGCCAGAAAACTTAGTTAATAAATTAGCTAAGATGGCTAAAGCAAAGGGTAAAGTCTTTGAAAAATTTGAAAATCGACACACTAAAAAGAGATTTTTTGCTCAAAGGTCAAATAGTTGGAATCCAAGTGGGGCCCAACGTTGGTTGAGAATGACTAACCAAAAAGGACCCAAAAAGATGTGGGTGCCTAGTCATTTGATCAATTCTTATTTTGTAGAATTTTTGCATAGACCCGAGAAGCTATTTGTATGGACTTCATCAAGGGAGATTGAAGGTTCTCAACGAACTAAATGGGCATGGTGGATGGAACCCATACCAATGGAGGCAAATCCTTTGAATTTGATGTTTTATTATTATAGAAATAGCGCCAAGATAGGGGGAGGATTTTAGAATTTTAGTGTGCTATATTTTCATTAGAAAGGGGCAGATTACCCTTAATGTTGTTGGTCTAAAATTTCAAATTGAAATGCATGCCTTTAGGAGAGATTTTCATATTCCTTTTATCTTTTGAAAAAGGGGGGCATTAATTATTTTTAGAAGAGCATGTATTAATGGGGAGTTTAGGATTAAATAAAAATTAAGCTTTTTGATAGTGTTAAAAAGGGGGAGATTTTTTAGCTTCATTGTTTATGATTTTGTCATCATCAAAAAAGGAGATATTGTTGGTGCAAGTACACCATGATATTTGATTTTGATGACAACAAAATGACTAAAATTTACTCATTGTATTTGAGTGCTTGGATTTCATGTTAAATGCAATTAGTTGAAGGAGTTGATGGAAGCTCAAGCTTAAGATCCATGGAGGATTGGAGGAGTCTGACAGAGAAAAAGCATTAAAGAGCATGAGTGATGAGAGCCTCATCATGAGCGCTAACTAGCTCATCTTGACCCAAGAAAGAGAATAAAAGCTACTACATAACTTAGAGGAGGGCTTAATTAAGGAAATAAGTGTTTTGAGAAGAAAACATGAAATAAAGGGTAAAACTGTAATTTTACCATTGCAGTACATAAACGGAATTTCTCAAAGGCAAAACATAGGTCAAATGGTTTGAATAAGATAAAAAGTAGGTTGGTTCAATCAAAAATAGGTTCATGTGCAATCTGGGAATTAAATGACATCTGGTAACTCTAAAACAGACTCGCTTAATTCAACAGGGTTTTGGTCAGGATAAAAATCAACTAAACCCTCTAAAATTCATGGAAAAATATCCCCTAGGGTTTAAAACCTTCAATTTGACCTTTGGAACCTATTTTGACCTAGATTAGGGTCCTAGCTCATTAATTGACCTAATTTAGGTTTTTGTGCAAAAAGTCTAGTCAAACGTGGTCAAACCTAAAATCCAACTTCACCATTGGATTTCTTAGGTCCAAATTAGGTTTGTACCAAAATTTAGACCTAAGGGGAGGTCATCTTGACCTACTTTGCAAATTAGTACACCCAATTACATTTTGACCCCTATCTTTTGAAAACCATTACACAACCCCCCTATCTTCCTCGCCACTCCTACAAAAAGGTCCCTCCGTCATTAATGGGGAGGAATCCTTCTCCGACGAGGAATGGAGGGGGAATACTCCCTGATCCCTCAGAGATCTCCTCCCAAATTTGGAAGGGAGATTCTATGAGGAATCCCCTTCCATCTGAGCTCAATCACAATATTTGATTTCCATCCAATCTCTCGTGTGAACACACGAGAGATTTGGAGCTCCAACTACCTTCCTTCTCCGGCGAGAAGTCGGTGGCAGAAGCCTTGCCCTCCACGCACCAGAAGCTCGGCCAGCACTTATAAAAGGATCCCCGGTCCTCTACGAATCTCTCAAACTTGTTTTGGCTGCAGAATCCCCCAGATTTCATCTCCCCCTCTCCAGCCAAGTAGCTCGCAAGCTCCGGCGATTCTTCCTCCTCCCTCTCGTCGCTCTGCTGCCATACCAGCAGCAGGGTTCACTCCACCTTGTCCTCCCGCGTCGCGCCACACCAGCGTACGCCTTCTTGTCCTCCTCATCGCCGTTATCTCCCTCAGGGTCGTCTTCTCCAACGACGACACAAATGAGCTGTCCGTCTTCTCTGCCTCCCTTCACTCCCAATAATCTAGATAAGCTCCCCGTCTTCCACTCTTTCATTTTCCTCATTCTATTTCACACAACACCCCTCGACCGCCACTGTTCGCCCGTATATTCCCTATCTCCGGCCACCCTCTGGCGAGATGCCTTCGTCACTCTGCACCCCCACACGTCTCGCCACTCACCTCACAACCTCTGCCACACTCCACCGAACACCTTCCACCCATCTACAGGATGCCACACGCACTCCACTCTTCCCCCGACCTAACCCATAACTCCTGCCACAGAGCGACCTAGGCACACATGCCTAGGCCACCCCACGGCCTGCCACCTATCGCCTCACCTTCGCCGTGACACGGCAAAGGTGAGGCGATAGGTGGCAGGCCGTGGGGTGGCCCCGGCTCTGACATGTATCTTCGGAGGAGTCACATGAAGCTCAGACCCATAGAATGCAACAGGCGGTGAGGCCCGTCCTCGGGCCGAAAGGGGCTTGTCCTCAAGCCCCGTACGCCGTCGGGGCGAAGGTCTTCTTGTGTTCTGATAGAGTTGCAAGCTTCTTTTTTTGTCATGCAGGGTCAAGCTTCCAGCCGCCATTAACGACGACTCAAGCTCAACTGTTCTTCAGCTCCAGGCCACAATCGACCACTCCCAGGCTTCCAGATCGTGCGGGTTGCGAGTATGCACAAGCCCAGCCTGATAAAGGGTGTTGTGGACTTGCAGCTGCACCAATTGTGAAGCTGTCCTTCTGCAGTTGCCAGGAGCAGCGAGTGGGACTTTTAGTCCTACCTCGGTAAGCAGTGACCTGTTTGAGTACTTTAAATTGATTTTTTGATATTGTCTGGTTGCCTCCGATTCACTGGGGTGAGGTCCCTCCTCACCTATGCACGCCTCATCCGTGAACTAGCCCGCGGACCTGGTAACCCGACCCGACTATCCTACCGTGCACTCCTCACGCACCACACCCACGCCGGTGCGCCTGGACCTGGGCGCACGACCGACTCGATAACCCGGCTCTGGGAGAGCGTACCGAAGAGAGACTCAGAGAGAGAGAGAGATGTGCGGGAAGGGTAGGGGAATAGGTTTTGTTGCGTGGTGCTTGTGCAGGAAGAGGATGCTAAGGAAGAAGCAGTAAGAGAAGGAAGCAGGGACTTAGCTGCTGCAAGCGAAGAAGAAGAAGAAGAAGGACACCCTGTAGCAGAGGTGTGGCAGACCAAGAGAAAGAAGAGAGAGATCAAGGGGCAGACAAAGAGGAGAAGCAAGAAGGCAAAGGAAGAAGAGGAAGAAAAAGAAGTCAACCTAAGAAGAGGCAAAGCTAGGACTTAGCTGTAGGAAGAGAATCAAGAAGAGAAGGAAAAAGAAGAGGAGCAAAAAAGGCTAAGGAAGAAAAAGAAAAGGAGAAACCATAGCTATAGCAGAGCAAATCACAAACAGAAGAAAAGATTCTGAGAACCAATTTTAAGACGTCTGATGCAATATCAGACGTCCAATTCTTTTTGCGCAATTTTTTTCCATAACATTATCCTGTCATTTCTATTGAACTAGTCATTGCTTTTTATTAAAAAGTTGTGTTATCAAGTTTTGGAATACTTAGATTGCTCCCTGTGTTCGACCTCGGATACTCTGATTTTCGAGTTATAAATTTTTATTTATTTTTGCGGAGAGTTCATCTATATTGCAACGAGATATCTGTTAAAACACGATCTAGCTGTGTGAACAATGAGGAAGGAGTTTTGGGTTGAAGATCTAAAGTTTGAAGATGAGTAAAATGAAGAACATAATAGAATTATTGTTGTTGTATCAACATATTTCATTGGTGCTCTTTTGCTTTCTTCAAATCTTGTAAAAGAGCCCCAAAATAGAGTTAATGACCTTAGTGAATCATTAGATAACCTTAAAAACTAAACCCAAGTCATTAGGACACTAAAACATCAAAACACGACACATAGGCCACAACCAAAAATAAAATGCGTTGACTGACTCCATTATAGCTGATGGGAACACTATCATGAGTCCTAACTAGCTCATTTTTGACCTGGAAAAGAGAACAAAAGCTTCTACATAACCAACTAGAGGTCCAAACTTAACGAAAAACCCTTATGAAAGAAAAGCAAGAAACAAAGGGTAAAACTGTAGTTTTACCATTGCAGTGCAACAATGGGATTTCTCATGGGCTAAACACAGGTTAAGTGGTCTTAACAAGATAAAAAATGGGTTGGTTCAAATAGAAAAGGGTTTATGTGAAATCTGGAAATTAAATAACTTCTTGTAACCCTAAAATAGACCCACTTAATTTAACAAGGTTCTTGTCAGGATAAAATTCACCTAAACCCTCTAAAAATCATGGAAAAATATCCTTTAGGGTTTAGAACCTTCAAATTATCCCTTAGAACCTATTTTGACCTAAATAGTGGTCCCAGTCAAATGTTTTCCCTAAATTAGGTTTTTGTGTAAATTGCCTAGTCAAACGTTGTCAAACCTAAAATCCAACTTCACCATTGGATTCCTTAGGTCCAAATTAGGTTTGTACCAAAATTTGGACCTAAGAAGAATTTACCTTGACCTACTTTGCAAACCAGTCCAGCCCAATTACATTTATACCACTAACTTTTGAAAACTCTTGCAGACACCCCCCTAGCTTCCTCATTATTCTTTGCAATTAGGTTCCTCTACCATTACAGTGGAGGAAATCCTACTCCGACGAGGATTCAAGGGAAAGAACTCCCTGATTCCTCAAAGAATCCCTCTTAAATTTAAAAGCGAGATTCTCTAAGAAATCTCCATTCATGTGAACCTAATTTGGATATCCAATTTCTACCCAATATCTCATGCGAACGCATGAGAGATTTGGGTCTTTTCTACCTTCCATCTCTGACGAGGTTGCCGTTCTTGGAAGCTTGGCTTCCAAGCACAAGGCCCTCTGCCAGGGGCTATAAAAGGGTACCCAGATCCTTCCACTCCTCCCAAGCTTGATTTGGCCTGAGATACCTCCCAAATTTCCTCTCTTCCCCTCTGGCCAAACTCCCAGCAAGCTCTGGCGACTCCTGTCTCCTCCTCTCATTGCTCTGCCACAATACTAGTGGTAGAGTTGCCTTTGTCTCTTTCGTCCGCATCGCGCCGCACTAGTGCACACACCTGCCTCCCTCTCATCGTCACCGTCCTCTCACTGGGCCTTCGGCTCCGGCAACGGCACAAACGAGCCGTCTACCTCCTCTACTCCTCCCTTCATCTAACAACCCTTAGATAAGTCCTCTCTCTCTTCTCATCCTTTTTTCCTTCACTTATTTCTACTATCACGCCTCGACATTTGTAAAGCACCACCATCTTCACCTCCGGCAGACCACCAGCGAGGTGCTCCCGCCTCTCCACGCATCCACCCACCTCGCCAACCACCTTACAAGCTCCGCCACGACTCACTGATCATAACCCCTCTTCCCATTCACCGCCACACACTCCTAATGCACCCCCCGAACACACCCATCTTCACAGCCACAGGGTGACCTAGGCACCACGCCCAAGCCACCTTGCACCACGCCGACCAACGTGACACCTTTGCCATGCTAAGGCGAAGCTTCTTGCGTATTTTGACGAGGTTGTAAGGCCGTTTTGCTTGTGTACAGGGTACAGGTCTCGACCGACATTGAAGCAGGCTCGAAGAAGCTCGCAAGCTTCATTCCACGCCTCAGGCACTAGGCTTCAGGTTCCAGGACGTGCGGACTTCCTTCGCAAATGTTTCCAGCCCAGCAATTGAAGTCCAAGCCCCCTGCATCTGCTGCAATTCGTGCGAACACCTGCTGTGGGAGCACCTACGAAGAAGGTGGGACATTTTATCCCACCTCGAAAGATTGAGAGAAGGTGTTGTGGAATAAAAGGAAAAAGTGTCAGGGGCTTATCGCCTCCTGACACGGGGTGAGGTCCCACTCAACCCAACACCTCATCCGTGACCCACGCCACGCGGACCTGGTTTTGACCCGACTACCTGTGCACTCCTCGCCTACCACCCATGCCGGTGGGCCTGGTCTCGGGCACGCTAACCCGACCCGATAACCCGAGAAGGCTCTGGGAGAATGAGCCTAAGATAGAAGAAAGAAGAGAGATCGCGGGGAGGGTAGGGGTAGGTTTTTCTCTCAGGAGAAAAAGAGGAACAAGAAGCTAAGGGTGAAGCCAAGGAAGGAAGGGTGGAAGCCTAACTAGCTAAGGAAGAGAAAGCTCGGCTGAAGAGAAGAGAAAGCTGAAGAAAGAGTTGAAATCAGAGAAGAAGGAAGAAGAAGCTAAGGCTAGAGAAAATCAGAGAAGAGGAAGAAGAAGCTAAGGCTAGAGCAACCAAGGGCCAGAGAAGAGAGGAGAAATTGGAGAAGAAGAGAGAAGCTAGAGAAGAAGAAAGAAGCTAAAGAAGAAGAAAGAAGCTGAAGACAGAGAACAAAAGAAAGAAGAAGAGAGAGATCAGACAACACTGTAGCATTTGGCATTTAAGAGGTCTGATTTTCACATCAGACGTCCATACTTTATTTTGAGCTTATATATACATGGAGATTATCTTTCTTGCTTCATAACTTTGATTCGTCATTGCATATTATAAATTTGAAAGTTGTGTTCTTGGTTTTTGAACCCCAATTTGCTCCCTGTGTTCGACCTCGGATTTACATTTTTCGAGTAATAAAATTCATTTGTTTTCAAAGAGATTTTGGCTATACCACGACGCATTATTTTAAAACCCGATTTCGCTGCGACAAACATTTTGACACCGTTGCCGGGGAGCAACGGGCAATTTAGAAATCTTGATCACAACTTCTGATTCCATACTAACTTGATCTATCTCTTTTGTTGTGATTGTTTCAGTGGAGAAGATTCAAAAAGAAGATAACCGCACAACAACCACACTCAGGGTAGGTAATCTCTCACTAAGCCCTTTCTCTTAATCCCCTCATTCTGAAAAGAAAAAAAGAAAAAATCAATTTAGGGCTACCTACTTTCCATATCAAGCTAACTCACCAAAGTTGCTTGATTTTGATTTCAACACATTTTTTAATTGTGCATCCATTTAAGGTAACTAGGGCTACCATCTTCTTGATTGAGCCCTAGTTACCATCTTTGTGGCAACTAAATTGGACTAATTAGAGCCAACTTAAGGATTCCAATCTAGAGTTTTAGAGACATCTTTTCTAAGCAAGAATCAATTTTCCAAAAAGAGGTGTGCCTAAGCCTTGATTGAAAAGACTTATCCAAGAGAAACCTTAAAAATTAATCTCTTAAGTTCACTTGAACCCTAAAAGAAAGGACCTAAAGCTCTCAAAGGACAAATAGGTAAAGCTGACCCCTTGGGTCAACCAACCGTGAAATTAGGTTACTTTTGCACTCAAAACATCTAAAGTTCAAGTGGAACCCTAAGTACCTTTGATCTTAATTAAAAGTGATAAACTTAAGAGGTCAAGGTCCCTATTCTGGTCTACCTGGAATCTCAATGACAAGAGAGGTCGGGTAGGGGAAACCTTGTAACTCATGGGGATGCTCTACCGTGTAGGGGTCTTTACAGGACTCTCCCTCTCTGGCTGCCCAGGTATTTCTTAGGTAGATGGCTTTTCTGACTAAGGGGTATCATCTGCCCCGAACCTCTATAGTCGAAATTTTTTGGGTGTCTCGATTGGGTCCAGCACATTCTAATCTCGTCTAATCCATCAGTGCATGTTTGGTAGGAGGTCCTTGAGACCATCCTTAAGACCTCCTTTAGAAATCCACTCCCACCGAGGCCAAGCCTCAACGTTCGTGTTTGTGCAGCAACCCCACCACATAGATCTCTCCTCTGATTCATCAGAACCAAATTCTCCTTCTTCCATCATGGCACAACCAATTGAAGAAGAGAACAACCTTGAACACCAACTCCAGCACTTGAATGATCTATTTCAAAACTTTGTAAACCCACCGCAGCATCCTATGATGCGAGATCACTATAATCCCGCTGTGTTGGCGATCGAACCTCGAGTCCAAATCCCGGCTGGAGGTCCTGATTTTGAACTCAAGCCCAACATGATTCATGCTATCCCAAAGTTCCATGGGATTAACTTCGAGGATCCCTTCCAGCACATCAAACAACTCAAACATCTGGCCTAGACTTTCAGGTCAGATGTACAAAATCAGGATATTCTGCTTATGAAAATGTTTTCCTTCTCCCTCATGGACAAGGCAGCTCATTGGTATCAGACTCAGACGCGTCCGATCAACACGTGGGTTGAACTTCAGTCCGAATTTTTGAAAAAGTTCTTCCCCGTTGGTCGGACGAATGCCTTGCGCCACCAGATCACTCACTTCACTCAGCAATCTAGAGAACCTCTTCATGAGGCATGGGATCGTTTCTTGGATCTCATGCGGAAGTGCCCCCATCACGGAGTTCCTAAATGGGAACAAGTCTAGTCTTTTTACCAGGGACTTCGTGAAGACGTTCGATTATTCGTCAATGCAACCTACGGAGGAAATATCATGGGTCAACACGAAGACACTGTGTGGGAGATTCTCGAGAATATGTGTGAAAACTCCAACAATAATGACTCCATAGGCTTATTCGACCGAACGAATGCCCGTGCATCGACGAATCCTAGGGGAGCACATGAGACGCAGGGCCTGTCCACATCCGTCGACTTGGAACTAATGGCCAGTCGGTTGGACAAGGTCTCTATCATAGAGAAGAAGGTGGACGAGCTGACTTGACATCTGCAGCGAGCCACTTCTATGCAAAACCCGTTTGCACAACCACCTCTTGGGAGGGAAACTGTGTAGAACATCTATCACCGATCTTCTCAGGGGATGGACCCATATCCACCCCTGTCTGACCCCAGGATCGGAGGAAACTCCGATCCGATCTACTCTAGTTGGGGGAACTCTGAACCCTCGTACTCTGATTTTCCTGAGGTTCCTCAGACCTACGAGGACCTCAACGCCATCCAGATGACCCATTCTCCAATACCTATAACCCTGGATGGCGGAATCATCCCAACTACTTGTGGGCGGGAAATACTCAGAATCAAAGACCACCTTATCAACCCTGTCCACAAACTCCTCATCCATATCAGCTGCCTCAGCCTCGGCCCAACCCCACCTATCAATCTGGGCCAAACCAAGCAGATCAAATGACCCTCATCCTTCAGACTCTGGCTGACATTCAGAAGACGAATGCAACAATACAAAAATAGCACAAGGACGAGATCACAGAGGTTCACAATCAACTTGCCCAGATGACTAATTCCCACCGACCTGGCACACTCTCCTTGCAACCTCTACCGAATCCAAATAACGTGCCGAACCAGAGGCGCGTTATGAACCCAAATCTGGGCCATGCCCACATGATTTATCAGGCCCCTTCTGTTCCATCACCCGATGGGATGGAAGCTTCGACATCTTATGTGGGATTTCAACAGCAGCCACCTATTTTACCAACCCCAAACCAAAACCAGGCAGGACTAAACTCCGTAACAACCCGTAGTGGAAAAATAACTCAGGACCCACCTTATCCAAGCCACTCTAAGCCAGGTAGTAACCCAAGCCCTAGGATAGTTATCCAGGACACCCTTGTCCCAGATCAAGAACCTGGAACTATTCTAGAGGAACCAACCAAGGTTCCATTTCCCGAGGCCTTGATCAAGGGAAGGAGGATAAACAAACCCGTGGCTCCTGAGGAGGATCTAGTCAAGCTCTTTGAACAGGTCCATATAAACATCCCCTTGATGGATGCAATTCGTCACGTACCGGCTTACGCACGATTTCTAAAGGACGTATGTACACCCAAGCGTAAGCTGCGAACCAAAAGTGGGAATCCGATCATACTGTCAGAGCAAGCCAGCTCTGTAATATTGAGCAAACTCCCACCTAAGGCTAAAGACCCAAGTACTCCCCTGATTTCATGTACTATTGGTGATACCCAATTCGACAGAGCCTTATTAGATTTAGATGCCTCCATAAACCTAATACCTACATCCCTCCTTGACCACCTTGAAGAATCTGAGCTTAAATCGATAGAGGTGACTTTGCAGTTAGCTGACCGAACCATTAAATCACCTAAAGGAGTACTCGAGGATGTCATCGTTAGGGTACGAGATTTCTATTTCTCGGTGGATTTTATAGTCTTGGATATGGATGCACCTGAAAACCCAAGGGATACACCAATTATACTAGGGAGACCCTTTCTGGCCACTGCTAGGGCCAATATAAACTGTGAGGAGGGCCAAATAGAACTGAAATTCGGGAACCAAACACTGAAAATTGACATCTTTAAGGCCCAACAAGGGATTAATTGCGGTGTTATAAAACAAATATGTGATATCAAGGCCGTGGTTGATGAACCATACAACGAGGACAACCTGATTACTCCCGATCAACCATAAGAAGATCAAAACCCGCAAACAGAGGAGTCTGACCTTGGTCTAGATACACCCATAACTCCTTCCCTTGCTCCTGACACACATCCTGAACCGCCCGCTGCTACTGATAACCCTATTCTGGAACTCAAGCCTCTTCCCGACCATCTGAAATACGTCTTTTTGGGTTCCAATCAGACGTTTCCTGTGATTATAAACTATAGCCTCACACCTGACCAGGAATCCTGTCTGATTATTGTTCTCTAGCAACATCATAGAGCCATTGGATGGATTCTCGATGATTTGACTAGTATTAGCCCCTCTTACTGCACACATCGTATCTACACCGAAGAGGGCACATGACCTTCTCGTGAAATGCAGAGATATTTGAATCCTAATCTGCAGGAGGTCGAGAAAAAGGAGATCATTAAGTAGTTAGATGTAGGGATCACCTACCCGATCTCTGACAGTCGGTGAGTGAGTCCAATCTAGGTTGTGCCTAAGAAGGTAGGACTCACTGTCATCATGACTGAAATCGGAGAAGTCATACCGACCCGTGTGGCTAACTAGTGAAGAGTCTGCATTGATTACAGAAGACTCAATTCCTCCACGAAGAAGGATCATTTCCCACTACCATTTATTGATCAGATCCTCGAGAAACTAGCGGGAAATAGTTCTTCTGCTTTTTGGACGGGTACTCTGGTTATAACCAAGTGGCAATCCATCATGACGACCAAGAAAAGATCACCTTCACCTGCCCCTTCGGGACGTACGCATTTCGAAGGATGCCGTTCGGTCTCTGCAATGCATCCGCGACTTTTCAGCGGTGCATGCTTGCCATATTCTCAGATATGGTAGGTGATTATTTGGAAGTCTTCATGGATGACTTTTCAATTTTCGGAGCATCATTTGACGATTGCCTCCTGCACTTGGTCCAAATCCTCAGGTGGTGCATTGACGTGAATCTGGTTCTTTCCTGGGAAAAGAGCCATTTCATGGTGCCTGAAGGAATTGTCCTGGGACATCTGATTTTAGAGAAAGGCATCCAAGTCGATCAAGCCAAGGTGAACTTGATTTCCAAACTCCCTATGCCTAGCTCGATCAAGGACATCCTATCTTTTCTGGGGCACATCGGTTTCTAACGTTGAATTATTCCTGATTTCTGGAAAATCGCATGCCCCCTGACCTCTCTACTCTCTAAGGATGTACCTTTCGAAATCTCTAAGGAATGCACTCAAGCATTTGAAATCCTCCGTGACGGAGTTACCCAAGCTCCAATCCTATAGTCCCCTGATTGGTCTCAACCCTTTGAGATCATGTGTGATGCATCTGATTTCACTGTAGGAGCAGTACAGGGGCAGAAAATTGACGGGAAACCCGTGGTCATTTACTACGTGAGCAAGACACTTGACGAGGCTCAGCATAACTATACAGTTACTAAGAAAGAGCTGCTAGCCGTAGTATTTGCCCTGGAAAAATTCAGATCTTATCTCATGGGTTCCCGTGTTATCATTTACTCGGATCACACAGCTATAAGGCATCTCCTTGCAAAGGACGTGAAACCTTGATTAATCCGCTGGATCTTACTGTTGCAAGAATTTGACCTCGAGATTTGCGACAAAGCGAGAAAATAGAACGTGGTAGCTGATCACTTGTCCCACTTTCCTTCTGAGATCATCGACCCTTCCGGACCTATCACGGAACATTTTCCTGATGAGCACCTTCTGAATATCAATACAGGGCTTCCATGGGTTGCTGATATAGTAAACTACTTGGCATCACATTAGAGCCCGTCTGATTGGCCGAAGGCCAAGAAGGACAAATTCCTTTCCAATGCTAAGTATTACTTCTGGGAAGACCCGTATCTTTTCCGCATCTGTGCTGCTCAGATTATTTGACGATGTGTCGCGGAAGTGGAAATTCAAGACATATTATCTTTCTGCCTTGACCAGGCATGCGGTGGACATTTTTTAGGTCATAAAATCGCAGCGAAAGTCCTCCAGTGTAGCTTCTATTTTCCCACAATTTTCAAAGACGTGTAGAATCACTGTAAGGCATGTACTCGTTGCCAGACCTTGGGCAACATGAGTCATCGTGATATGATGCCTTTACAACCGATTCTGGTATGCAAAATTCTTGACATATGGGGGATTGATTTCATGGGTCCATTCCCTGTCTCGGATGGCTTCGAGTACATTTTACTCGTTGTTAACTACGCGTCCAAATGGATTGAAGTCATTCCGACCCGAACCAATGATCATAAAGTTGTTATCAAATTCATTCATTAGAACATCTTCTCGCGGTTCGGGATTCCATGTGCTATAATTTCCAACGGAGGAACCCATTTCACCAATGCTCAGTTCAGGTTACTGATGACCAAATACAGGGTGTCGCACCGAATCTCTACTCCTTACCACCCCCAAACTAATGGTCTAGCTGAGTTATCAAATCGAGAGATCAAGAAAATCCTCCAGGTTACTGTTCGACCTAATAGGAAGGACTGGTCATCTTGACTTTCGGAAGCTTTGTGGGCTTATAGGACAGCCCACAAAATCCAATTAAGTATGTCTCCCTTCAGATTGGTGTATGGGAAGGCATGCCACCTCCTCGTCGAGTTGGAGCACAAAGCCTATTGGGCAGTACGGAACTGCAACCTAGATCTTTCTAAGGCAGGAACCCACAGAAAGCTTCAAATGAGCAAGATCAATGAATTACACCATGACGCGTATGAGAACTCGTGAATTCACAAAGAGCAGGTTAAGGCCTTTCACGACAAGCACATATCAAGAAAGATCTTCCATCCTGGTTAAAAGGTCCTACTCTTTGATGCCAAGCTTAAATTGTTCCCAGGAAAACTACGATCAAAATGGATCGAACCCTACCTAGTCCAATGAATCTTTGGAAATGGAGCCATTGAGATCAGCCCACTCAGCCACGATTCTGAACCTTTCATCGTGAACGGTCAGAGACTCAAACTGTTCATTGACTTGATCGATACAAATTTGGCTGAGATATCCTTTACCCTCCATTCTCCCTGAGCTCATTGCGCCCAGCCGATGGCGTAAAACTCAGCGCTTAACGGGAGGCAACCCGTCATTCTTGAAAAACCCGAAACCTTTCTTGACATTCTTATGCAGAATTCATATTGCACTTTAGGGTTCATCCATTAGAACAGCCGACCCCACCTCAGGTACCTGTACCCAAGTCTAGAAATCGTTCGCAACAGTCACCTCGACCCGTTCGCTCACCCAAAACCTGTT